>CM066043.1:127835289-128149510 GCA_033557465.1 Ichthyophis bannanicus | reverse complement strand
AGGGCAGGCCTACCCACACAGGATATGCCACCCTATACGGGAACATTGTAGCTCACAAGGCCCAGCTTGGGTCCCTTGTAGACAGAAATGGTCAGATGTGGCCGCAACTAAACGATCATACATTTTGGCAAACAAATTGAGTATGATGTATAGGCCATCTCAGCCAGGATAGGGTGCTGTGTGTCTCACCTACTCCACCCTTCAAGGGTGAGTCAACAGATCACCACCACTGGGATGGTCAGTACCCACTCCTGCACAAGAAACACAGCAGGGTCAATGTCCAACACGCGGCCGATGTGCGCTGTGGGATTGCACACCCTATCACTGGTCGCATCACTAGACTGCTGCCTTTGCATGTGCAGTTTGCCTCATGGGTGCGACTGGATAGACTACACGAACACCTTGCTGTAACTGCCCGCACAAAGTCTGCAGCGAGGTTTATATTCATAAGCCAGACAGACCTCACCACATCACAGCCACAGAGCTGTAGTCCCCCTGATGTCATGCTGCAATGCCTCTGAAGTGAAAGGTTGTTGGTTCAAAGCCAAAGTGTGTGGTGTATAAGCAAAGTGATTTATATATTGTACCTTGGCCCCTACCCATACCGACCGCCAGTCAGCAGCAGTGCAGGTCTGAAATCTATATACTGTATGCAGTGTCCTCTATAATACGCTTGTTTTCCAACGATCAAAGGCGGTGTACACTGTAACATAATACATGACCATGGTTTTTTTTTTTTTTAACGATGGACCAGCGCCTACATTGCATAAAAATAACATACATTTGAAGATGACATTGAACATATAGCAAACATTTTGAAGGTTCATGGGACTGTCAAGGCCTGGAATGTGTGTAATGTCCTGTAGTAACTGGCAATTCCGAAACCATCAAACAGTGCATTACACCCAAGTCCCACCACACCGATACGGTTGAGTTAGGAGCACATGTTGCAGTCAGGTCTGTGAGGATATTAGAGCTTCCATCAATATTTCACAGTCAGTGACATGTCACTGGCTGCACTCACCTATAACCACTGTGTGGATGGAAAAATGCAACCTCTGGGTCCACAGGTATCATGGTTTGGTGTGGGTCACAGCTCTATTGCTAAGAACACTGCCTGTCTGGTGAAAGAGGCAGGCATGCAGACAGTGTGCAATGGTCACCAGGGGTGCGCTGTTCCATTGGTGAGAATGGTGTACTGCACATGATGTACGTAGCAGTGTGAGGGTCTTGCCAATAGCAGCACCTCTGTAATGTGGAAACCGGTCTGGGGCAGGTAACAATGTTGCAATGTATGAAGATATATGTCTGGTGCAGCACAGATGTACATGAAAAAAACCATGGCTACTGTTGCACTCAAGTATGGAATGTGTGCTGCCTGAGACAGGCAGTCCTGAGCTCAACTGGAAGATGTAACCCATGACGGCTGGTTAAGCAGTCCATGTATCAACCATTGAGCTATTTTGCAAAAACCAGGACTGTATGCCGTCACACATACCAAAGGATAATGTGCAGTGTGGTGACATGGGGACCCACATAGTCATTTCATGTCCAACTCGCAACCTACTTTGCGTGTTCAATTCGCATATAGTAATCACCCCCCCAACCCCTATGGCAAACACCACTCCATGTCTGTCCATACATGGAGATACACCACACAAGATATTGCACTGGCAAACAAAACCCCCTATCACCATGTTGAGTGACACCTGATGCTGATGGTTTGTCTGCACCATAACTAGTAGTGTCTGAGCACTACCGCTATGTGACACACATAGCACACCTCATCTGACAATGCATCAGCAATCAGTTGCTATGTGTCCAGAGGTTCAATACCACACTGTGTGGACAAGGGTAAACCATAATAATAAGTGTTTTCAAAGTGGACATTAGAGACACCCCATAACTATTTAATTAGGCACTGAACAGTAAACATATTTTGAGCACAACAATTACTAATCAATATGAATGGTGCGTGTAGTTAGTATTTTCAATTTGCAGACGCTAAGCCATGCGGAGCGCAAGGGCGTTCATAGATCTGACGCGCAGCCATGCGAAACGCACGTGCGCGATACGTCACGAGCAATTCCGGAAGTTGCGCCGGGAGCGTCAGAGCGTCACCACGCCCAGAAACAAACATGGCGTCCCGAACCAGGAAGCCGGCTTTCAGCCACAGAGAGCTGTGCCACCTGGGCTCCCTGATAGCCCAAAAGCAGCACAGGGCTGTTCCCAGGGCCCTCCAGGAAAAAGAACATGGGGAGGGTCCTGAGGGCCTGGGAGAGGGTGACCATGCGTTTTAACAGGCAGGCAGACCATCCACGGGAGGTAAGTGAATGGACCTAGGTCAAAATAAACATACACACATACAGGGTTGATGTCAGCTGTCCATGCTGTTGTAAGTAGTCTGTATATGTTTAGTGTAGCAGGTGAAGAAACACATGCCATATAAATGTGGTATCACATCTGATTGTGTGGCCATGTAGCCAGGTGTTGACGGTTTGTGCCAAAGAGGGCATGATGGCCCCCTGGCGTCATGACAGCTGCTGGTGTTGATACAGCAAAAGCAGACTGTAACAAACCTAGGCCATGCATCTGCATAAGGAGCGTATGCAAACATCCTGTGTTGATGGCGGTATCTGCATCAGCAGGGTTACACATAGGGTTACCCATCAGGGGTGGTGCAATGTTAAGCACATGGGGCCTCAGACATACAGGTGATCTGGGGTTGTCTGCCAATGTTGTTTAATACATCCACCCTATCCTCAGGGGTCCAGAGAGCCCCTCAAGTGTGCACTCAGTCACTCTGTGGATATGTGTGTGTGCAGAATGTTCTGGGGATCACCATCACCATCTCCAGGAGTCTACAGGGCCACACAAAGTGGTCCCCACACCCAATGGGGATATGGCTGTGTGTACTGATGTAGTTGGAAGCATCCCCCTACCTCCAGGGGTCCAGAGAGGCCACCCAAAGTGGGCTATGTGTCACCCGGGAGATATGGCTGTGTGTACTAATGTAGTTGGCAGCATCCCCCTACCTCCAGGGGGCCAGAGAGACCATCCAAAGTGGGCTCTGTGTCACCCTGGAGATATGGCTGTGTGTACTAATGTAGTTGGAAGCATCCCCCTACCTCCCGGGGGCCAGAGAGTCCATCCAATGTGGGCTCTGTGTCACCCTGGAGATATGGCTGTGTGTACTAATGTAGTTGGAAGCATCCCCCTACCTCCAGGAGTGCAGAGAGACCATCCAAAGTGGGCTCTGTGTCACCCTGGAGATATGGCTGTGTGTACTATGTAGTTGGAAGCATCCCCTACCTCCAGGGGGCCAGAGAGGCCATCCAAAGTGGGCTCTGTGTCACCCTGGAGATATGGCTGTGTGTACTACTTTAGTTGGAACCAACCGCCTTCCCACTCGATAGCAGAGAGTCGATCCTAAGTGCTCTCTGTGTCACCCTGGAGATATGGCTGTGTGTACTAATGTAGTTGGAAGCATCCCCCTACCTCCAGGAGTGCAGAGAGACCATCCAAAGTGGCCTCTGTGTCACCCTGGAGAGATGGCTGTGTGTACTAATGTAGTTGGAAGCATCCCCCTACCTCCAGGAGTGCAGAGAGACCATCCAAAGTGGGCTCTGTGTCACCCTGGAGATATGGCTGTGTGTACTAATGTAGTTGGAAGCATCCCCCTACCTCCAGGAGTGCAGAGAGGCCATCCAAAGTGGGCTCTGTGTCACCCTGGAGATATGGCTGTGTGTACTAATGTAGTTGGAAGCATCCCCCTACCTCCAGGTGGGCAGAGAGTCCATCCAAAGTGGGCTCTGTGTCACCCTGGAGATATGGCTGTGTGTACTAATGTAGTTGGAAGCATCCCCCTACCTCCAGGAGTGCAGAGAGGCCATCCAAAGTGGGCTCTGTGTCACACTGGAGATATGGCTGTGTGTACTAATTTAGTTGGAAGAATCCCCCTACCTCCAGGAGTGCAGAGAGACCATCCAAAGTGGGCTGTGTCACCCTGGAGATATGGCTGTGTGTACTAATGTAGTTGGAAGCATCCCCCTACCTCCAGGAGTGCAGAGAGACCATCCAAAGTGGGCTCTGTGTCACCCTGGAGATATGGCTGTGTGTACTAATGTAGTTGGAAGCATCCCCCTACCTCCAGGTGGCCAGTGAGTACATACAAAGTGGGCTCTGTGTCACCCTGGAGATATGGCTGTGTGTACTAATGTAGTTGGAAGCATCCCCCTAACGCAAGGGGGCCAGAGAGGCAAACCAAAGTGGGCTCTGTCACCCAGGTGATATGGTGCAGTGTGACACAGCAGATGAGCCAATCACCCGTATCTCAGGCACACATGTTACATGCGTTGTGTGGGCAGGGCGTCAACATGTTGCAATGCTGTATCCTGATGATGATGCGCCCTGGCACACACAAGACCCTGGTGGCGGGGGAGCTGAACGTGACGGAGGGTATGTCAGGCAAATGTGTGCAATAAGGTATAGTGGTCTGGCTTCACGGCATCCGCAGTCCAGGGGCCACATAGCCCAGGACAAACACTGTAGATGTTGGAGATGATATGTAGGATGCAGATCTGGATGCGCGTGAGCAACTACCCACACACAGTATCTCCAAGAACCAGGTCACAACCTCTGCAATGGCAACCTGTCTACAGCTATGTATGTTGATTCAGGTCGCTCCTACCCACAGCCCACAGGCATACCGCCCCTGTGTGCATAGGTATCTCACAGATGCCCTTGAAAGGTTGCAAGCACACAGTCAGGTTGGCCCAGATAGCCTAAGAGGCACACATGACCAGAGGTGCGAATAGCCCATAGTGTGTGCAGTGACACCTCCCAGACACATACACGACACAGGTTAGAGGAACATATGAACACACGATACGCCTGTTTGGGACAGATGCCTGTCCACCATGACCAGTCTGCTATGTCCATACTTTGACAAGGTTGGACTGACGTAGCTATCAACATCCCCATGACATACAGGATACACTGATCCTGTAGTGGTATGGCAAGTGACATCTCTGGCTATGTACAAAGGCATGTGTCATGGACGTGTCCCCTGCCAAGGTGCATAGGGGAACCCACCCAATGTCTTATGTGTCTCCAAACACCCATGTGTGCTGGTAAATACTGTTGCCATTGGTCGTGGAGTGCATGGCATGTGTACATAGTGTGACCCCAAATGTGTATGATGTAACACCCACAGGGTGACAGGGCTGAGCATGGCCCCCATCAGTGGCCACAACACATGGACATGGCAATGCCATGTCTCTCAAGGGTGCCAAAGGGAAACAGATATGTGCGCTATGGGAGACCTGCACAATGCACATAGGTGTGACTGCACACATGGCAACACACACAGCTAGGCATGTAGGTTGTACTGGGTACAGCTACACATCTGGAACAAGCAGGAATGAGCTGACACATGATGGTACCTGATGGCCTGTTGAGGCCAGCATGCCACAGCTCCCCACCAGACATCTGGTAAGCACAGGGGGGGATCACACAGCACCTGTCACCGTCCCTGATGTCAGCCCAAAATGCTGCACCCCAGATCATTAGGTTAGTCCGACTCCCCATCTCTGTGTCCCTGTATGTGCACCACACCCGACGTTATAGCCATCCCTGTGTCTGTGTCTGCTGATGCCGCCAGAACCGTTGATACTGGTGTATGTGAAAGACCCTCACCAGTGGTTGTGTGGACCTCACCGAAGCACAAGACAAGGGGGTCCTTGGCAATGACACACCCATGTCCTCACAATATCTGTGCCCAGTCCAAAGCCACAACACCAGCATGGAAGCCACGCCCTGTGTCAGGTGACGGACGTGGGGGGTGCTGATCCCTCCCCAGTCACTGTCAGCCATGCCCAGTGTGCTGACTGCCGAGGGCCCGCATGTGCGATGTCACGATGATTGTACAGTGGGTTGGCACACAGGGGTGGTAGGCTGAAGCAGGCAGCCAGGCACAGTGGCCACCACCACACAAACATGGCTGGGTGGGGAGCAATGTCCCTGTGCAGCCCCATGTTCCCTGTGTATCACATCTGACACAACATACAGTGTGCTGGTTCTAAAGGGGTCCCGAACCCTAGCACATGGGGTTTCCCTGGTGGTGGGACTGAGGAGCGCACACTGCACAAACATCCCTGGTGGTATCACTGGCCATGAAAAGCGACTCAGTGCCCACAGCAAGGTATGGGGTCAGCAGATGTGTCTAAACCCCATGTGCCATGCTGAGTGGCATGGGCTGTGACAGTTAAATAGACACACGCAGAGCAAGTGTCACCAGCGCACAGGGTGCTGGCCACAAAACATGCTATTGCAGCTAGCCGTGCCCCAACAGGGTATCTGTAACCACCCCATACCACACACATGGTGTGACTACAGGCCACAAAGATGATGGCCACAGCATGGGCATATGGACCATCAGTGCATGTGTTTGGCATGTGGTACCCATTGGTGCAGGGTCACACCTGGCAGTATGTGCCTCTGTCCTAGTACCGCAGTCTGCCACATCCCCCAGGGACAATACACGTCCAACCCGCTGTGTTGACCAGTGAATGTGACCACTCAGAGGATAGTACGGTCAATTGCAAGGGGGTGCCTGCATGTCCCAACACACAACTGTTGTTGGGCGATGACATGTCCCACCAGGGGCTGCCATGTCCTGTGGGCAGGGTCCAATCACGTGCAGTCACAACTGATGTACAACACCGGACACATGAGGTAGACAACCCCACCATACACAGACCCCATGGGAGGCTGCTACACCTACAGGAAACCCAAACGTGCAGGTTATCCCCATGAACAGGATGGCATACACCCCCAACAACCCCCCACATGCCGTACAGCTATATAACAGCTATGCTGCGTTGACGTCACCTGCGTCCCCAGAGAAAAGTCACCCTAATCGTACCAGTGTGGGGTACGCAGGTATGCTGAGGACAGCATGACACAGAGGACATGCCGTGAAACAGCTTGGTAGGTGCCCATGAACAATGATGCCTAGCTCGCAGTTTGTGCCATGCATCCCTGCTGTCACCCAGGATACTGTCCAGAACCCTGTTCCCTGTGGATGGCATGGATGTGGGTCTGCCAACATCGCTGACACCTAGATGCGCACCTCACACATGACAAGTGTGGCAAACGAAAATCATGCTTACAGTGTCGCATTGGAATGGTGACGGGGCATAGTTAGGGTCCCTGCCATTGACATTGTGGCACGGACCTGTGGCTGCATTGCTGCACCAGCAATGGACCACCTGTCATAGGATGAGGTGTGATCCACCCCCTGTATGTGTCTCCCACTGTCAAGCACAATCCCCATGCAAACATCCCGAGCGTGGATGCTGACAGGCCAGTCCTGGCCAGGTGGTCCCATAAACGTGCGTGCGCAACTGAAGGACCACCCACAAACCCCCTCTGTGCAGCACGAATGGATGCTAGCAGTCAGATGCCCACCATGGCACACCCCCAGCTTAAGATGATATAACTGGCAGCGACACACAAAACATCACATGTGGGAGACACCCAGACGTATATGGTCCACCAGCGACACCACCCACAGGACCCCAGGGTACCTGGTGAGTTCTCCCCCCCCCTTGCCCATCCACGGAAACATCTGTAGTCTATCCCATGAGGCCCATGTCCACCCATGCATGTGTTGTGGGACAGACCATAGGACGCCTGGAACATGCCCAGCACATGAGGCAGCCCAGGAGACACCCCCGAACAACCCCTCCACCCACAACATAACATCGGAACACTTCCCAGAAGCAGACCCCATCAGACCCCAGGGGATATGTGTGAGAGAGGTCAGGAGGGATACACGTGTTAGCACCCCAAGAAATGGACGGTGTGTTCCACAGCCCCTATCTGTGCACACCTGAGTCAACCGGAGGGAGCAGACACATCTGGGAGCCCACAGGACTGGCCAGGTCTATCCCTGCGATAGGTGGACATATGTCACGACCTTAAACATTTATTACCATTCCCCCACAGGCCACACTAACCCCCCCACCCGAGCACATGGATGACGGCAACCATGTGCACAGCCACCCCTCAGTCCGTCAGTCCACAGAGTATCCCCTATATTGGTAGGGGTGGGGCGGCTCAACACACAGCTCACACCCTGGGTCCAGACACAGCACACACAGTATGCACATGGTGCATGGCTGTGAAAGCTGCCGAGCTGTGTGGCAGGGCACATGTGTATAACCACACCTGGACGTGATGGACATCTGGAAAAAGCCACTGCAGGGGGTAGGCCTGCTTCCCCTCCCACACACCAGGTCCATGCTACGATGTATGTGGTTGCAGAGATACCCTGGGAGCTGGCACAGCCCCTCGCACATCTCATTGTGGTCACACGAGCATGACAGCTTCGCAGACTGACAACAACACACCAGCTGCAGCTGTGACATCCCTGCATTGTGCACATTGGAACATGGGACCTGCAAGTAAATCACCACCTAGACCCTGAAATGCACCAGCAGGTGGGTCACATGGACGCATCATGGGCCCCACCCTAGTCTGTCTGTGTGCATGTCAACACACGCGCAACGACATGGAGACTGCAGATGACCAACAAGTGCCAGTACTGCTCAGCTGGGGTCCAACATAGGGTTGCTCTGTTTGATAGGGATGCTGTGAAACACCAATCCAAAAAAGACACATACCTGAGCCAACCCCCATAGGGAATGTCACAGATCCCTAATGTGTGGGTGAGCTGCCACACAGGGCACACACATTATGGGGTGCATACCCTGCCAATGGAGCCCAGGGGCTCCACGAATGGTGACAATGTCCCACGTGAAGCATGGGACCACAGACACACCCACCATGGACAGCTGCTGTCAATGCACAGCTGGGATGTGTCTGGCAAGGTAGATCATCTCCCCTAGGTGATATTTCCCCCCCTCATCCACTGTGTGTCTGTCACGCCCCACCGGTTGCCCCCGTCGCTCCAATCCCTCAGTCCATCATTGTGGCAAAACCATTCCAACCATGTCATGTGTGGGTGTTGTGATATGGGTGGGTCAGCATGCAGTCAACATGTGATTCTGCTGAGAGCTGCCCTATGTGATACTGCATGTGTGTGCCAGCTAGGCTCGTCTGATACTGCTGTGACACAGCTGTGCAAACCTACACCCACATGTCCAAGGCAAGGGCTTCCGGGTTGTGTCACGCAGCTGTATATGCCACAAACAGCAGGGGTGGTGCTGCAGGTACATGCGTCACACACAGGGCAATGTAATCTGGTTGTCTGCTCCAGTGACAGGTGTTAGGTGCTGACCACAGACAACGTTTATATATCCACAGGTGGAGGACCTGAGGAAAAAAGCGCGGGAGCTGCGGCATTACCACCCGGAGTTCCTGGAGAGGTGCAGGACGGAGCGACAACAGCACCATGATGGTCAGTATTGCCAGGCTAGGTTGCAGGTCAGGTCGGCCATGGGACCACCAGCCTGTGTCTCACCTGTATCTGTAAATGTTGTATGTGACACACATGGATGTGCCCTGAGGTCTGTCATCCTTCACAGACAGTGATACCAGCGATGGGGGCGCCACACACATCCAGCTATGCCTGCGCAGACCCCCCAGCCGGACCGCGAGGCAGGAGGAGCCAGACGTGGAGGAACAGGAGGGGCCGACGGAAGAAGAGGCGGAGGTGGCCCTGGAGGCGGAGCCACTCCATGTGACCGCTGTGGGGGAGGTGGAGGGGGTGGAGGAGGACATCACCCCACCCACCCATGACCAGGGGGAAGAGGAGGAGGAGGAGGACGATGATGTCCTGATAGTGGGTGCAGGGGAGGGGGGAACAGGGGGTCTGGGTGGAGGCAGGGTGGGGGGAGGGAGGGGCACGGACAGGCCAGGGAGGGCGGGGGGAGGGTGCACAGGGAGGGGGAGGGGCGGGAGGGGAGTGTTGGCAAACACAGCCCACACAGGGCCGAGGGGCAGCAGCAAGACACTGCAGGCATCTGAACGGCATGGGTGGCAGCATGAGCGTGCACCACCCAGGGCCACTGTCACACCACATGCACATGCCAGCACACAGACTGCAGCCACTGTGTGTCTGTGTGCTGGCAGGTGCATGGACGAGGTGTTAGTGGCCCTGGCTGATGCACGACATGACACCCATGTCGTGTTACATGCGGTGCAGTCTCTGACTGTGGCTGTTCGGCAGGTGGCAACTGATGTGGTGCATTTGGCATCCCGGTTACCACCTGCCGAAGAGCATCACAGGTACCAGCGATGGAACCTGTGATGCCCCCATGTGCCCTGTGCTGGGCTGTGTTTCACCCCCCTGAGTGTGTGTTGTTTGGTTGGCCATGTTGGCCATGTTAATGTTGGCCCAAATAAAGTTTACATAGTTTCGTAACCCAATGGTCACGTGTCATTTCCTACATTCAACATGTATGCAAGCACGGGATATGTATTGCGACCTGCAGGGCCAGGTGGGGCGGACTTGGGTGTCATACGTGTCGTGCGCGCACATGCAGTCAGAGGGGCCATATATGTGTGGGGCTGTGGGTACTGGGTGGGGCCATGGGATGCCACCTGGCGGGGTCCACCCAAATTACACTGACACATGGATGTGTGCTATGTAGCCCCATGTGTTGCTGACTGCCTGGACCACCTGACACATGACACCCCTGTCTGCCTTATGATAAGGAAGCTTATCATAGCTCAGGTAGGAGCTATAGAACATATGATGTGACCCTGAACAAGCAACCTGTCAGTTCTGGTAGAAGCAAGAAAACAGAGTTGTCACATAAAAGGACTACCAGTCCCAGATTGCACCAGGTTTCCAGCAGCCATGAGAGGGGCTGTCGTGAGGAAATGTGTGTGCAAACAAAGAGCTATGAGGTAATCCCTAAGCACTCATCTCAAAGGGCTGGGCCTGATTCAAGACAGCTGCGCTGTGTTAGGGAGCAGCACACATTAGAACAGGATACGAAAATAGCTTATTCTTCAGATAACAGTTTCAAGAACAGCTACAGCAACTGCTACAGAGGGAGGAAGAGATACAGAGACAGAGACAGCAACTTCTACAAGCTCAAGCACCAGTATCACCTGGTGAAACAGAAGCCATGCCATGCAGATAGAGAGAGAAGGAAACTCTCTGGATGGAAGAGAAGAAAGGCCATTGGAAGGTCTGGGAGATTCCAAGCCAGTACTCATACTGGGAGGTAGTCCAAAAGCCAGCAGAGTCCATTGGACAGGAGTCAGCCAGAGGAATGGGGTGCAGAGATAGGAATCACCATGGCCACCTGTAAGAGAGAAGACTGCATGTGGAAGGGACGTTCAGACCAAGGCCAGAAGGTATGTGAGGGAGATCCAGTGGTCCAGGGATCAAGATTGGAAGGCTGGACATCAGAATTGGGTTACATATTGGCCAGGCTATACAGAGAGGAATAATGATAGCAGGAGAGGCTCAGGTATGAACACTGATCCAGACCCTATCTATAATAGAGAATGGCAGCAAGGGAATAAGCATTCTCATGATAGTGCCTTAATGAAGACTCGTCTGTGCCAACGTATGACACTGACCCTATGCTGATTGATACAGCAGATGAACGTACAGTTTATATGGACTGTTCTCTATCTAGATGCTATTGCTAGCTGTCTCTGAGCAAACACATCAGCCATCACAAAGAAACCTAACTTTGTTCTGTATTCCCACTGCAAACAGCTCTTAAAGCAGGATTTGGGCTCACACAGTAGCAGCCAGCCAGCTAAAGGCTTTCAGCTGGTCCATTGATAGTAATGAGGGCTGCACATGATTGTGTGTGTGAGCAAGGGAGAATCACTGCTGAGATCGGCGTGGAAAATAAGCAGAGGTTAACCTAACCAGCAAAGTGTATTCTTTACAGTGTGCCTTCATATTTGTTAATTATCTGCTAATAACACATTAGCTAATTGCCTGACATGCTGAAGGTTTTGTCTGGTTTACTTTGTGACCGTTTGTTATCCATTTGTAAACACTGCAAGCACGTAACCTCATTTATAGTGCTATCAGGCATACCTGTGCTGGGTGAATTACACCCCATCAATAACAGTGGTATGTTATTGTTCTTACCTCATGGCTTCACACCTCTACTTTTTGTCCTCAGCTGTGTTTGGGAGTGTATGAACTACAATACCCACAATTCCTGCAGGAATCATATGTTTATTTGCATCGTCAAGATTGTGTAAGCTCTCACCCTCGGCAGCCGTCTGACAGCCGTTACCACCCACATGCCCGAGGGGTGTGCCATGACGTGCAATGTGCTTTGCAAGCAGGGGCGAATGTCAGGCAGCTGCACACAGTGGCGAGTGTAGGTAGGGGACAACATTACTATGGAACACATCAGTACGCGTGAGGTCTGGGAATATGCACCCTCCTGACCATGGGTGTGTGTGAGCAGCACCCAGCTCCTGGCCCTGGGCAGGCTGACACACCCTGTGAGGGTCACAGCCATCCTGTTGTGCCAGTGCTGCAGGTGTCACTGGCCAGCCAAGCCACACATTGGCAACGTGCTAAGGGTAAAGGGTAATGGTCATGGACCAACCATGCATGTGCACAATACATACGGGACCACAGGTGCACAAATATGCTACCGACCTGGCACACACTGTTTGCTACACCTTTTATTTGGCTAAGGTTACTTTTGACGGCGCGCCGACCACGCCTGGCCTGACCCATCCCCCCCCCCCTCTGCAGTGCAACACCCTCCCCCTGTGAAGATGGAGGCGCTCGTGGCCGAGTAGCCGGTGCCGGTGCTGGTGCTGCTGTGCTGCTGCTGGTGCCGGTGCATGTACCCCCTGCTGTCTTGCCGCCAGCATCCCCTCCAGGGCTACACACATGCGTTCGTAAGGTATAGCTCTCACCACCTCTGTGAGGCCCTGTATCTGTGCGGTCGACTGGTCCAGCTTGTTGTTGCATACGACATCAATGGATGCTCTGATGTCCATCAACGCCTCACGCAGGCCTGTGTGTGAGACAGAGCGTTGTATGAGAGATAGTCCGTGGTCTGGGACTACATCAACACAGTGACAGGTTGCACATCATCACCAGGGATAGTACTGTGGTGTGGCTTACCCCTGTAGACAAAGTTGTGTGGCGATGTTGCATCGTGTGCCCCACTATTTTGGGGAGACCCCACACACAGCACACTTTCCACACTCAGAGATTTTCTGATGCACGTTACCCATGTGGCTGTGCTGAATCACACATGTAATGCATGGGTCTGCTACGGTTGTGCATCCAGGGGACTGAACACATGTTTCAAGGACATGGGAGCTGATGGCTGATACAGGGACAGGGACAACAAATGCATACCATCACAGGTGTCCCCGAAAGGGTGGGGGTCAGGGGGACAGGGTGGGGCCACAGTGCAGCAGGAACACAGACCTTTGACAGGTCCATGTTGGAGGGGGCTCAGGTCACAGGGGGGCGATGTGTGCATTGGTACAACAGACCCTCACTGGCGTATGTGCACAGCTGCAGCATCCGTCTGGCAATGATGTTAGGAGAGGGTACGGGCCATGTTGTGTGATGGCAGGGACATGTTGTTTGTGGGGAGGGACATGGTACCAGTGCGTACTACCTGGCAAGACAAGCGGCGGGCATGGTCCGATAGGATTGGACAAGAGATGGATCCGCAGGGGCTGTCTGCCCCACACACATACAGGCAATGTAATGCTGGTTATGCACATAGCAGGTGCTGCCCCATGGGGTGTGGTGCGTCACAACACTGCATGGAGGGGGGGGGAGTGCCGTGACCTGCAGATGGGTGTGCACCTGCGGGGTATGGTCCAACGCTATACACAACAGAGGACAGCACATGACCAGTGTGTCCATGTAGGTGACCGACCCAGCTGTGCAATGTGGGGGCATATTGTCATGTCCCCACGAGGGGTACATGTTATTGCACACATTGATATGTCATGCACGACATCGTATATGTGCGCAATCAGGGTGCCCGGTGGGACATGTCCCTCACCCGGGCCAACTCTACATTGTCCCTGACCTGGACATCTGGTGGGTGCCAGGTATCTGGGTGTCTGGACAGGCCTTGTCTGCTGTAGGGCTATCATATTCTGGCGGGCAACAACATCTCTAGCATGGTGTGACAAGGGGCAGTGGGCCACAACAGGTGCAGGGCTTCATAGGGCATGGTGGGTCTGTCCCAGTTCCCCCGGACAATGTGGCAAATGCCATTCATATGCGTGTGTGTAAGCTGCATGTGTGCGATGCGGAAGACTATTGCTAGGTCAATGCATGTATGCATCCCCTGTCTGTTAACATGTGGCCGCTGTCAGACAGATGCCTGGGTGTGATTCATCCCAGGCCTGTCAGGGGTATATACTAATATGTTGCGCAGGGGGTATGTGGGGGATGTAGCCCATCTATGACAGACACAGCTGCTCACACTGATCAGTTTATGCCTCCTCAGGTGTGACGGCAACAGGATATTGCTATGTGGGGTGACGTCCACCAACACAGATATGCCTGGTAGCACACACAACAGGTACCTGCTGTCAGTGTTAGATGTGCGGTGACACGGGGCAGGGGTGTCAACAGTTGGACATGTCAGGGAATCCCCAGAGATGTGTGCAGACCTGTCTGTACACAGCATGGCTTTTGATGTGCAGGCTGTGGCAAGGTTATCCATACCAAGCATCGGAACACAAACATAGGAACATGGGAACATGAGATATGCCATACATGGTCACACCAGGGTCCATCAAGCACAGTATGCTGTTTCTAACAGTGGCCAATCTAGGTCATATGTACCTAGCTGTCTCCCCAAGGGACAGTGGTCCCACAATGCTTGTCTTTGATCAAGTAGTGATATCCAGGGTAACGTCCTATTGAGGGTTTATGTACCTTACCACAGGTAGCTGTCCAAACATGTTAGATTCACAGCTCCACTATCAGCCTTTACTACATCCTCAGTCAGAATATGCCAGCGTTTTAGTACACGTTTTGTGTAAGACGACATCCTGTTATCAGTTGTAAAATAGATTACCCTGTCGCTCCAGTGCATGTCCCCCAGCCTCTAGATATTCTGATAAGGTGTTCAGGTCATCTATGTCTACCCATTCCACACCGTCCATGGATATGTAGACCTCTATCACTTCTCCCCTCAGCGGTCTCTCTCCCAGGTTATAGAGCACCAACCTTTTTAGCCTCACCTCATAGGAGTGGACTCCCATCCCCTTTGCCATTTTGGTGGCCCTTATCTGACCCACCTCTGTATTTGCTAGATCCCAATTCATTTTACGGTGACCAGTATTGCACACAATATACAGGGTGTGTCATCAACATGGAACGCTATAGAGGCATGTTAACATATGTTGTTATAACTGACATTGCTGTCCAGATCATACCTATCGCCCTTTATGATAATTTGGCCGCCGCTGCACTATGGGCCAAGGGTATGAATATGGTATCTGCAATGACGCCTACAACATCTCCCTGGGTGGTGGCGCCAAATGTTGAACCCAGCATCATGACACCATAGTTTGGGTTGGGCCTCCCTAGGTGCATATCCCTGCACCTCACCACATTATCCCTCATCTGCCATTCTGATGCACAGTCCCCCAGTTTATCAGGGTCCTCTTGCATGTATCCGCAATCCCTGTGGGTTTCAGCAACCTGACATTGTTGTGTGTCATGTGCATATCTGTTAACTTCACCTGTCACACCACCTTCCAGCCATTGAGGACTATCTGAGGAAGCAGCAGACCCAGCACAGATCCCGGTGGTACACCACTATTCACCTTTCCCCATTGGGGAACCTGGCCATTTAGCACCACTCTCAGCTTCATATCTTCCAACCTGTTCACGATACACAATGGTACACTGCCTCCCATCCCAGGTATCTTCAGCTTTGCAAACGGTCTCTCATGCGGGACCATGTCAGAGGGTCCCTGCCAGTCCAGATACACAGCATCAACCGACTCACCTTTGTCCACCTGCCTCTTCACACCCTCATTATAACATAACTGATTAGTGGGACAGGATCCTCCTGGTCTAAAGCCACGTTGGCTGTCCCCCATCAGGTTGTGCCTATCTACCTGCTGAGTACATATATTCATTATGATGGTATCTACCATTTGTCACGGTACTGACATCAGGCTCAACGTCTGTGTGTTCCCGGATAACCCCTCGATCCCTTTTTACAAACCATACCCATACCCATAACCATATCCGTGACCCAGAACATTACCATACCCATAGCCAACGCCGTATGGATCCCCTTTTCTCTGCAGGTTGACCTTCCATCTCCCACACATGGACTCCTGGGTCATTGCATCAGGGCACACATTCATGTAGGTACGGCTCAATTGATAGCAGGTACCCAGCTCATCATCCACCTGGCCTGCCTCCCACTGCGTGGCTATCAGTCATACCCAGGGGCCTCACTGGGTGGATTTGATAGCAGGTTTGTATGTCTGTGCGATGGTAGGTGTACGTTCCAACATATTATGACATAACGGATGTGGACATGCGGTAATCCATGTATCCCCAGCCTGTACCATGGGGCTCCTCCCCCCCGTCAACAGTTATGTTTCCATATGAGGGCCTGACACAGCGGGATTCCCCAATGTAGACGGTCATGCTGCATACGTATTTCCCAGCTGTCCTCCAGGGGTGTAGCCAGGGCATAGGTCAGTGTTTCCACCTGTGCTCCCATCGCTGTGAGGGTTCCTCGCCAGATATTCTGGCCATTATGTTCACCAGTTACCATGTTCAGCCGCCCCAACACAGTTCCAGGGACACCGGCACTCTCGTCACATACCATCTGGCACGTGTCCCTGGGTCCCTATGACGTGCAGACACCGCTGGCAGAGGTACCGTCTGGAGATGCCTAGCTCTACAGCACCATTTCCCTGACCCTCACCACTACTCTGATGTGGGACTGCCTTCTGATTGTGTCCCAGTACACGTACCTCTCCTGCGTCGGCGCCACCTCACAGCGCATCGTCGCAGCATCCCTCGAAGGGTCACATGCCATCTCTGTCTGTACACTGTGTCCTTTGCATCCGCTGATGTCGCTGGGGATCCTGATCATGCTCCCTGACATGATAGTCCACTGTAGATGGCACTCCATGTGGCCTATGCCTTGTTGTGTGCTCCACCCTAGCACTGCACAGCTGTGCTGACTCAGGCCCTGACCTTTGTGGTGTGTAGTTGGGTTACACCTCATAGCCCTCTTGCATGGACACACGGTACCACACACCAGCTCCTTTTTTGTCTCTGGGGACCCTGGTGCATTCTGGGAGCGGTGGTGTGTCATCGCAGGTACCTGCTGTCACATGCCATACAGGACTGACAGTTTGCTTGTCCAGGGTCACTCACCCTATCAGGGGCTCGCTCCTGACCTAGGACACGCTCGCTCCTCACCAGGTTCACACAACACTGCAGTTATGCCGGCATATGACTGTGTTCATTGGCCCTCAAATGGTGGGCTGTTTGTTACCTGACCACCCGCCACCCAAGGCCATACCCCTGTGTCTATTCCGCCAATATGCCACGTACATAACCCTCACCAGTAGCAGCTGTTGATGTACAATGTGACAAACAACACAATCACATCACACAGGGAACAGTTACATATATCTTGTGTATGTGACCACCTCATGCCACCCACCTTCAGCAGTGTGTGCTCCACCTGCGCCATGGCTGCGCAACTCAGACATCAGAACGTCCATCATGTGGCTGGAAGGGGCCTGCAGCTGTTGTGGTGGGGGACCCATAGCCTGGCTGTCAACAGGCTGCTGCATGTTTCCGGCCATCCCAAGTGATGATCCACTGGTCCTGGGGGGCGAGGGCTGTGGGCCAGTTGCATCTGTGCGTGCGCCTGATTGCTGGGCCTCTCTGTCCTCCCGGGTCTCAGCCACATCCTCGTCTGGCTCATCTACATCCTCCCCCTGCTCAGCCTCATGCGCACCCATGCTGCTGTAGTCACCTGTGATGTGAGCAATAGAGGGGGGCTGTGATATGTATCAACGCAACAACTGTATATCCGCTTGTGCTGTGGTCAACACATACATGCGGTGATGTTGGCATGCATACTGCTTACACACTCACCTGATTCCTTCAACAACCCATACGGTAGTGCCATGTCCCCTCACCTCGGGTACAGGTGGGTGCAGTGTCCCTGTCTGTGTGTTCTGATTGGCAGTAAGGTGCTCATAGTCGCAGATCCCTTCCTGCCCCCGTCCCATACCTCCCTCCCTATGTGCCTCTCATGTCACCGTTTGCCCTTGGTTACCCTGTGGTCGCACCCGCCTCTGCCACCCCCTTTCAGAGTGTGCAGGGCCATTATATTGGGCATGCGACCATGACGGATAGTGTTCTGCGCGGTGCGTGACATTCAGGGCTGTGGGCTGGGATGCTGTGCAGTAGACCCTTATAGCACCGTCATGCGTTTGGCCACACACATGCAGTGCCTGGCAGCTCACATGTTCCCTATACATGCCTTGCTGCATGTCCACACATTACTACAGGGTACGTCATAGACTGCTGTGGGGGTGGGGGTGTGTCTTATTGCCATTACCAGATATGGGACAGGTGGGGGTACGGATGGGATGAGGAACATGTGGTACCTGTGTCCTGCGACCTGGCCCCACATCAGGGTTTGTGTTAGGACAGCATACCCACATGCCCTATTGGGGATGGCTACAGGGTGTGGCGTGTGAGACACATACGGGGTGTGGGGTTGCACGAGGCTGCGTGGTCTGCAATGCTGATCACAGGTATGTCCTGTGAGCTACTTGGTAGCGGTGTGTGTTGGTGGGCAATGACAGCAATATACATGGCTGTGTGCTGAACGTGTCATCCTATGCGTCACAACATTACCTTGCCCGGACATCAGTCTGCTAGATTGGCACATCAGTCCTAGTCCTATCGCTGTGCGACCTTCAACAGTTACGCAGTCACGGGATGGAGCGGATGCTCCCTGGTACACAGCGGTCCGTGGAGATACCCTCGTCCCATTACGGAACCACGGGAAACACTGGCATCGCTAACATGGATATGTTGCCCTGGGAACAGTCAATAGCCACCCATCTGCTCGCCGCACGGCAATCTCAGTGTCAATGACATGGTAACACTATGATACCATGTGGAGATCTCACAATGGTCCACGTGCACATTTGTAACTAGTTTGGACCCTGTCTAGGGGGCCATCCCCAGGGCCCCAAGCGGAGATACACCCTCAGGACTTTGCAACTCACCTACACTCTCAGTTGTGCCTTATCAACAGTCCCTCAGTGACAATCACTACACCTGTGCAGGATGTCCCTGGCACCATCTCACCATTCTGTTTCCCTTCCGACAAAGGACATGAGGGCACCATTGCAGCCCTATTCATCTCCACCTCCCAGTCCGATCCATGCTATGCCTCCTGGGTCAAGGGGCTTCACAGGCACGTCGGCCCAGTGATCGACAACATCATGTCCCTTTCCTTCACAACTGGATCATTACCTGCAGGCCTTTGGCATACCTCAGCTATACCCCTTTTGCCAGACTGCAATGTGTACCCTACACAGTTGGGTTCATATGGACCCATCTCTGGCACACCAATACTTTCGGAGATGATATGAGACGAGGACGAACTACAGCTACAGGTACATATTGATTGTGCTGCACCACTGGACCCCTGCCACATGGCCTCAGGACCTCCATGGAGTTGACACCCTCCTCACCATACCCCTCAGTTAGCAGATGTATGGCATAGATGATATCCAAATGGGTTGCCACCTCCCATCTCTGGACGTCCCTGCAGCGCGTGATTCAGTGACACACACCCTCCTAGTGGCGGGAATAATTGTGAAGGGCATCACTGGAACAGTGCTTATATGGTGCAGGTCCGATCTGTAGCGAGGGTGGCAGCATGTCGGCTCAGTGGACAGTACATCTCAACCCTTCCACCTACATCAGGGTGCTAACCAATGTTCATCACATTCTATCCCCCTATTGCACATCTACCTGCAAACCATCTGTGGGTTCATACATCCTTGTAGTGTTGTCTACATGCCTTATGGCGATGACGTTGTTCTTTACACACCCATCTCCAATGCACATATGTCTCTCCCCCCTCTCATACCCTGCCCCAATGCATTGTTAGGGTGTCCGTCCTCGTGATACCTCCATATGTGACATACAACAACGGAGGTCCTCTTGATCACGCGCAATCCCAACATCATCCCACCACATCATCTCAGGACTGGGGTATATGACCTGCAATCCGACCCGTCCTCACTTTACCAGTATTTCATTTTATAGCTACGCGTCCATATGATATCCCACCTGGAAAAACACAGGCACACCTGCATACTACCTAATCCACCTTATGGGACACCTACGCTGCATGTTGGAACCAGACAATTTGATGACAATATACCATGCACTGATGATCCCACACGTCATTTACGGGACCATCATTTGTCAGCTTCCGCACTAATCCACCTTATACCCGTTACAGCTGCCAATGACTGCTACAGCAAGGTTACCTCAGGGAGACGCCTTGGATAACCATGTTTCCCTGAGCTGATTCACTTACATTGGCTAGCCATTCAGGCCAGCATTATCTTTATCACCCTAACTCACACGTTGAACAAACCTAATAGGCTCTACACTGCATTCTTCTCCTCCCCTACTCACTGCAGTACACCAGACAGAGCAAGAGCATCCACGAACATCACCTCCCTGGAGCTACAGACGGCCATCACAAGCCCTGCCTCCTCAGCAGCCCACAGGACCTTTCACCTTTGTGCCCCTAGGTGCTGCAATGCAGCACCCCCTGGCATCTGGCCTATCAGCAGCTAATCACAATTCAGGTAGGCCGTCACTTTCTATCCCTGCACACTCTTCCCTATAGAGTCATCAACACCTGTCGACCTGAGCGAGCCCACCCACATACCTGATTGCATGATATCTCAGTAACCTGCCTGTGATGAGTATATATGACGTTGGAATATATACCTGTCACCTTATAGTGGTAACATGTCCCTGATCATTTATGGTACATCTGTGGGATTTCTGTACATTGTTTGCCTTGGTATCGACGTTCCGTCCCATGTCATCTGTGATCTCATGCATGTTGAGTGTACTGGGATTAGGTTTGCCTGTTAGACACGCTGATGCTGAATAGTGCGGTGTATGAGGGGATATAGATAAGAACCTAACTACATAGCTATACAAGGTGTACACTCCGGGGGACATTGGGATGGTCACCTGAGGATGGTGTAGACTACTTACACCTCTTATCAACACACATGTGTTGTCGCAGAACCGCTGATCTCTGACTCACACATGCAACGCTTCTGCAGCAGCATAGGCAGATTACCTTCTCGCATCAACGACCTGTATCATGTGCTGCTCATTTCACAGGTTAGGATATGTTTTATCCGGCCTTGGACCGCTACTCTTCCTGCTGCACCTGCACAGGTCTGTTATCATTGACCACCTTTGTATAACATCTCCTTTGTCATGTTGGACACTGATCATCTGCCTGCTGCTACCATGGAACTCCACAGTAGCAGCATTCAGGTGAGCATTGTCTGTGCTGATCAGGCACATGTTATACGACGTGTGTTAATGATTAGCGTGATGTTCCGTCGACAGCCTGGGATGACAGGAACATTGGACAGAGAGAACATATCGTACCCTGTCAATGGAGAGGTACATGCTACAGGTCAGTGATGCGTTAGGGCATCCTGTCTTAGCATCGTCCCTAGCTTTGCATGTGTGCGTGTGAGACCAGCATATCATCCACACCCGGTCTGTGTTGATCAGAGGTGGAGGTGGTCAGGACATTCATCCAGTGAGTCCGCCAGGGATTTCGGGAGGGTATTCTCTATATATCTATTTGATATCTCCCTGTGATTGGACCCCACTAATCGTGGCAAATAACAATCATACTGGTCACATCAGGGAGATGTGTGCCACTGTGCATGTGCGGCCTGTGCTCAGACCTCACCCATGCTGGGTGCTCAGACACATTGCATAGGGGACACACATGGAGCCAGGGTATTGGGCAACATCCCTCACAATATGTGTGTCAGCCATCATGTTGTACGGTAGTTTGTGGTGACACACAATGAGTGGGAGGGGGGCCATCACAGGAGGGACAGGGTGCACAGTGGCAGATTGGACTGCAGGACGGAAAGGTATGTACAGTGTCCATACAGACATGCTCAACAGAACAGGCACTGCCATCGCAGCTGGGCTTTCAGCAGCCATGACAGAGGCTACAGCAGCACAGATGGGCCTGTCGTGTCAGAGGGGACTGTCACAGCAGTTATCACACCAGGTACTGGCTCACAGGGATGTCATGGCGGTATCATGGAAGGAGTGCAAGCTCTGGATGCATTGTGTGGACCTACACACTCAGTTATGAGTGTGCTGTGGACTCTTGGGGGGGATGTCCTGGCCCGTGGGGCCGGGGAGGGTGCCTGTGCAGAGCTTTCAGCAGTGCCCTGTCACGGTTATTGCAGGAGGGACAGACCCCCTTGACATGCAACCTGTCTGTCAGAGTGTGACTGATGGACCTCTGTGATGCCGTGATTGCGTCATTGCATACATAGGTTCCAGACTGAGCTGGTGACATCATAGGGTTGCTGTTGGTTGAGATGTTAGGTCTGTGGGCATTTTCTCTGGGTTCTATCCTGTATGTGCGTTGGTCATGTATTGGCCCGCAGACTGAGTTCCATACATGTGACAGCAGAGGTGAGGCTTGGGGGATGGGAGGGGTGAGCTGTGCCTCACAGTGCATGTTGTGTGGTTGTCCTGGGGACAATGTTTGCTGGTCTCCCTATCCGCACACTGTGTGCAGCAGAGGTATCCAGTTTGCAGCTGTGAGCTCTGTTACTGTCACCTCACAGGTTCAGTGTCCCCTGGGTGTTGTTACAGTGAGCCATGTTGGTTTGGCCATTACATGGCCTGGCCAACCCTGACACATATATGTGATTACAGGCGTACACTGTGGGGACTACCTAGTAGCCATAGCGTAACAAGGGTTTGGAAATGCACATGCTTAGCTGATAGACCTGTTTCATATTGGCAGTTACATACGGTGCTACGCATAGGCTGTTGCCTGGACATTGTCACATAGAGATTTGTCAGACGTACCTGCTAGCGGGTGTGCAGTATCCAGGAGCTCAGGCAGGCCACATGTGTAGATATCTCCAAGTCTTTCTGCAAGCTCACGCTCGAGGGCCGATAGTGGGGAGATGAGGGGGCCCCCGCCACCTGTCCCCAGGGCATGCGGGTGTTCAGCCACCATCACCTGCCGTACACCTCTTTTTATGTCAGAAAATCTTTTTTTCAGACTGTCCGTGTCTCTTGTTGGGCCACCCGCCCCAGCCACTGCTAGCCTCACATCCTCCCACACAGCATTGCGGTTCCCCACGGGTGTTTGGCTACTGATGCTTCCTAAGAGGACATCGTAGTTCTCCAGAACCATGCTCAGGAGACTGTGGTTCTCCTGGTCACTGAATCTCATCGCCCTCCTCCGCTGCGTAGCTGGCACAGGTGGGCGCTTTCTTTTGCCAGTGTGTCTTTGCACCTCCACACCTGTATTCCCGATGGGCCTGCAACGGCCTCAGGCACCGGTGTCACCGCCCCACCCACCTCTGCAGTGCACTGTTGTTCTGCATCCCCACCGGCCTCATCAACATTCACCCCCTCGCTCCCCCTCTCCCCCTCTCTCTCCATCACCCTCTCCCCTCACCACTCCCCACCCAGCACAGGACACCACACGCCACCCTACACACTGCAGACCACCCCACCCCACCCAATCCACCCTACCCTGCACAGAACACAACAATACACATAAAACAGACACAGAAACAGTGCTACACCAAATACGATATGGCACTCTACAGACACACAGCCTCCTCTCCCCCTACAACACCTTCTACCTCTTCAGTATCACACACGCCTCTGTTTCTCCTCACTCCCTCACTGTATCTTACAACACCCTCGTCGTTTACCTGTGGTACGTGTGTTTTATACCATATTATCATTGCCTTTTGCCGTTGCGCATGCGTTTCGTTTTTTTTTTGTGCGCCGCTGATGTGCGCGTGCGCTGTCGTCTGTGCGCGCCGCGGATCTGCGTCAGAGATGTGCATGGGCGTGTATGGGTGCGGCGCATTCAGATGCACATGCCGTCATCACGCATACACGCCCCAGCGCGGACAACATGGACGTTTACGCTCTGTTTTCCGTTTGCGCATGCGCTGTTGCTGTTCGGCTTTGTTTTCCGCGCCACAGATGTGCGCATGCGCTTTCATCTGTGCGCGCCACGGATCTGCGTCAGAGATGTGCATGGGCGTTTGGGTGCGGCGCATTCAGACGCACATGCCGTCATCACGCATACACGCCCCAGCGCGGCGCACACGGACGGCAGGGATTGCTCTATGGGATGCACATGCGCACGGCGCTCCCCCACGGCGCACATTGACGCACAACGTCACAGGCGCACATCTCAACACCAGACATACATCTATATATCCTCAGGCATAGATAGTACACATTGAGGGTTGTATTGTAGGAGAGGTGTACGTTTGGAGAGGGTGACATATTGATCAGGCTAGGTTATCTGTGTAGTTCATTGTCTATTGGGTTGTACTGTGTGTATTGTATTGTATTGCGTGTATTGTGTGTGTATCGCATCCGTTTGTTCAGTTTGTCAGTCGGTGTTTGTGAGTTGGTCGCTGTTGTGGGAGGTTTGTGTGTGTGTTGTAGTGTGTTTGTGTAGGCCTGCGGGGGTGAGGTGATGGCTGGGATATATGTTTCTGCATGTGCCCTGGATGGGAGCAGATGCTGCGGTTTGCCGGACATGGGGGATGGTGTCCATGGGGCTGAGGCACAGGGCATGGGTGTAGTCCCGCAGCAAATCAGACCTGCAGCTGTGGAGGAGGGCCAGGCAGCTGATGTACGTGCACAGCGCAGGAGACGTGCCGAGGTGCAGGCTCGGCAGCCTCGCCTCTACAGGCCCAGGGCCCAGCTCCAGGACATGCGTGAGGACCAGGTCATCTCCCTGTACAGGCTGAGCACAAGGGCTATTAGGGAGCTCTATGAGGATCTACGACCTGACCTCGAGCCCCTGACTAATCGGTCCCATGCCATACCGGGTTTAGTTAAGCTCCTTGCTGCTTTACATTTCTTTGCCTCTGGCTGTTTCCAACACTCAGTGGGCGCAGTGGGTGGCATGAGCCGACCCTCCTTCTCCCGATGTCTCCACCAGGTACTGCGTGCCATGGTCAGCCGGGTGGGGAATTACATAGCCCTTCCCCACAATAGGCAACATTGGGGGACCCTGAACCAAGCCTTTGAGGCTGTAGCTGGGATACCACACGTGATGGGAGCTATTGATTGCACAATTGTTGGCCTGGTCCCACCTAGAGACAGGGAGGTGGTGTTCCGCAACCGCAAACACTACCATTCCCTGAATGTTCAGGTTGTATGTGATGCTGATCTGCATATTCTGAATGTGGTCCCACGGTTTCCAGGGTCCACCCATGACTCCTATATCCTGCATCGCTCAGCACTATTTCGACAGTTTGAGGAGGGACTGTATGGGGACTGCATCCTGCTGGGTGAGTATGTCCACACATATGATGTAGTCTGTAGGTTATATCATTTTGTCACTTAACATCTCTTATATATTGCACTATATACGCTCTGTGTGTTAGGCAGCTGAGCTCACGTTCAGCAGACATTGTGGGCGGGGTGTAGACATTGAGTTGCATGTGACATGATGAGCCATGTCACATCTGGTTGGAAACAATACCTGGGGGTGATATGCTGATGGTGTAGGGGGACATATGCACATGTTCAGATGCATGTACATGGGTGTGCATTTCAACGTGTGTGTGTATTTCACCGGGCCACAGGTGGGTGGGTGGGATTGTTGTCCATCACACCCACCTGTGCATTAGTGGCATTTGAGGTAACTGTGTTATGTCATGTCACATTTCTGTGAGTCACAAGCCATACACTATCGCATATCATTTGTGTGTGTGAGGGGCCACACCCCTACACATTACTGGGGTTCTTGAACATTGTTTGGTGGATGACATGGGTTGGTAGTTGTTTGGGGTTTCGACACATATGATGGATGTTCATAACCTTGGCAACGTTGGGTACACCTTTCCCTAGGTAGGGTTCTGGTTTAGGCATAGCCCATAACATGTGTGCATACACACGTGTGTTGTGAATGACTTTGGGCCACTGCAGATGGCCACTACTTTGGCATCAGTGTATGTCATTAATCTGATGTGTCTCTGACATTGAGAGAGGTGACAGCAAGGGCAGGGCCAACTTGTGAGCGGGCAGAGAGGTGTTGGTACCCCATACAGAGGAACCTTGACAGTCTCTGTTGTTGTGATAGTTCAGGGCTCATGTGGGCTACAGTGTGCAGATCTGTGGAACACAGCTTAACAGGGATATTAACATGATGGTGACAGTGGAACGGGTGTCCACTGACATGGTTGTTGGTCAGCGGTCGACAGCATATGGCATCAGACTGCTGTCTGTAGGTATGTTGACCTTACTGGACACAGTGTTGTGAGGTGATATTGGGTTGATGTTGTCGAAATCCCAGGTCAGACATGTTTTGGGTGTGCGTTTACATTGCCTCATACAACATTCTTGTGGTGTATAGCTTGCTAACATATACGTTGACGTGTTGTTTGTGTGCTGGTGGTTTAGGCTGCCATTGGTGGTTTCAGAGATGCGGACACTGACTGCATACCAAGACGCATATGCCACACATAGCGGATCTTTGTTTGCAAAACTGTGACATTGCTGTTATTTGCCATGTCTGTCCAGACTACAGGGGCCCTTTCTGACATTTCTATCACCATAGGTCATATTCTGTCAAATGTATATTTGTGTTGTCATATGATTCTGTCAGGATGTGTCATGCACTTGTCTCTAAGGTCCATACCTGTGCAGATTTGTGGTGGCATGCGCTCATGCATTCACATGCATCATTCTCTTTTTGCAGTGATGCAGGGTATGGATGTCGCCCCTGGCTGCTAACCCCTGTGCGTCAACCACGGACACGTGCAGAGCGGAGGTACAATGAGGCCCACGCCTCCAGCCGCTCTGTCATAGAGCGCACCTTTGGCGTTTTGAAAAGTCGCTTCAGGTGTCTGGATCGGACAGGTGGGGCCTTACAATATCAGGCAATGACTGTTGCAGAGATAATCGTAGCCTGTTGCATCCTGCACAACATTGCTCTCAGGCATGATATTGCTGCAGAGATTAATGAGGATCTTGCGGAGGATCCACCGTGCCCCCCTGTACGTGCCAGTGGTGACACACAGGCAGGCACAGCAGTCAGGCAGAGGTTGATTGCTGAGATATTCAGTGGTATGTATTGCACATCCTCCCACATATATGTGCTGTTGTGTGCATGTGAGGTTTATAACGGGTCATGTGTCTGCACATATAGCATTCAGATCCATCACTGCATTGTCCTTATGCTGAACATCCAACAGTAACATAGGGCCAGGGGTGTGCAATGGACAATGTGGACAGGGCACAACAGGGGCTGTTGGTGTTTTTGGGGTTTGTGTGTTGAGACACCTTTATGAGCTTTTGGGGGTCACAGTACCAGTTAGTGTCTGTGTGTGATAGCAACTGCTGTGCAAACACACTGTTTCCATTATAGTGTGTGTGTGTGGCACGGTGTCAGGCATATGTTCCGGGGTTACATGGGGTGTAGATGGCAACATTTGTGGAGAGCTCTCATGCGGCCACCTTGTTTATGTACTACAATCAGGGTGTGCTTGTGTGTGTGTTATGCTATTATGGGCTAGCTATGTCTGTATGTTTATAATGTGTCATGCAACATGTATTACATAGCACAGTACACATGCGCATGACTGCATACCCATGATGGGATAGATTACATGTGACAGGTGTTGCTGCCACAACAAACGGTACCATATGGTATGTTGATTTACGTAGCACATACATGGCTAGGGTGAGGCATGTGGACATAGTCAGTGTACAGCCCGGGGTCGATATCATTGGTTTCATCTTATATAGTGAGGTGTCATACATTGCAGTATTCTCACTGTACACACATACGGATGTGCAGCGGGTCACATCATGAACGGGTGGATTACAGGACCCCACTGTAGAGCTGCATGTGTGTATATGTTTGCTAGTTTACCGATTTAGCAAATAAAGAGTGGCATATGTGGGTGATACTATCTGAACATCTACGTCATGGCTCTGGTACATGCTGTATGTCGGTCAGGTTAGCACAGTACACAGCCACATATGCCTTGTCTACACTGGCAAGGGATGTTATGTTGACATACACACACAGACCTATTTGGGTGATATGTGGTGCAGGTGCACATATAGCCTCTCCATGGATTAACATTCTCCCTGATACCCAGTGGCTGACATGACGCCATCATGGTCTGATGAAAGACAGACATGGGGTGTTGTCTGGTACACATGGTGATGACATTGCCATGTATTTAGGCACATGATCAGTGCACATATCTAAGTAATCATTGATGTACAGGATGTACACTGCATAATATTCCTTTGCACAGTGGATACAGGGGGTGGTACAGCATATTACCAGGTGTCACAGGTATGTACAATGGACTAACAAACAACATTAGGGGAGTCATAGACACGGAGAGGGGGTAATGTTGTCAACCTGGCCAACACAGACTAATAGTGCGACCTTGGGATGTGTTTCACACATGGTGTTTGCAGACACCTCCTTAGACAGGTGTGAGGTGCAACCAAGGGTGGTGGGGGCAAATGAGTAATAGGGGGACATTTCATTGGTATCATACGTCTACATGCTGCCTCTCCCATGTGGTATATCAGTACAGTGTGAGGGTGAACAGTCAGTCGTTGGGTCAGGTTGTGGGGTCTGCCAGCTGTTGACATTGCTGTGTACTGTGGGTTTCACAGATGGGACATGACATATATTTTGTGATGGTTTGTTTCCCTCTCCACAGGACCAGCTTCATGAGGATGCTGTTCCACTGTAGCATTGGCACATGAGGGCCCATCGTCCAAGATGCTGTGGCCCAGGGTAGGTGGATCTACAGCTACATTGTGCGTACATGGGTTCATGGGAGCAACATGTCGCCTGTCATGTGTCATATGAGGCAGCTGGTGTTGTACAACTCTCCCCTGACAGCCTCCCTTACCCATATTTTGGGGTGGTGACCCATCTCCCCATGTGTTTGTGTACAGTATGTTCGCAGGGACACCTTTTCAGTCAGATGTACAGCAGAGTTAGATGTGTTTTTGGTTGTCGTGTTTTACGGATACTGCATTTTCTGTCTACACCATCATATTTAGATCAGACATCACCAAGGTATATGTGCATGTGACTTGGCCATGATGTGCACAGGTTTGCACTTGTGCACATTCAGCCCATGTTTTTCAGCTGTGCCCCTGACCAACGCATACTGTGTGTGTGTTTGCGCTTATGTTTTGAATATGTCCTCCAGCATTGTCCGGCATGGTACATTATCACGTGCTCTCATGGGTGTGTGCACCTGGGGGGCATGGTGGGGTGTACTACCTCTACTGTTGTGCTGCTTGCCTTGTCACCATGGTCCACATGTGTGGTGAGCTGTGAGCAGCAATGTGTCTTGTGTTTTGAGAGACAGGTGTTGAGCAACATTTATTTCTCTCATATGTAGGCATGCTGTGGAGATGCATCAACAGTTGATGTACATGGTAAATCGACATGTCTGGCTGACATTGTCTCCCTTCGCTGTGACCTGATGTGGCTATGCAGTACTTGGAGGAATTGATGAGGGCCGCATGATGCACACATAGGGTTTGTTTTAACTTTGCGAATTTGATATTACATCTGGCTGTACCTGTCCTGGGGTTTATGATCCTCACATGGACATGTTATGTAGCATCGCTGTAGACACAAACAGATGCATATAGTGTGTAGCTGTGAGATGCCCGTGTGACCTGGGATTGTACATAACCATATCCATGTGACAGCCATGCCTGCATTTACATGTACTGTTGGCGCTCATCTCCTTTTTTTTATATGCATCTGCTGTAATTTGTGACTTTGCATCCCTTTGGTCTTTATTTTGTGTATTGTGATTCTTGGCAATCTGTTCTGTTTTGGCAAGGTGTCTAACAATACCATACTTCTCCTCTCGTGACACAGGGCAGGTGACATAACAGCACCATTTCCTCCACGCCATCTGGCTCACCATCCAACGTCTGTTGTGGGACTGACGTTCATCTTATTCTTTCCAGGGAGATGTGCCATTGGATGTTTGACCTCTGTTGGTGGCACACAGGCGTGTGATGGACAATTTTGCTCTTTGACCGCTGACTTACCCATGATAGACCTGTACAACACACAGTGTGTGCCATGCTGTGGCTGTGTGTCGTGCTGCTGACAGGGACACAGATGGACTTTCATGGACTGTGTCATCTTGGACGATGGCACTTTACTGTGCATGGCCAGGTTTGCATGGTGTGTTTTGCGATGATCTTTTGGCTGTCAAGGACACCTTGCTTTTGGGACACTGTGCGCATCAGGGACTGACATAATCTATGTATTTCTGACATCCTTCCACAGTTGGTTAGTGTATAGGTGTGTCCCATGTGTGTGACATGGCACACATGATATGTTACTTTGTGGGTTTCAACATCAGCATACAGCCATGTTTGTGGCACGGGGGCACACATGGAGGGATCCAATTGTCTATGTCCACCTGCCCCACACCTGAACAAGGTGCAGGTTCTGCCACATACACACTTTCATGTCCGCCACCATCCTTGTTAGATGTGTGGAGGGGCCAGGGGTGCTTAGATTCATGTGTGGCATCACTGTACCATGTTTGTGTACAGCTGGTGCCTGTGCTTCTCAATAACTATGTTTGTGAGACACTGCATGTGGACCTATGGCTCTGTGTAGTTCACTGTAGGCTGTCTGACCATCATGTGCATCTGGACATGCTAGTTATTGTATATGTTTACTGTACAGATGTGACACTCTGCATGTTTGTCCACGCGGTGCAGTGCACATTTGCAGAGTCCTGTTTTACCCCCTGCATTGACAACAGTCTCATTAGGCCATTATATTTGGTGTGGGTCAGAGTGGGTGTCCATTGTCCTCCTACACTTCAGCATTGCATGGACCATGCTATCGGTAGCCAAACACTGTCCACCAAACAAACAATGCAAGGGGACATACTGCACGGTGTTATGTCTGCACCTTTCAGGGAGTTGTGTTCTTTGTATTTTCTCTGTGTTCATGTGTCCCTGCTACCTGTTAGTATACAATCATTCAGCTCTAGATGATATTTGTCATGTACACTGAATACTTTCTGATGTGCCAATCAGCCATTATGTGGGAGGTTGGACATAACTTAATGAGGGTGTTTGTCACATGTCAACATTGTGCCAGCATATGTCTTTCTCTTTTGGGGGCCACCTGTGTTGCATGAGGGCTATGTTTGGGGGGGGGGACATGTGATGTGTTTTTGGGTCTTACGCTTACAACGCCTCGAGTCTACATGCCCTCATATGTAGCTCACACATTGTGGGCATGCAGCAGATGCTCGTGTATGTGGCCCTGGAAACCCAGTGCATATCATGCACCTGTTCCACCAGAGATCTCATGCCACTCAATTGTGCGCAGGCATTGACCTTTATGTGGCATGTGTGTTTGTACCTTGCTGACTGTGTTCCCATCTTTAAACAGGGAGGGGCTTACTTTGAAATTATGATTACACTGTGTACAGTAACTGGGAGGTGTGATCCAAATAAATATATGTATTATACAGACATTAGTTCCTTTTGCTGCTTGGTCATGTTCACACACATGCACTACAATGTCTACCTTTGCATATGTCATGACTCCTTGTGACCTTGGGACTCCGTGGTTACCTTGACAATGTTCCTCGAGTTACTCTCCAAGGGCCACATGATCTGGTTTTCTGAAATGAGGCCTGGTTGCCTTGTGTGCATGACAGTTTTGTGACGACTAGGCTGCTCCTCCTCTCGTAGAGCACATTCACACTTGTGTCTACTGGTTTGCTTGCAAGGTGCATGTCCACCTGTGCTCACAACAGTGTACGATGGCAGCTGTGCATGTGTCTGGCATTTTGCACATCACAGGTTCTTACTGGTTCACATACAGACCCTGTCTTTGGCATATTATGTATTCCTTGGGCTCAGTGTATTATTTGTGGGTGTGGTTGGTGGCATGTGATTTCAAATAAGGTTATGCGTTTAGCCCACGATATGCTTTGTTTTTAATTAGTTTGTACATTATGCTGACTTGACCATTAGTTCACTGCAGGTTAATCAACTCTACACACACCCATGTCTGTGATCAGGGTGCAGCAGGGTGTGCACTGTGTGCTGCCTAGCCAGCAGATATCATCTGTTACATAGGTTTCTCTCATTATGTTGTTTACACTGCTGTGCACCTGGGGGTGTGGTGGTGCTGGGTTTCAGCAGGTGTGTGTTCACCCTTTTTCATGTGTTGCTCTCTGCTGTCCTGTCCATGATCAGTACATTGCTTCGCCACGCATCCCTCCACTGCCCTTGGGGATACCTTGCTTTGCTCTTGTTATGTCTGTATATATTTATGTATTTGTTTTGGTATCCCACTTTTCACACGGTCAAGGGGGGTTTCATACGAGGGGGGGGGAGGTTTTACATGTTGGCCACGGCCATTGCCAGGGGGGCTACATTGACGGTTTCAAATGGGGACATAGGACATACTATGGACATTGACAGATTGTGCACATTGTCATATTTGTATGGGGTGGGTTAGGGGTTGGATTAGTGGGGTTCCTGGGACAGTATGTTTTTCAGCTGTATTATAATGGATTAGTGGTCTGGGTTGTTACCAGGACATCTTGGGGCCTGTGCATGATACATGGGGCATGAAGTTCAGGGTCTCGATTGCAGGTCCCTTGCGGGCCTTTGGTTCATTTGTTGCTTACAGTACCGGAGTTGGTGGGGGCTTGTCTGGTAGTTGTGCCGTGGCCTGGGCGACACAGTCTGGTGTTGCTTTGGGGGTTGCGTGCTTCATGTATGACTTTGTTGGTATGTGGGAGGGCTTTGTATTGACTCCTTGCTTCAGGTGCCTGTATGTATGTTTCTTTCAGGATTGGGGTGATGTGGTCTGTATATTTTGCATGCTGTGTCTACAGCATCACATATCATTGTGTGTTTGTGCATGCGTCCCTGGTCCCAACTACAGACTGTGATCTGAAATGTACACAGGAGTTCTGCAGGTGCATTTGTTCATGGTTTCCCTTGTGGATTTGCCTGTCCTTACAACCAGCATGCATGTAGCGTGAGGGCCTGGACTATTTCTGACTGCACCCTTTGCTAAGACACACACATTGGTGCTGTTTCCTACCTTTTGTTGCTTTTACATTTCTGGGGTTGTTGGTATGTGTGATTCCTCTCTGTTCTCTTGGATGTGCATGCGTGTCCTGCAGTTGTGTTTTCCATTTGTTTGACTCTCATATGTTGTCAGGTTTGTGCTGTGGACACATTGTACACTCATCTGAGTTGTGAGCCATGCATCTGTCCATCTTCTGTCTGCCAACTCTTGTGTCATGCTACCCTGATGTGCATGCAGCTGCAACCCTTCCTGCACTCCTACACCTTCCTGCATCACAACTCTCCATGTTGGTCGCTCCTGTGTTTGCTCTGCATATCATCGCTAGTCCACTGTAATCATGATATTTCACAGATCCTGCCATTTCAGCCCCTCTGCTGGACACATCTTCCCATCCACGGTTACACACCATCATTATAACATGGTACATTATCCATCACTCTGTACATAGCTACAGCTGGCACAGGTGTCTTTATCCATTTCTGTTGCCGCCACATAGCCTTGTGGAGATCTTTGTGGTACAGCACCTGTGATGTCAGTGTTTCTTATACTTTTGGATTGCCTTTCCTTTCGGCTCTGTGCAGTATTTGGGTTACATGTGCACTCGCATTTGATGATGTGGTTGTTTATGATGTGCATTGTGTAGCAGCCTAACGGAACGATACTCTGGCTAGGCTTGTGTTTAGATGGCAGCACAGCTTACTGTACAGTTGCATTCTGAGAAAACAGATGTCACTAAGCCAACCTTGGTCACTGCTCATTTGGCACCATGACCCCTGCACCATCACGCAATGCCCTAACCATTGTGCTACACTGCTGTTCCCTCCTGCATGTCTGCTCACCTACCTGGGATTTCCCTGCGTTAGACTGCACAGTGATGCCAGCACTGACTGTGCTTGGACCATGCCCTGCCTCATACGACAAACTGTAAAGCACCCTACACACGACATTGTGATTTCCTTGGTGGACAATGCGCTTTAGGATTTGACATGTGAGGTACCTTATATTGCGTCATATGCATCACCTGATATTACAGTGCTTTCATAGTGCATTTGCAAGGGGGAGTAACAACAATAACATGTAAAATGCCTCCTAGATCACTATTGCTCATGACAGATGATGGCTCGTCTAGCCGCTTCATTGGGCACTGCAGGGGATTGAACCCCCGATCCCTGCTCCATTGGTAGGCGTCGTTCCCATCGTGCTGTGGCTCAGCTCGTGTGCTTTCCCATCCGCGCGCCGCCTTATGCCGCACAAAGTTCCTCTACCTCGTAAAGGATTAGTGCGCCGCCTTCTGCTGCCCACTATTTCGGTGCCTCCTAAAATGTTGCCTGAGCCTGCCGCTTCATTGGGCACTGCGGGGATTGAACCCCCGATCCCTGCTCCATTGGTAGGCGTCGTTCCCATCGTGCTGTGGCTCAGCTCGTGTGCTTTCCCATCCGCGCGCCGCCTTATGCCGCACAAAGTTCCTCTACCTCGTAAAGGATTAGTGCGCCGCCTTCTCCTGACCACTATTTCGGTGCCTCCTAAAATGTTGCCTGAGCCTGCCGCTTCATTGGGCACTGCGGGGATTGAACCCCCGATCCCTGCTCCATTGGTAGGCGTCGTTCCCATCGTGCTGTGGCTCAGCTCATGTGCTTTCCCATCCGCGCGCCGCCTTATGCCGCACAAAGTTCCTCTACCTCGTAAAGGATTAGTGCGCCGCCTTCTGCTGCCCACTATTTCGGTTCCTCCTAAAATGTTGCCTGAGCCTGCCGCTTCATTGGGCACTGCGGGGATTGAACCCCCGATCCCTGCTCCATTGGTAGGCGTCGTTCCCATCGTGCTGTGGCTCAGCTCGTGTGCTTTCCCATCAGCGCGCCGCCTTCTCCCTCCCGCGCAGCTTTTCCAGGCGGTAATGTGCGGGACGCACATGTGCGGGGCGCACATTGGCGCATATGTAAACCGCGTGTTTTTCTTTTTCAGGACGCAACGCCCACTCCTTATATGGCACACGCACACTAGCGCGGCCCCGCACATTATGAATGTTTAGTAAACATACCCCTTGGTCAAATTAAACATCATGGGATTGGAGGCAGACTATTATAGATCAGGAACCACTTAAAAGCTAGAAAGCGGAGGGTAGGGTAAATGGCCCATTTTCTCAATGATGAAAGGAATGGGCTTTTAAATGACCTGGAAATGGGAACGAGTGAGGTGATCAGATTTGCAGATGACAAGTATTCAAAAAGTTGTTAAAACACAAGAGGATTATGAAAAGTTGCCAGGTTAATGCCAGCAGGCAGGTTCCATCCCAGTTAATGTGGAGCCCATTCCTTCAGAAATGTCCCCCCCTTCCCCAGCATGTTGTCCAGTTCTTAAATCCACAACCCTCTTCCTTTCACCATAGTCTCACTATATGGATGAGACTTGTGCTCTCCCTGCTTTTAGGGTTCTGCGCGTGAAACAGGAAGCATTTCAGAGAATGCTACCCTGGAAGTTCTGGATTTCCACTTCCTACTTAAAAGCATAAGTTTGACCTCCAGAACCTCCCTCCCACACTTCCCTATGTCAGCAGGCTCCTTTGCACCAGGCAGGCATGTTACCAGACAATCCTCATGTTCAGCCATCCATATAACATGCCTAAATGATTGAATCAACTAACAGCTGTCCTAACCCTTCCCTCATGAGTACATGTCCCTGGAGAAACCTCCTTAGTGTGAGAGGGTTTTACATCACCTGGAGGACAGGTCCTAGCTACAGGATCACTTCCTGCCACATCAAGGTGATACTCTGTCCCACTCTCTCCCCTCCATGGCAACAGGGAGGCAGCCAGACGAAGTAGGACTTCAGTACTACCTCCATGTAGTCTATATACCTGCCTTAATGTCCTCCAAGTCTGCTACTTTAGTCTCAAGAGATTGGACTTGTTCCCTGAGCACTGTTCCCTCTAAGCTGTGCGTGTATGCGCGCACGCACCTCGCTGAGCGAGCGCACATACTTAACACAGCGCACAAAAATTACAGTTCTGATTCTGATAGAAAACAGACATCTTAAAATTTAAAAGTTGTGATTGTAATTACAAGAAATTTTCCGCTTCACTTAGTAATCGTCTGTTTTCATTTAATTTGATTAAAATCAATGTGATGTACATACTGTATTCTGACGTGTAGTCAAATTTTAAAAGTATATAATTCCAAGTGTCATTATGTGGCGCACAAAAATTTAACCTTCCTTCAAAAGTTGCACAGCTGATATTTTATGCGCACACAGCCTACAGAAAATTAGAGGGAACATTGTCCCTGAGAGCAAAGAGTTCCTTGCACCTGGAGGACACAAGACCTTTCACCAACTGGTAGAAAATCATATGTGACATTTAATGCAAGAGACTGAATAGTCCCCTCACTGTTGGATTGTTGTCTGCATCTTAGAAACATGATGGCAGACATGGCCTATCTAGTCTGCCCTTCTATATCAACTACAATAGTCTCCTTTTTTTCCCTTTTAGAAATGTGTGTTGGTCCCATACTTTGTTGAATTCAGATACTGTCCTCATCTCTACTACCTCCACATCTACCACGCTTTCTGTGAAGTGGTATTTCTGCATATTACACCCGAGGTTATACCCTTTCACCCTCATTCTAGGCCCCCTTTAGCAGAGCTTGCTTTCAGTTGAAAGAGGCATATTAAGATTTGTAAGTTTTTCCTTATATGCTTTATATAAAGCCACCCTCTGCACAGACTTCATCCCATTTATACCTTTTGAAGGTGCGGTCTCCAGAATTGCACACAATATGCCAAATGAGGTTGCACTGGACTAACACAAACATCTTTTCTGCTTTGCCTTCAAACCTTCCCCCTCCCACTCCTCCACGCTGAAGTGCACTTACCAGCCTACTCCTTCACTTGCTCTGATCCTTTATTCCCCCCCCCCCTCTATTTTTTAGCTCTACTCTTTCCTTTCCTGTCCATTTGAATTGGCATTCTTTTCTCTTTCCAGCAGCCTTTGATATGTAAATCCGCTCAGACGCTTTTGTGATGGGCGGTATAATAAGTCTTTAACAATAAATCTATACAGAGGCACTATCACCTCCTTTTTCTGCTGGCAATTTCTCTTCGTATGCACCAAAACATCCTTCTGGCCTTCATGGATGCTTTTTTTGACCTGTTTAGCCACCTTAAGATCAGCAACAATCATGCCCAGGTTCCACTCTTGTGGACACAAGTACTTCACCTCCTACAGTGTACCACTTCCTTGGAATTCTGCAGCCCAAGTGACCCTGCATTTTTTAGCAGTAAATCAAAGCTGCCAAAATTCTTGACCATTCCTCAAGCTTAGCTAGATCCCTCATTCTCTACTCCTTCCTGGGCATCTAACCTCCTGCAGATTTTGGTATCATCTGCAAACTTGTACACCTTATGACTGTCCTTCCCCAATATTGCTAACAAAGATTAAAAAGAAAAGTATCGGACCAAGGCAGAGCCCTGTGACACCACTGGTAACTTCCTTGTCACCTCACACTCAACCAATTTCTAACCCAGTCAACTCAGTAACTTTACAGTCCATCCCTAAGGTGCTCTGTTTGTTTATAAGTCACCTGTGTGGAATGGTATCAAAGGCTTTATTGAAATCTAAGTACACCACATCAAGGGCTCTCCCTCCCTGGTCACTCAGTGAAAGAAACCAGATTGGTCTCATAAGACCTACCTCTGGTAAACCCATGCTGTCTCAGATAAGGAAGGACGGAAGGACCTTGTGGCAGGCAGTAAGCTAATTAGCCCCTCCATGGGAGCTGGCTTGTAACAGAAAAGTCAAACAATGGAAGTAAATAGTCAAACTGAACTTTTTTTTTTCTATCTGCTTACTGTGCAAGGTCCCTGAAACTTTAACCGATACCTCTGCTTCTACCTTAGGTGGGAGACTCAGGTATAGGACCAGGTCCCTGCAAGATAAGTATTTCTATTCCAAGTAACTTTATATCACTATTGTCCCTGGCCAGTAGGCCTTACATGAACAGTGGGCCCATACATATCTGATTTAAGGGCTACATAAGGAATGTAGGCAGTCAGAATATTCCCAAAAGTAAGGTATAACAGTTAAATTCTATATTAGAAACACGCAAAAAGATAGAAGCTGAGACTCAGCTGTTTGCAGGCTTTGGAAGCTATAAAGGAGTGGCACTTTCTGCCTACCCTGTCCTTCATGACCAGTATAGCCCGATATAATTACATCCTAGTCAGCTGTCTGAACCATGTCTCCGTAACCACCACTAAAGCAAAAATCAATCAATCAATCTCTTCCATTAATGTCTCAACATCTTATTTCCCATGCTATGGGCATTCACACACTGCTTTCCAGATGTTGTCCCTTTCACAAATTTCTTCAGAGGTATTGAATGTTTCACTTAACTGTGGGCTTTCTTCAGTCATCCAACAAATCTAGTTTAAAGCCCTCTTCAGTAGGTTAGCCAGATTGTTGAAGACACTTTGACTGTTCTTGGACAGATGGACCCCCATCTTTACTCTGCAGCCCTTGAATGATGATCATCCCATGTTCCAGGAAACCAAAATGCTCTTGACACCATTCATGCATTCATCTCTAGGATGTGAGCTTCTCTGCCTTGGCCTTTACCCTCAGCAGGGAGGATTTAAGTGTGCAGGTAGTGGTGGTCTCTTATCTGCTTCACCCTCTGTCCTAGATCCATGAATTCACTGTTAGGTGTCCCTCTGAGCATATCAAAAGTATCATTTATGCCAACATGGATGAGCAACATTGGATAATAGTCAGCAGGCTTGATGAGTCTTGGCAAACTAACATCTCTGCAGACAGCACACCTCTCTGGTCAGCACATGGTGACTAAGGGATCCTGAGGCATCCAATCACCACTACCCTTTGCTTCCTTGTGGTCACCAATTCTGCAACTTTGGGGTGCTTGAGCTTTGGTTCTTCCCTTTCCTGGGATGCTTTTACCTCCTCCACTTCCAGAGTTATACTGGTTCTTCAATTCAAGGACTGGAGGAGTTGAACTGTTGATTCTGCAGGCTCCGGTGACTCGTGTCCAACTCTCTTCAATCTGTAGCATCCCATCTTCACCTCTGTCGGAGAGCTTGGAAGTTTCAAGCATCTCAATGTATATTTCTCTATCTTTAATGCTTCTCAGCCTCACCACTTCTCCGAGCTCATCCACTTGCTTCATGAGGGATTCAGCTTGCAGGCATCCTGCACATGGAACTCGGTTCTACAACTGGCATCGGGCTCTGTCAGGACAGAGGCAGAAGCTGCAACAGGGGCAACAGCTTTGGCAATACGATTTTTCCCAACCCTTGTTCAGTTGGTAGAGTTTTGTTACCTGTTGACGTAAACAAGAGACCTACCAAAATCCCTAACTTTTCCTCAGCTGTTCTTTAAGAGAAAAAGCAGACGATCTTTATGCGTGTTCTAACAGCACTGTTCTATGTCCCTGTAGGTAGCCCCACTTCCTGGCAAGACAGTCATTACTTTACAGATTGCTATTCTTCAAGGTGCTTTGATTATGTAACTCTACAGAGGGGGGACAAATTGTTTAACAAGCAGCTAATTGGGGAGTTTCCTTGTATAGCAAGAATTCTCGTGTGGGTTGGGTAGGGAGGAACTAATACCCGATGAGGTCAGAGGCTTGAAAAGATACAAGATACAATGAACTGTAATAGCAGAGCTTTACCCAACACCATAAAAAAATCTCCCATTTGCAATACAGACCAGAGAGAATTAGCTATTAAAAAGGAAGACCAAATCCCCTTTAAGAATTCTCAGGCAAAGAGGTATTTAAAAAGTTACACAGTATTACCTTGCTTGCAATGGAGACCCTATTAGGAGTGCATTAGGAAAGCTTATGCAGTATGATCCTTACCTGAATGGCCACTTCTTGCAGTTGATGCTAGAAAGTCTCCCTCCTCAAGGTGGTCATCTTCTGGTAGGGGCCTAGCAAAAGTAAAACAGTTACTTGTACTATGAAAGCTTGACTGCTATTTTGACTTGATAAATCATACCTGAGCAGTCAATAGTGACACATGCTGACAGGGCTGTACCGATCGTGAAACACGCCCTGTGCGACTTGCACATTGGGCACACACCCCACCCCCGCACCTCCATCTAGCGACTTTATGGGGGCAGGAGAGAAGCAGCGCACCCGATGTGCAAGTCGCCAGCACACTAAGCAGGTCTGGTCCCTCCTGGAGACCTGCTTAGCGTGCCACGAGAAGGCTTAAGGGGCACATTTCGGCTGTCTGCCGTTGCCTGCCGCTGCTGCCACTTTCTTCTCTGAGCGGCAGCAGGCAATGGCAGACAGCCAAAATGTGCCCCTTAAGCCTTTGTGCACTGTATGGCCGCACTGCTTGCACAGGGCTAGCTACAGTCCTGCATGCTGAAATATACAAACTAAAATCTCCATATAAAGACTACACATCTTGTGTCTGGTAGTTTTCCACTACTCTTGAGCTTCCAATTCAAACAAAGAATAAGCATCAACAAGGATTTACTTTCATGAGCATTCATTAATACCACCCTCTTAAGATTTCCTCACCCCCCACCTAAAAACAGCCACTGCAGCAAGGAGAAAGTTTTTCTCCAGGAACAAGCAGGATTTCAGTCCTCACATATGGGTGACATCAGCACCAATGGAGCCTGTGCAGAGCATTTCCCCAGCATTCAAAGAAAGCCTTTGGGACATGCTATCATGCATGCGTGGTCCCCTTCCCATCCAAGGGTGCCATCTTGCTCAGTCTTCCCATTCCCCCCCCCCATGGAGCCCAATGGACATCTGTCCCATTTCCCCAGAAAAATCCTTGCAAAATCCTTAAAAATTGTACACACACCCCCCCCCCCCCCGTTGCATACCAGTTCCTCTTCCCGCTTTGAGAGACTGTGCCAGTTCCGAAGCTGCTCTTGGCTCCTTTCCCTTTTTTTTTTTTTGGATAGAGAGAGAATGAACGCTGGTCAAGGTGAGCCTCTTTTTCAGCCAGGTCTCGTTGACCCCAGCCAGGTATCTCCCACCATGTCTCACAGTAGGTTACAAATAAATAAAAAGTGACTGATGCAGTCAAACTGTCAGTAACCAACACCCATGATGCAGTCTTTGCTGCCTGGGACTGGACCATGATAGCACCTCCTATGACCTTTGCCAGGCCATGACTCCGAAGATCAACAAAGAGGTCCGAGTTACAGGAAAACACAACACACCCCAAACCTGTTCCCAAGGTCTGACTCAGCACTGGCTTCCAACGCTGAGCTCTAAGCCTAGCACTTCCCGTGAGGCCTAGGCATCCTCCAAGTCATGTGTTGGCAGCCCCTCCGAGAAGACCCCAGACTCTGAGAGAAAGAAAAAGCCCTTGAAGTCGGTTGAGGCTCCACCAGAGAAACCTGGTAAAACCCCTTGGAGGGACTCTGGAGGCTCTGAGCAGCGCCCTACCAAGGTCCTTAAAAAGGATTCCAAAGTTGGTGGAGACCATGTGAGGTTCCTTGAGACTGTAGTCTTGTCAAGGACGCACTCACAAGAGTGCCAGTGCCAGGCCAGAGATCCTTGGTGCCTGTACCAAAAGCTGCAGAGCCTTCTGGCTTGGAAACCAGAATGGCGGCCCTGGAGCAGAATCTCTATCCTGGCCCTGCAACAGGCAATGATGGCTGGTTAGTCTGCATCATCTGCCTTGACTGGGCTCTCGACTGCAGGGGAGTCTCCGGTCATTTAATTGAGCCCCAAGCGCCACTGGCCTTGGATAAGCCCACTGTGCCAGTTGAGGTCTGTCTCAATCTTGTTGCTAAGGTCTCTGATCCTCTCTAGCCAGTTCCTGCAACTTGGACCCCAGGTCCTGCAGAGGCCCCCCACCAGCCCCTTGGGGCTGGCCTTAACACAAAGAGTCACCTGGCCTTGGATTCGTTGTCATCACCTCTTGACTAAGTGGGAGACCAATGAGGCCTCCCTGGAAAACTAGTCAGCGCCGAGACATCCCCTCGGAGCCCTCTCCTCTGGTGCCCCTCCCCCTCCAGAGGACATGGGCTTCCATGACTTCGCCAGGGATATGGCCTCAGCTCTCTGAGCAAACTGAGGCAGAGAAAGACCCATACACCAAAGAGCTGGAAATCCTCCAGTATGAGTTTCCACCCAAGGAAGCTCATGGTGCCAGTGGAGCTGATCCTCGAGCAGCTGTTACTTAGAATGTGGGAGACCCTGGTGCCTGTGCTGGTGGTCAGCTGGTGCCTCAACATCATGTATCGTATCAGGAAAGGGTCAAAAACCCCAACTCCCACATAACGCCATGTTTGTTGAGCCAAGCATGCAAAAACTTGAAAATCGGAAGACCTACTCTTCCATCCCTCCTGGTAGGGAGACTAGAACCTTCGACACCCTCAGCCAAAAATGCTGTCAGGGCTTGATGCTGGGATGTCAGATACAGGTCTTTGACTTGTACATAGGCATGTACCTCAAGGTCCTGACCCAGGAGTTGTATGTGTTTTCAGCAGGGCTCTCCAGGGAACCCCTCCAATGATTCCAATCCCTAACCTCTGGGATCAAGGACTGCTCCAAGTTCCTTTCCTGGGCGGCCTATGATGGCTTTGAGTCAGTGGCTAGAGTAGCAGCTGCTGGCATTGGGGTGTAGCACCACACCTGGCTGCAGATAGACCTTGAGCAATGGGTCCAAGAAAAGCTGCTCGACTTCCTACACCGGCGAGAACCTTTTCAGCAAATCCATGGCCGACAATGCAGCTGAGAGAGGCTGACATGATGACTAGACAGAGGAATTCCAAGACGACCTCATTCTTGCCCGAAAAAAAAACACCAATCGGGGAAAAAGACCCTTGTTTGAAGAAAAAAAGTGGCCCTTTCACAGAGTCGCCACTACCAGCCTTTCTTGGGCCAGCAACAGGGTTCTCACCCCAAAAGCCAAGGCCATGGAGCTCAGAAGCCAAAATGCACAGAAGCCCCAGGTCCCAGCTCCTGCCCAGCCTGGGGGGGGGGGAAGCTTTGGACTCCCAGAGCAGGGCCTCTCCTCCCCTGGAGATCCTCACCAGCCCACAGGGCCCACCTGGTGCTCTTTGCCCACAGGTGGGCTGAGGTCACCTCAGATCAGAGGGTACCTCCTCCGCATACAACAGGTACCACCCAGGTTCTTTCCATGAGAGTGTTGGTACAAGTTTTCCTTCAGAGCCTATGCAGTAGAGCCTTTACTCCAACATCTATGGGGAAAGGGTTGCTACTCCAGATATTTCCTTGACCCAAAGAGAACTGGGGGGGCCTCAGGCCCATATTAGACCTGAAAAAATAACTTAAGTTTCTGGTGAGGGAGAAGTCCAAGATGCTCTTCTTTGGAACACTGCTACCTTACCTCTGCTAGGGAGAATGGCTGTGCTCCTTGGACCGAAGAGATGTGCGTGTGCACCTCCACCCCCCCATCCATCCTTCCCAAAGACAGTATCTACGGTTTGTGGTGGGGGGAGGGCACTACCCTTCAGCCTGGCCTCCTCGCCAAGAATCTTTACCAAGGACCTGGTGGTGGTGGTGGTCACTACCCACCTGCACCTACAGGGGGCTTTCATCTTCCCCCATCTTGACAACCAGCTCAGGGGCAGCATTGCGGCCTGGCTGGCTTCTGAAGTAAACTGGGCAATCCTTCTGCAGCACCTGGGGTTTGTCATCAATTACCCCAAAATCTGGAGTTCATAGGGGACCAGTTGGACACGTTACAGGTCAAGGCTGTCCTTCCAACAGGAAGGGCAGAACGCCTCAGGCAACTAGCAGGGAGAGGTGCAGTGCTGCCAGTCAGTGCCAGCTTACCACCTCCTCTGCCTACTGGACCACATGGCCTTAACAGTCCACATCACATACTCAGCCTGCTTACACAGCCCAATGGTGTCTACACTCGCAGTGGATTCAGGCCACTGGCAGGCTGTGGGACAAGATCAGGGTTACTTGCCAGCTGGTGGAGTCCCTCAGATGGTGGCAAAGCCTGTGCCACCTCCAGCCAGGAATGCCCTTTCAGGCACCCTTGGTGCAGAGGACCCTGACAATTGACACCCCCCTCCTGGGCTGGGGGGGCACACCATGAAGGCCACCGTACACAGGGAAGCTGGTCTCAGGAGGCGCCTTCTTCAGATCAATCTTCTTGGCCCTATAAGTATTCCACCACAGATTGCGACACTGGCCTGTACTGATCCAGACAACCAAGTTGCCATGTTTTATATCAAAAAGCAGGAAGGCATATGCTCATACTCCCTCTGCCAGGGGGCAGCGGCCCGCCTCTCCTTTGCAGTATGCAACATGCTGCTGTGAGCAGGGTACCTCCCAGGCCAGGACAACTGCATAGCACAGACTGAGTCCTTTGCTCACACAAGTAGCGCTTCAACCCCAGGGTAGCGCAACAGCTCTTCTGCCTTTGGGGCAGCCCTGTGATGGACCTATTCACCTCTTTGGAAACATACAGCTACTTCACTTCTCCCCCCCCCCCCCCCATCAGCCACACCCAGAGTGAGTGGCTGTGGATACCTTCCTAATCTTGTGGTCTGAAGGCCTGCTCTATATGTTTCCACCGACCCCCCTGGTCACCAAGACCCAGAACAAAAAGGGCATCAATTATACTGATTGCCCCCCAGGTGTCCCAGGCAACCTTGGTTCCCTCTTCTGCTCTCCATGTCGGTGGCACATCCAGTCCCTCTGGGCCAAGCCCTGGACCTCCTAACCCAGGAGGAAGGCTCTCTCCTGCACCCCAACCTGGGGTTGCTAATGCTAACAGTGTGGCTGCTGAAAGGATAGTGTTTGCCCCTTTCAATCTCCCAGTAGAAGTCAAGGAGATTCTTCTGGCCTCTGGGAAACCCTCCAACAGATGGGCTTATGCCTTTAAGTGGAGAAGGTTTTCAGTCTGGTGTACAGAAAGGGAAGAGAATCTTCTCTCCTGCTGGATTCGGCTAGTACTGCAGTACCTACTGCCCCTGTCACACACCAGGCTGGAATCTAACTAGTTGAGGGTACATCTGAGCACCATAGTCACTCACCACCACCCTAATGAAGGAAAAACACCTCTCAGGCCAGCCCCTGGTCTCTGTTCCTCTGGGGCCCTCCTGTTATCCAGGTCCCCTCTGGCAGAGTGGGACCTCAAAGTGGTGCTCTCCCAGCTCACCACACCAGTTAGAGCCCCTGGCCACTTGCCACCTATGGTACCTGTCTTTGAAAGTGGCTTTTCTGATGGCCCTCACATCCGCTCAAAGAGTGAGCAAACTCCAGGCCTTGGTGGCAGATCCACCATATACAAGGTTCTAGAAGAACAGGGTAGTACTCCACACACATCCCAAATTCCTCCTGAAGTGGCATCTCCTTTCCACCTCGACCAAGAGTTGGTCCTCCCCACCTTCTTCCTGCAGCCTCATGCTGGCAGGGAGGAACTAAAACTTCATATGCTGGATTGTAAGCAGGCCTTGTCCTACTTGCAGCAGACTCAAGCCCATCGAAAAGCCTCTCAGCTTTTTGTATCTTATGACCCCAGCAGACTGGGGCTCCCTGTGACTAAGTGAACTCTGTCTACTTGGGTGGCAGACTGTATTGCCCTTGCCTATGAGCGAGTTGGCCTCTCCCTCAAGCACCTGATCACAGCGCATTGCATGAGATGGCAATGGCTGCATCGGTAGCAAACCTCTGCTCAGTGCTGGTGACAGAAATCTGCAAGGCTGTCACATGGTCTTTTCACACGTTTGCAGCTCACTACTGCCTGGACAGCAAGTTCTGTAGGGACAGTGCCTTCAGTCAGGAGGTACTCCACAATATTATAGGGGCGTAGGCAACTCCTGCCATCCAACCTGTCTTTTCAGGCTACTGAAGTGATAGGGTCTGCAGAGTCTCAGTGGGACTCACCTTCTGCAACTCACGTCTACCCAATTTGTCGCCATAGGTGCTGTTGTAATTCAGTCCTCGGCAGCCTGGAGCTAGGGAGTCCCATTTGTGTAACACATGTTGTCCAGGGACAGCAGGAATCAGTCCTCACAACCCTCCCTCCTCCACTGGGAGTTGCCTCCCTATCTTGTTTTATTTTCACTACCGTCCTACCTGTCACCTGACTGAGCAAGATGACACCCTTTGGCAGGAAGGGGACCACAGATGCATGGTAGCATGTCCCAAAGGCTTTCTTTGAAAGCTGGGGAAATGCTCCATGTGGGCTTCGTCGGCACCGACATCACCCATATGAGAGAGCCAATTCCAGATGTCCCTGGAGAACACCTGTTACAAGTGAGTAACTACGCTTACCCAATTCTTTCCTTGAATCTTGACAGACCAGTCCAGACTAGTGTGTTATGATCCCCTGACAGTAGGTGGAGGCAGATTTGAGCAGCTTTCAGTTGTGTCATCATAGGTGTACATGTTGGTGCAGCACAGAGAAGCCAGTATAATACTTCCAAAAGCAAACTTAAAATGTTATGCATTATGAAAATTTTAGTTTAAACTAAAACCACCATTAAACTTGCAACAAATAAAGCCAAAAGCTTACTCATATTACTATAATTAACTCTGCAGACACTGATACAGATAACGTGAACAAAGGCAGCAGGGCCCTTCAGGACCTGCCCTGGAAGACTCCTGTTGCAGATCATACTGGTCTAGTAGGATTCAAGGAAAAAATTTTTACCTGAGAATTTGTCATCCTGCTAGACCAATCAAGATTGAGTGGGATGTGCCCAAGCAGTCAGGGTCCAGGGTGGGAAAAGGCCTTTGTCAGGGCAGTCCTGTCCAAAGTCTATCTGCTCCTGCTCCCACATGCTATCTGTAGTGCTTCACAAAATGTGCTTACAAGGACTACCAGGTAGCCAGCCTTCAGAGATCCTCTAGAGCAGTAGTTCTCAACCCAGTCCTCTGGACCCCTTGTCCAGTTGGGTTTTCAGGGTATCCACAATTCATACGCATGAGATGGAAGCAGTGCATGCAGATCTCTTGCATATTATTGTGGATATCCTGAAAACCATGACTGGCCTGGGGGTCCCAGAAGACTGGGTTGAGAACCACTGCTCTAGACACCAAGGAGGCTTCTGCTCAGGTGGCAGCTTGTGTCCTAATAGCCATCAAGTTGAAAACTCTGAGGACCCTCAGCTTTGCAGTATGAGGGTTGAGCTCTCACTTGCCCAGATCCACAGTGTCAATACCAATGTGCACTGAGGACATGGATATCAGATACTCCTCCACCTAAGGAGGCAGCTCTGCAACCTTGAGCACCACTCTGGCACAGAGAATTCCACCCTGATGGGGACAGATGCCACACCTATGGTACTGTCCAAGAGCAGTGAAATTTTTCCCAGGGCCACGTGAATCACCCTCACTTCCAAGCAACTTAATTGCTCAGGAGGCCTAGGCCCAGGCAGTGCACACTCTAGTCACCTTGGATGCCAGTCTGAAAGGCTAGTCACCCACTCTAGTTATTGGTGGCAGGACTGCAACCACCACTGGAACTGCTCCTTGATCTTTTGTGGGAGAGGAGGAGGTCTACTCAAACTGGGGAAGAGGGCGACCAGAAGGCTGGCAGGTGCCTCTGCAGAGGATGCACATGCAGTCTGACCCATGGAACCAGTTCCAGGGTTGATACCATGGGCCTAGGAGCTGGAGATTGTGATCAGTTGCCCCAAGAGAGAGAATTTAAAACTAATCACCGAGGCACTCCAAGTCCTGGGATAGGAGCATGTTGCTCTAGGGATAGCAGCATAGGGGGGGCCTAGTGGATGGGCCAGCCCTGCTCTTCAGCCAGTAAGTTACCAATGCAGTATCATCTCTGGACATCTCCAGCAAATCTGACCAGAACAGCCAATTGCCCAGAGATGGCTGAACTCAAGACCCCCTGGTACAGAAAAGCTGCTACCACCATTATGGCCTTCAAGAAAGTGTGAGAGATCATGCCAAGGCCAAAGGGTTGAGCACAGAATTGGAAGTGGTGGCCCAGGACGCAGAGACAGAGAAACCACTGGTGCTGCTCCCATATGGGAATACAGAAGTATGCCTTGGCAAGATCCAGGGAGATAAGGAATTCCCCTTGCTAAGTGGACTCAAAAATGACCTGATTGTCCCTGCAGAAATGGGGGCAGTGTGATATTGACTACTTTCAGGCCCAGAATAGGCTGGAATGAAAGAACCTCCCTTTCTTGGTCACCAGAAAGTAGATGGCAAAATAAGGTCAAGAGTGCTGCTCCATTAGCCTACAACTTCAGGAGGGCCTGAAGTGTCCTCTATTGCAACCTACTTGAGTGGAGAGCTGCAAGGAAACTCTACAAAAGGCATCCCTTAAGAGGCTCCGCAAACTATACTGCATAACCCTATCACAGACCCCCAAGAAAGCACAGTTACGTACCTGTAACAGGTGATCCCTGGGAACAGGAATAAGTCTTCACATATGGGTACGTCGGTACCGACGGAGTCTGTGCAGGAACGCTTCCCAGCATCCAATCAAAGAGCTTTTGGAAGCATCCCACCACTCTGCCTTTCCCAACTGCCTCTCCTCAGTTAAGTTGTAAAGCTGAGAGAGAGAGAGAGAGAGAGATACAACTCCTGGGGAGGTGGGTGGGTTGTGAAGACTTATTCCTGCTGTTCCCAGAGATCACCTGCTACAGGTAAGTAACTGTGCTATCTCCAGGAACAAGCAGGAATGAGTCTTCACATATGGGGACTCCCAAGCTGAGATGCCTGGAGTCCGAGCATGTCATAGGTTGGAACATACTATCCCCCACAACACCAGGCATCCTGAGGATGGAGGGTAGGAGTTGAAGAAAAAAGATGCTGTGGAACAGCTAACCTAGCAAAGGACTGCAGGAAAGGAGTCCATGTGTGGATAATGATTGTTATCAAGGATATTGCAAAGAATAATGCAATATGGACCTCCGCTAACAGGATTGCATAGAAGTATGGAGGTTCATGGATCTACTGGGAACCCAGTAGAGGAACCGTGAAGAGGACCTCACTGTAAAGTGGAGGTAATAAACCTGTAGGAAAACAGAGGAGGTCAAAATCCTGAAAGGCAACAGGCACCCCTAGTAGGAGAAACTGGGGTAGTACAAAAACGGTGGGCCTTCAGCGAAAAGCTGTATGGTAAAAACCAAACTCTTTTGGCGGCAGAGTACTCACTCTTGGGAGCAAAAAGAGAAAGGCTAACCGATTTGGACAAACAGGTACAGTCCTTGTGGGGAGAAAGGTTATAGGAACCCCTTGTATCCCAGAAAGAGAAGACAAATGCCTGAGGTGTTAAGCCTGTGATTAACTGAAGATACACAATATCTCTCCTAACTGGGGTAAGCTAGGAGAGATATTAGGTACGGAGAGCTTCAGGAGGTACCTAAACCGTTAGGTTATGGTATAAAAATTGTTGAGTACCACAGGAGTGGTTGTGTGTGTAGAATCCCAAACCTGCTGAATAGCAGAGGTATGGGAAAACCCCTTCTGTCAGAAACAGATATTTATCTCACTGTCTATGTTCATATAGCTAAGTATGTGGAGACATATCTATCTATAGATATATTCTTATGTCTATTCATATATCTATAGTGAGATATGGAAGGGCATAAAATACACAAAGATAAACCTGAATATGTAGGCCTAAATATGGGTGTCTGTAATTAGACAGATATATGCCTACAGCATGGTATTCACATAGGACATGTGGAGAGGAAAGATTCATCTAAAAGAAGAAGGTGCAACCTACTTGAGAAGATAGAGAATCTATTCCCTCTGGTTATGATCCGTAAGGATGCTAGCTAGTGAAATAACCAGGATGGTTACATGAAAAATAGAGGATAATATCCATCTATAGCCAGCAAGTCCGGAGTCGTCCAAGACTCTAGCATGGTAAGTAGACAGAAGACAGAAAGGGATGAGGTACCATGTTGACCTGCTGAAGGGCAAAAGGTATCATGCATTCTTACCATGAGGACGAGCTGCAAGGAGAAAGAGCATATCTCCGATTGGGAATGCCATGGACCAAAGCAGGGAATAGGCCTCCTCTTACCTAAGGGCTTAAGGAGTTGCCAATGTCCTTTATGGCAAAAGGAGATAGCAAAAGAAGGGAGAACCTTCTAGTCATGGGAGACATGACTGAAAAGCCTTTTTCAACCATCTAAGATAGCTGTTGGAGAAAAAAACACCCCATGTTCTCTAGCAAGGGCCCATAGTGGAAAGCTTCTCTGTAGAATTGCAGAGAGCATGGTGCAGGAGAATGAGGAGATAGGACTGGCTGCTAGAGCCAGCATCGCAGCCCACTATGCTGCCAAATCCAGGGGAATGGAGATGGCAGAAATAGAAGAGCAACCCAGAAAGCTTGTAGTGGGATAATCTCCAAGATAGATGGAAAAACACTGACTTGGAGCCACTACTAAGACCAGATAGAATGTTAGAGGAGAACAAATCTGGTTGCTTGTGGGCAAGAACTAGTGGACCAAATATTAAGGCTCCTGCATAGGCAGCTGCTGGCCAGACAGCAGAAAGAATATTACTGTTTAAAAAAAAACAGAAAGAACAGACAGAACAGGAGTAGAAAACTCTGTACATGTCTGATAAACTGCCTTAAAGTAAAATTGAAACAGGGGAGGAAACTCAGGGAGGAAAACTCCGCACTGGAAAGTGACAAACTTAGAGGGGCTGAAGAAGAAACCCTCCAGTAAGTAAGTTTGCTCTTACAGTGGTAAGAGGGTGAAGAGAATAGAGCTGAAGAAGACTTACCAAGTAGTAAGTCTATAGAAAGGAAAAATACATGCTGGCACAGGAACTATCATTTGATAGTGGTCAGACCTCTTTCTCTAGCAGGAGAAGAGGAGAAACCTGTGACTTATAGGCATGAACATTCTGACAGCTCATAGAAAAAATGGATGTCTTTTGGAAAGAGATCCATGTGTAGGGGTTAGAATGAAGTAATGGATTGCCTCTGTTGAGAAGAAGCAACTGCAGATTCTAACCCCAAGGGTCACAAGCATGTGATGATCGATCAGAAACCCTGCAGAGGCCGGGTTTGCTAAGCCTGGTGAGAGGTTGGATTCTTCAGACCAGGACGATGCCTCCCCTGTAGGGGAACATCTGTATGATGGGCAAGTGAGGAATAAAACCACCTTCTCCTGTGGAAAGAAAGTTTGGTAGGACATTTCCTACCTACTGGGACAGAAGAAGGTGTAGAAGAACCCTTAGGAACAGGTAAATCAGTGGACAACCGAGTAACCTGACATAAAGACTCCTTGTTGAAAAGAGACTTTCTCCAGTGCAAGGAGCATGTCCCAGCTGTTGTGCCCACTTGGCCAAATCTGAAGCTTGGAGCCAGGCTCTACGTCGTGCCCCTATAGCTATAGCAGAAGTCCTGCTAACAGACTCAAAAGAGTCTAGGGAAGCACGAGAAAGAAACCAAGAGATATTCTGGATATGCTTAAGCAACAAGGAATAGTCTGTACTCCTAGAAACTGGAAGGAAAGGAGTCAAAAGATGTAATTGCTTTGTGACCTCCTCAAGAGAAAGACTCATATAAAAAATATGAGAGAATTCTTGCAGAAAGCATAGATGTCTGGAAGGTTTGACGTCCAAAGGCATCTAGTGTCTTAGACTCACGACCTGGCGGATAAGAGTGCTTTTTCTTACTCTTTATCCGCCTCATTGCTGATTCCACTACTATGGAATGATGAGGAAGTTGAGTCTTTTGAAACCCTGGAGAGGGGGGCACCTGATATAAGAGATCAGTTATCCTGGGAGGTGGGGGTACTCTTAAAGGTGTTTCCCACATTCCTAGAAGGAGATCCTGCAAGGAATGATGCAAAGGAAGCATTATGCTGTCCTGTGCTTTGGTAGAAACAGAGCCTGGTGCAGGATCATGTCCTGGAATAGGAATAGCAAGGGATCTTGCTATATCCAGGAGGAAACTCTGAAAAGAGGGATGTCCGACAGGAATCTCCCTTGGACAGGTTAGATCTAAAGAACTAGCCTGAGCACTCAGAGTTATCCAAATATATAGGAATAGAAGATCCTGCAGGGTGCAGTGTGGAATGCTTAAGGGATGGTTGCTGGTACTGGTTGTCAGGAGCAGCAACCGTCCTTACCACATAGTCCATGCCAGGTATCGACTCCAAGCTTGGTATAGAATGGAGCGATGCTGTTGAAAAAAGCATGGTAGGAGTTTGCCACGATGCTACTGTGGATACCGGTACCGATGTCGGAGTCGGAGTCGGGCTCGACAAAGACATCGGAGTAGTCATCGGTGACACTTCAATTGGTACCGAAGGAACGGTAAACCTCCGGCTGCTATCCTCGGTACCAAGCCTCTGGTATCGATCGGTGTCAGGACCAAGACCTATTGGTACCCAGTCTTCCAGACTAGAAATGGATTCCAAACTCAGCATTGAGGGCAGGGAGCCTGAGAAGCAAAGCATGGAAGGCACCGACTGTAAGGGTAATGAAGACATCGGTACCGACTTAATTCACTGGTATCGGGCACGGTACCGAAGGTCTACCAGAGGCAACTCAATCGGTTTCAGGGAAACAGAGTTGCAGATCCGAGCCTTCGGTACCGCCCCGAGACGGTACCACGGCGAGTCGGTACCCAGTCCTCCAAACTGGAGATAGATTCCAGACTCGGCATCGAAGGAAGCGAGGCTGTCGATACATATCTGGAGGGTACAGACGTCGGTGGCAATATCGGTGTTGGAACCGATAATGGAAAGTCAATCTGGGACGTATCCATCGGTCCCGAAGGCACCGAGGAGGCCAGATGACGATCCTTTCATCCAACACCAGTGCCGATGCAGGGGTATCGGTACCGCTCGAAACGGATGCCACCACCATGTACGGCTTAGGTATGTTCTGTGGGGGGGGTGAACCCCAGGAACAACCTGAAACCCCTTAAACACTTTGGAGACCGAAGACTCCCGCCGGGGTTTTGAAGCCAGGAGGCCATCGAGAGTAAAGCCGGAGCTGTCTACATGCTGTGCATGAGACCTACCACTCGAGGACTGGCTAGTCTTAACAGACTGTTTGTGGGTTACCTGATTCAAAATGGAAGAAGGGGACGGTGCCCCAAAGTTGGAGGGCAACCGTGTATCGAGGGATTCTCGATGTTGAAGATGTCTTCTTACCAAACTGTTGTCAGGACCCAAGCAGGTTAGACCCCGGCTTCGAGGGTCTAAATATAATGTTGTACCGCCACAGTCTGAACATTTCTTGGAGAAAGTGTTTGGCGGTTCCATGAAGGAAAAGAGGGGAGGCCTAAAGGCCTAAGACCCCGTGGGACACTATGAAGAAAAAATATCCTGTTGAAAAGGAAAATTTTACAATGAAGAAAAGAAAACACCGGAGGTACCGGTGGCGTCGGGAAGACAGCCGCGACCACAAGAAAACTAAAAATAAAAGAAGAATTTTCTGTGGTGACAGGAAGATGTCCTGCCAGCTCCGCGGAAAAACGAAAACTGAGGAGAGGCAGTTGGGAAAGGTGGGAAGGCAGCACGCAGGCATGGTGGGATGCTTCCAAAAGCTCTTTGATTGGACGCTGGGAAGCGTTCCCGCACAGACTCCGTTGGTACCGACGTACCCATATGTGAAGACTCATTCCTGCTTGTTCCTGGAGATCCCATTGATCCGAAATAACTGAGGTCCAATTTGAGAGAAATAGCCCGAGCTTCCCCACAACCTGCTGTATGTCGAAAGGAATCCAGATAGATCTCATTGCCAAGAGCTTATTAGCACTTGGGTTGGCTGATAAATCTTGAGTGTAAAGTGTCCCAAAAGGATAAAATAGACACCCACCTGTACTCCTAGCAGGCAGAGTGTCTCCAAGTCCCATGTGAGACCTTTTGAGATGCATACCTAGCACTCCTAGGTCCATTTTCTGGAAGATTTTAAGAGGGAGAGAGACTCTCTCCCAGGTCTTATACAAGCTTCCAGATCCTCCCCAAGAGAGCAACTTGTTCTTAAGGGAGCTTGCTCAACTGCACCTTGAGGCTAAGTAGACCAATTATACAGCCAGAGCTACTGCCTTACCAAACCACTTATAGGCAATCCTGATCAAGTCAGAAGGTATCTGCCATGTATGCAGCAGACTCTAAACTGGTCATCACCAAGCTGTCTGGGAGATGCTGAACCCAGCACAAAAGTGCTCTAGTCACCAAGCCTGCACACAGGGCTGCTTGGGAACCTAAACCCAAGATCATAAAGGAGACAAATATTTTCATATACCTGAAAAATTATTTTCCTTCAATTCTGCTAGACCAGTCCAAACTTGTAGGACATACCCAAGCAGTCAGAACCCACAGTGGGAGAGATACTATGCTCAAGACAGACTACTCTTCCAAAAGGCAACATCTATACACACTCACCACAGCAACTAGTGCTTAAAAAAAAACCCACGCTACTCAAAGGTTCACCTTATAGATGGGGCACCAAAGCAGACTCCATCCAAGAAGAGGCCTGCACCAAGTGGAGTGAGTTCTGACTCACGTTGACACATGCTTACCAACCACTGACACAGCAGCCTTAAAATTCTCTTCATATTACCCACTGGCTTATGGCAGCCGCCTGTCCTGTCCTCACCCTGTCCAGGGCAAAAGGATGAGCCAACCAGCAAAAGGAATTAAGCTGCCATGTATCTGATCAAATACCCTCTGCATGTCTGACAAACAGGGAGTGTTCCTTCCAAAGATCCTTCTCTGAAAGGGAAGGCAGTACAGCAGTCTGGTCAAGATGAAAAGGGGGTGGTGGGGGGGAGGGGGGAGAAGAGCAACTCTGAAAGAAGTATGGCATAGTCTGCCACAAGGCAGAAGCAAGATGACTGAGAGAAGTTCCTTGCAAGACCAAGTCTACAGCTTGGACACCTGCCTGGTGGATACTATAGTACCAGAAAAAACACCTTTGAGAGCATTAACCCTTGGAAGTGCCAAAAAAAAAAAATAATTCCACGAGTGTGAGTAATTCTACAGTAACATTTCATTGGCTCTCTAGTCTCCACTCATCTGTTGGTAGAGGAACACAACCCACTTGTCTGGGTTGGTCTAGCAGGACAATATAAAGCCTCATTTCCCCATTCTTATTTTGAGAGATGGCAGGAGGAGCAGAATCTTAAACACTTATTGCTGAACTCCAAGGTCAGGATATCCAGAATAGCACCATGAAACCAGGGGCCAATGTACTAACCTGCATTTTATTGGAAACATGATAAAAATAAAGCAAATATCACAATCAGATGTCACTGTCAGGATTTCAAAGGATTTTACAATTAAACCACAGGGCGTTACTGTTCCATGTCAGCAGCACTAGCTAGTAGTCATAGTGACCAAAGGTAAACTGCACCATTCAGTGTCACTCTTGACTTTACAAAGAAAATGAAGACATCTGAATCACTAAGAGCCAGGTCACAGTATTAGTCTGCTGTTGGGGGGGGGGGGGGAGGCACAGAGTATACCTTTTGGACTTCTCTCCAATTCTTGTGCATATCTACATTGGCTGAGCTTGTGACAGAGGAAATAAGGGAGGGCATATAAAAGCCTCCTCCTCCCCAACCCCCCCAAGGGCCTAATGCAATATTTATATAACCCCTCCCTAGTGTTCGATCTAACCATTTTCACTAGTTTTCCTCCTTACCAAAATTGGTCCTGTGCATTTAACAGTGTTCAGAGTTTCTCCCCCCCCCCCCTAGACAGGCTGTCATCCTTACATATAAGTGTCTTTCTAAAATTATGTTGTATTGTGAAGTTTGGAGGGGGGGGGCAGCTTTCTTGCATGGTGACATTTTATGTACCAGATAATGGGCCTGATCGCTGAAAGGCATTTACACAGGTTACAGTCCAGTAAACTGTAAAAGCATTAAATCGGGATATTCAAACAGCACTGACAAGGTTAGTACCATTGCATATCCGCTTCTAACCCCACTACATTCCCTGATGCTATGCAGTTAGCACTGGGGCACGTTGGGGCACTACAGGGTAGAGTGGAGGCAGAGACAATCGCTAACTGGGTAGCTGTGATATTGCATTGCTACCTGGTTAGCCACTGGCGGCTAGAACTAGACATAGCAAATGCTGTCCTAGTTTTACCTGTGGAAGCTAACCGGGCAGCAGTGCAATACTGCCACTACCCAGTTAGCTTTGGCAGCTCCAGAGCATGTGCAGAGACCCCAGATAGATATTCATTGCCATGGTGACAGCTTTGAATATCCAGGGTTAAGGGTGAGCGGGCAGGGCTATGTGCCATAGTGGTGCATAGCCTTCCAAATTCAACATCGGGCCCAATATCTTTTCCTCGAGTCCTGCTAGGCCAGTCCAGACAAGTGGGTTATGTTATTCTACCAGCAGGGGTGGAGACAGAACAAATATTAGTATTAATAGTTTATGACCTTCTCCTGCAACTATATTTGAAGCAGCATACTTCCAATATATGTACTCTATCCATGGTCAATGACTCCTGGCTGCACAGAACCTCAATGAGAGTAAACAAGGACCAACAGTCCCAAGGAACATAACTATATACAGAATATCTGATAAAAGATTTGACAAGAGGAATATAGCCCTTAGAGCCAATATGCAGAAAAACACAGATCAGAACAGATGACATGGGCGAGTCCTGGACTGGCCTAGCGGGACAGGACATTATCTGGAATGTAAAATGTCACCTTCCATATCATCCTGTTAGGTCAGTCCAGACAGGCAACTGGGATGTACCAAAGCTATGCCTTCACTGGGCAGTAGAACACAGCAGTCTTTCTAGATATCTGCCCAAGCACGGCCATCCAAGCAGTAATGCGCAAACATGGAGAGCAATGACCACGCTGCTGCCCAGCTGACATCTAAGGAAGCGAAAGAGCTACCTCTGTCCAGGAGGAAGCTTGAGCCCGTGTGGAATGTGCATGGTCAGGGCCAGTTGGTTCCACAACAGATAGGCCAAGGCCCATCGCCTCCTTCATCCAGCGGTCCCAGAAAGACTCAGTGGCTGCTTCTCCCTTATATGGGCCTGCAAAAAAGAGGGCCAAATCTGTACAACTTCTGGAAGGAATCAGTGACCTTCAGGGAAAGAGGAGCACCCTCTTAATGTCCACCAGGCAAATACCTTAAACTTCCCTTGCCTCCGTTCCGTCAGGGATTAAGGCAAACAGACCATTTGATTGGCATGGAAAGAGGACACCACTTTGGAGGGAGGGGAGGGTGAAGAAAGAAGGGGCTGTATATACATGGCCTACTCCAAAAAAACAGAAGGGGTCTCGGCACAACAAGGCCCACAACTCCTAAATACATCTTGCCTGCAAACTATGACAAAGACAGCCTTAAGGAACAAATCATTGAGCATAATCCTTCTCAAAGGCTCAAAACGGCATAGTCACCAAGGCCTACAGAACCAAACAGATTCCAAGAATGAACAGATTGCAGGGAAGAACAAATGTGATTCAGGTTTGTTTATTTTTTTGTATTTTTTTTTTTTAAATGCTTCAGGGAGTTAAACATCTGGGTGTGAGGCCACCAAGCATCCCACCACCAGTCCTCTAAAAAACATTAACACAAGGCTGCCACTTGTTTCCACATTTGACAAGGGCCTCTCCCTCAGTTAAATCCCTCTTGAAGGCAGGCAGGCCTGGCAAATCAACAATACTAGGGCTGACTGGATGCTAACACCAGTGCTCAAAAAAGGGGCACCAAACCCACACACAGGCAAGACAAAATGGAACTTCTCTTGCCCTCTAAGCAGAAGAATAACCCTTATGTGCTATGTCCATACCCACAACATGCTATGCTGAGAGGGCTAAGAGTTTCTGCTCTGCCCTGAACATGAGGGACATTCCCCAGAATTCTGTGCTCCCCCCAGTCTGTTGGTCGAGACTACCATTGTAGCACTGAGAAAATTGGAACTGCCTCACCTCAGACTAAGCTCTGGAGAAAAAAAAAAAAAAAAAAAAAAAAGTGACTTGCCCTCTCCACCAGCTGGTTAAATGGATCATGCCACTTCTTGTCTGTTCCAGTCTGTCCCTCAAAATAGGCTCCTTTGCTGGAGAGGCTGGCATCCTTCAGGGGAAGTCACTGGAGATTGTCCAGGGGTATGCCCTTTAAACAAATGACAAAGCTGCTCCCACCATTGCAGGCTGGCCTCCACCTATGGGAGGAGAGGCTCAAAGTCCTGTGAACAAGGAGACCAGTAAGACAATAAGATCTTTGCAGCAGTCCCATGTGTGGTCACGCCCAAGGGGCCAATCTCTATTGTTGCAGTCATCAGCCTTTTGTTGTGTGCAGTTGAGTCTGTCGACTCATGGCGACTGGATAGCTATCCTAAACTGTATTCAGTCTTTAGTCAGGTGGCTCATTGTTGATATAGTAGCATCCATAGCTGTTGCTGTTGTATCAATCCAACTCACTGCTGGCCTTCCTCTTGTGTAGACCTTCAACCTTGCCAAGCATGTGGTCTTTCTCTAATGATCTCTTGCTTTGCATGATGTGTCCAATGTATGAAAGTTAAAAAAAAAAAAAAAAGTCGTCATCTCTGCTTTTAAAGAAAGCTTTGGTTCGATTTCCTCTACTACAGACTGGTTTGTTTTCTTCATACTTCCCCCTACCTGTTTAATTTATGTGCCATTGGCCCTAAAGCTGCAGATAGTCCCTAGACTTTGGGAGCTTACTGCTTCTGAAAAGGACAGATGAGATAGCAGTTGCTCTGCTCTTCTCAGGCAGGAAAACCCCTTTGAGATGTCACTGAATTATGCCCCTGAGGTAATGTAGCAACTGAGTAGGCTCCACACAGCTTTGGTTGTAGTTGATCACCCAGCCTAGATTCTCCAGAGAACTGCACCACTTGGGCTGATGCCCAAAGTGCTTCCAAATGCCACCTGGCCTGTAAAAAAGACCCAATCATCCTGGTAAAGAAGCCCACAAATCTTTTTTACGCCAGAGTGGCAGCAGCCACGACCATTATCTTGGTGAAACTTCTTGGGAAGATGGAGAAAGCAAACAGCAGAGCGGCAAACTAAAATGAGATCTGAGAACAGGAATCGCTGCTGATTTTCTTGAATGGCAGTGTGGAAACAGGCTTTGGCCAAGACCAGAAATGCAAGAACTCCCTCACTGATCCATTAATGCCAGACTTCAATGCCATGATGCAGAAATGACAGCTTTTAGGTGAACACCAAGGCACTTGAGTTCCAAAAATCTGCCAATAGGATCTCTCCTTCTATGGTACCACAAAGTAAATCGAATACTGTCCTTTGCCCCTTTCAGCACAAGGCACCAGCATGGCAGCCTGGAGGCTAAGCAGTCTTCCCAGGGTAGCTTGGATGGCCTGTTTCTTGGAGATCAACGACATCTAGGACGGACTCTGGAATGGCCCCCAACCTATCATTGTGTCCAGCAGGGGAACCAGATCTGGAGGCAAAAGTCTCATAGGCTCACAAGCCCTTAAAAGAGGGCCAACTTCAGGAATGAGAGCCAGAAGCAGAACAGAGTTCCAGTAATCCTGAGAACACTGGAACCAGAAAATAAGAATGATGTAGAGGAAGAGGGTGGGCCACTTCCCAGATCTATCCTCTGGAAGATGTGTGGACACTCCCAACTCCTAGACCAGCTTCAAGCCCTACAAAAAAAAAAAGCCAGCCAACATAAGCTTCCTTTCAAGGGGAAGCTGGTGGGTTGAGTAACTGGACTTGGATGCAGTGTTCGCTGCCCAGTGGCAAAGTCAAAGCTAGTGATATACCACCATAGAAAATGCCCAAGTATGATCAGGCCTGCCTGGTGGTCCAAATATATTGTATCTGACAAGACTGCTGCTGACTCCAGAAGAACCAAAGTGTCATCCTGAGGAGCAATTGGGTCCAGTGGAGAACAGCAAGTGCCATAAGCCCTCAACAAATCACCATCTGGAGATTAAGGGCCACAGCCGAAAAACTGGCTCTTCAGAAAAGCTTCCACTGTATCATCCATATTTATTTCATTTCTTCTATTCCACCTTTCATAATATCAAAGCGGTTTACAATGAACGTATCATTGAGATACATGGAACATGTATGTTCCAAGTATTTTGTTAACCAATGGTCCGCAGAACATCTGTGGAGATACAATGATATTGGACTCAATTAGTAAGGGGGGGGGGGGAGATGGGAGATATAACTTATATACAAGGAGACTATGGTATTGGTTTTTCATGCGAATCATGCTGATCATAGGCTGGACTATGTAAATGATCCGAAGAATTCATGGAATAGATGCATTTTGAGGTTTACGTGTTTGGTTCTGTAGGCCTCGTATTTGGAAATCTTATATCTACAATTTCCTTGATGTTGCTTGGAAGGGAGTTCCATAGATTTGAACCATAAACAGAAAATTATCTATAACATATGACTTGAGTAGTGGTTGTTTATAGAGTTGGTATCTATATGAGGTTTTGGTGCCTTCTCAGACAATTATTAGAAGTCTTAAGAATGAGGTTGTGTAAGCAAGTGGCAGATATGTTGTACATTGCATTTTATTTGTGCTTGGATGGGGAGCCAAGACAAACCTTTAAGCACTGGAGTGCGATGTGCTCCTGCCTTGGTGTCATGGTAAGCATCGTGGCTGCAGTGTTTTGAGCAAGTTATGGGGGTAAGACCATATGGTCTTTGAGAGAGGCACCACCCTCCACCGGGATGATGGTATGTTTAATAGTAGCCCATCACCTGTGCAGCCAGCTGGGGTAAACAAATCCAGGTAGTAAGAGCCTACTTATGACCCTGCCATTCTGTGTGCACCATGCTCTTGAGAACCTCCAAGAAAGCAAGCCCTGGAGGGTTTTACAAACTCCTTGCAAGAGGGGATATACTAGCAGCACCTCCTCTGCCAATGGAGTATACGACAGCTGCAGGGCAGAAGACACCAGATCAATAAGTGTTGCCAGCTCTGAGCCCAATGGATGAAGAGAGAATTATCTTGGTAGTCTCAAAGGCCCACCTTCACACATGGAGTCACTATCAAATTTCTCAAAGCAGGATCCAGAGTACAGGAAAGGATACAAGTTCCCAGAATCCACCCTCTTCCATGGCTACTTCTGGGGGAGGAGCTCCTGCAAGACTTAGCCTGCCCAGTAAAGGGCCTTCCCCTGAGAGAGAGCGAGAAGAACAGAAGGGACCCGAGATGATAGGCTAGAGGATTGTAACTCTGACAGCCTCGGATGCTCCCCTAGCAGAGGGTTTGACTGGCCACTGCAGGACCCCACTGAGAAGCTTCAGGCAGGCTGAGCTTAAGAGTGAGCGGAGGAATCCAGCATAGAGGCAGTGTCTTTCTCTAGTAGAACTGGAGAAGAAAGGAGGTTCAGGTTCATCTGTGAGGATGATATCTCCGAGGCCTCCATACCGGAATTGCAGAGGGAAGTAATCCAGCGTTTGGCAGCGATCAGGCAGTATAGTCTTAAATGGCATGTGTCAGTTCCCAGAGCTTATGATGTCCTCTGCACTCAGCTCATGGCACTCTAGAAGGTGCTGAAACCAGAATGTACACACCAGGGACACAGAAGTATCATACACTGGGGATGAAAGTACTTCAACAACATGCACTCATGACATGTGTTGAGAACATGCAACTACTGTGCATAGCAATGCATGCAGCACTGAACATAGGATAAAGCACAGCCACACACTCTGGTAACGTGTGCCCATAGCACAAGCATGAGGCAGGAACTGGTAGGAGAAAACACAGTTCAACCAAATGGTTCAGGTGAGCTGATCCCAGACCTGACAAACTGCCCAGATGAGGTCAAGAGCCGCCCCCCACCCCAAAACTTCTTAAGCAGAGAAGCAAAAGATGTTACAGAAAACTAACTCAAATCTGGTGTTCACTCCTGGGGAACCCTAAACAGACCGTGCTATGCACAATGCTACTTACTTCCAAGGCCTGCAGGCACATCTCTAAAGATAGTCATAGCATCCACATCTTTGGGGGGGGGGGGGGAGAAGAGTGGGAAGGGGCACTAGGCTATGCAACCAATGATTCCTTTGGGGTCCTGATCCAAGAATTCTGGCTGTTTATAAACAAACTGAGCACCCTAGGGATGGCCCCTAAAGTTACTGCTTGGGTTAGAAATTGGTTGGGTGGGAGGCGACAAAGCATACAAGTAAAAGGAGCTCACTCTGAGGAGAAGGATGTTATCAGTGGTGTGCCCCAAGGATCTGTCCTTGGTCCGATTCTTAACATCTTTGTTAGTGATATAGCGGAAGGGCTTTCAGGTAAGGTTTGCCTCTTTGCGGATGATAACAAAATCTACAATAGAGTAGACACCCAGGAAGGGGTAGATAACATGAGGGATCTAGCTAAGCTTGAAGAATGGTCTAGAATTTGGCAGCTGGGATTTAATGTTAAAAAATGTAAGGTCATGCATTTGGGCTGCAGCAATCCAAGAGAATAATATAGTATAGGGGGTGAAGTACTTTTGTCCACTAAAGAAGAGCGGGACCTAGGCGTGGTTATGTCTGATGATCTTAAAGTAGCTAAACAGGTAGAAAAGGCGACGGCAAAAGCTAGAAGGATGCTTGGGCGCATTACGGAGAGGAACGGCTAGCAGAAAGGAGGTGATAATGCCTCTATATAAAAGTCTTTGGTGCGACCTCATTTGGAGTATAGTGTGCAATTCTGGAGACTGCACCTTCAAAAGGATGGAGTCGGTGCAGAGGGTGGCTACTAAAATGATTAGTGGTCTTCATTATAAAGCATATGAGGACAGACTGAAGGATCTTAAATATGTACACCTTAGAGGAAAGGCGGGATAGAGGTGATATGATTGAGATGTTTAAATACCTCTGTGGCATAAATGTTCAGGGAGAGAGCCTCTTTCAATTGAAAGCAAGTTCTGCTACGAGGGGACATGGGATGAGGGTGAAGGGAGATAGATTCAGGAGTGATATGCGGAAATATTTCTTTATGGAAAGAGTAGTGGATCCGTGGAATAGTCTCCCAGTGGAGGTGGTAGAGATGAGGACAGTAACTGAATTCAAAAAAGCATGGGACAAACACAGAGGATCTCTAAAGGTAAAAAGGGGACTGTTGTAGTTATGGAAGGACAGACTAGATAGGCCATGTGGTCTTTTTCTGTCGTCATATTTCTATGTTTCTAGGTTTCCAACCAGCTCGTAACAGGATAAAGGACAAGAAACTGAACACTCTTCCTTTGGCAAGCCCAGCTGGACATTGGTTTTAAGGGTGACCCAGTGGCAGCCTCCCACAACAAACTCAAGTGAGGAAGTCATCCTTAAGGCACTTACTAATGAACTAAAATCAAAAAATTTTCCTCAGTTTTCATAGAGCTGCTCAGATGCAATCATACTGTTGAAACAAATACTGGTTCAAACTGGCCTAGCAGGATGATACAGAAACCTGTTTAGAGGATGGTTAAAACAAAGTTTGACAAAGCTGCATACTTTCCCCTATACCTGTTTAATTTATATGCAGAACAGAGAAACAGGACTGTATGAAGACAGTCAAGGTGCAAAGATTTGTGGAGAATTAAACAATTTTGCTTATGCTGATACCACATTACTGGCTGAAAAGACAAAATGAGACATTTGCTTCTCAAGATCAAGAGGCAAATAAGTCTTTAAATGGGTCTGTACCTTTAACATGAAGGAGACAAAGATCCTGACAACTGGCAAAGATCAGTTAAGTTTATCGTTGACTGAGAAGAAATAGAAACAGTGGAAACAACTTTAACCTGCTTGGATCAAAAATCAATAAAGAAACTACAAACATACAAGAAATCCAATACCACATTGCTCTTGGCAGAATGTTTATGAAGGACCTAGATACGATTCTCAAGAGCAGAGAAGTATCCCTCCATACACAGATCCAATTTGTCTAAGCCACTGTATTTTCAACATCATATGGATGTGAAAGTTGGACAGTGAAAAAAAAAAAAAAAAAAAGGACAGGAAGAAAAAAAAAAAAAAAAAAAAAATTGATGCTCTTGAATTAGGTTGCTGGTAAAGTATACCGTGTATACCCTGGACCTCCTGAAGAGCAAACCAGTCAGTACTAGATGAGATCAAACCTAAGCTTTCTTTAGAAGCTCAGACGACAAGACTTCAACTTTCTTATTTTGGACACATCATGCAAAGAGATCTTTAGAGAGAGAACGACATCATGCTTGGCAAGATTGAAGTCAATGCAAAAGAGGAAGGCAAGAAATGAGATGGGGCGATACAACAGCAGCTATGGCTGCCATGCTATCAACAATTAGCCCCCCCAAATTAAAGCTGAACATAGCTTAGGACAACTATTCAGAGGGTCACCATGAGTTGGCATAGACGATGACAAACTCCACTTAAACAAACAAACCCCCCCCCCCCCCAGAAACAAAACCACACCCAGACATCTCTGGAACTGAAGAGACTGCCCTACTCCTGAAAAAGCACTACTACTAATAATCTATTTTATTTACCTTGGAAAATCCTCATCCTGCCATTCTTCCTTGAGCTCCACACCTTCCATCCTCAGCCTAGCCTCTGTGGTGGCCACAGATTCCTGGCGATCCAGAGATCCAGAAAACGTTTCTTGGCTGAAAAGAAACAGGAGAGAGGAGGAAGTGAGGACTTTATAGGATCAGAAATTTAAACACACAGTTCTTGTAGTCTATCACCTCTTTGATAACAAGATAGAGGGCTAGAGGAAAGTCAGACTAAATGCTGTGCAACAGTAAGAATTGCTAGAGTGGCAACCACACCCCCCCCCCCCCCCCCCACAGATTTACCAAAATTACACAGTTCCAGGAGTGAGATTTTTTTTTGCCAGTTCTGGTTTTAAAATTTGCTTTGCAATGCAGTACGGTATTTGCAATCCTTGATTTTACCTATTGGAATCAGTGCTGCAGATCCCATAATGCATCAGGATGAGATTCTCAGAAATCCAGGACTGGCTTAAAATCTCAAACCTGGAACTTGGCAACTCTGCCCCATGGATCAGGTGTATCTATATAGTACAGAGAAACAAAAAACACCAAAATGTGTCAGAAAGTCTATAGATAGAACCATCCAATTGAAACCCATTCAATATGTCTTCATAAAATGTGGACTTCTATTCAACAAAATCAGGGCTCAATCCAGACTGACAGCAACAAACTACTGCATGCCGCTCAAACTCATCATTGCCCCCAAATGACAAAATATCAAAAACTTGCCCAAGAGTAAAGTGTTCCTTTCTTTTTAAAAATAAAGTTGAACATGCAATGAGTAATATGGCTTAATTTGTGGCACCGACTCCTCCAGGCATTAAATCGAACTACAAATGACTGTTTCGCCACAAAGTGGCTTTTTCACAACCAGTGGTTATAGCTTATTGATACACACCCTTCCTGTAGAAACGCCTCCTGAAACACTTCAAGGCCCTACTTCATAGCAATTTCAGATCATTGATGCAAGCGATTACCCCACATATAGACTATTGCAACAGTCTTCTCCATGGCCTCTCAAAGCAAACAGCACAACATATGGCAGCTCGCATCATCTCCAACGCACACCATACTCATATTAAACCCATACTTCACTCTCCATTGGCTCCCCATACTTAGCAGAATTAAATATAAAATCATTATGACGACGTTTAAAGTCATCAGGGAACTGGCACCTTCTACATTACTCCAGTTAATCAAATACACACCTAATAACCAACACAGAAGAGCACCAATGACTAATACTCTACTATTCCCACCTGACTTTAAAGAGATGAAACACTAGTAATAGAGCATTTCAGTACCTGTCTCCGATGCTCTGGAACTCATTACCAGAAAATCTGAGAAACATAACCGACCTCTCCACTTTTCACACACAACTCAAGAGACTTTTCTATTTACAGATCACGTCGGTAAAAAACGAGGCAAATACATCAACCAACCCGACTCAAACCCACTAAGGCTCATGAAGCCTCTCTCCATCCAATTTCACTACACACTCAACTCTACATCCCAACACACACACACACACACACACAAAAACCACAAACCCCACAAACACCCACCACCCTACAGGACCCTTATATTCTGTACAAAGTTCATAATGATCAATCATTTATATACTCGATTACTTGATGTTTACTGATCATGTATTTACTTTAGAGTACTTTTTGCCCACTTTAAGGTAACTGTTTTATGTAAACCGCTTTGATTACTCAATATGGCAGTATAAAAACACCCAACCACAAAAAATTAGAAATTACATTTACCTGGTAATTGTAGTTCTTGGAGGATCCAGTTTAGTCCTCCACATCCGGGTAGTGCACCTCCTCCTGCAGCTTGGAGACTGGACCAATCAGAATCTTCCTCTGCCAGGATGTATGCTGCTGGAGCTCCCATCAGCCCCCAGTGAACTATTAACAAAGCAGACTCAAAGCAGCAACACATGAGATAAGTATAACTATCAAACAAGAATAGAATGTAGTCCCCTTAAGTGTTAATCGACCCCCTCCCCAAACGAGGAAGCCAAAACTCTGCACAGCGCCTCTGACTCCACCCGAAGAAAGAAGCAGTCATAACCCAGCCACATGAACCGAATGGCTGGCAAAAAGAAAGAAGCGAGCCCCGGATACGAAAATCCGAAGAAATATGCTGAGACAATTCAGAGCCGTTCACAGTAAGCGCACCGCTCCAAACAAACCTGACATATGGGAGGAAAGGAGGACTAAACTGGATCCTCCAGGAACTACAGTTAGCAGGTAAATGTAATGTCTATTTCCTGAGCAGTCATCCAGTTTAGTCCTCCACATCCAGGATGTACCAGAGCAGTCAACACCAGGCGGGACCTTGCCAACTGGCACGCAACACTGCCGAACCAAAACAAGAATCCTGAGCGGTGAGCACATCCAACCGTTAGTGCTTACTGAAGGCATGAAGAGACGACCAAGTAGCCGCCCTACAAATTTCCACAGGCGGAACAAGACTATGCTCTGCCCAGGATGTCGCCTGTGCTCTGGTAGAGTGGGCCCTCAAACCGACCGGAACCGGCCGATTCTGTAAAATGTAAGCCGATGCAATCGCCTCCTTAATCCACCGAGCGATAGACGCCTTCGCCGCTGCTGCACCTTTGCAGGCCCCGCCAAAAAGCACGAACAACCGATCCGTCTTACGGAACATCTCCGACACCACTTTTTTTTTTTTTTAATTTATTTATTTTTTTAATTAGAATTTTACAAAAAAAAAAAAAAAATACAAAAGCAAGCATAAAGAAACGTACAGATGATCTAATAAAGAACATAGCAAAAAGAAAAAACGATAAGGCAATACATCCTTCCTAGCCCACAATATGGGGAGATTATAGAAAACCACAATATGGAAAAACAAAAAAAACCAAGAGCCATAACTCTTGAATTCTAGACAGCTATATTAACAAACCACCCACCCCAGTCAATTGGTGCCAAGCCCCTCTTTATCACAAAGAAATACATCAAGCTGAGTAGGATAAAAAAAAACAAACCTAGATCCCTGAAAAGTTAACACTTACAGGGATATCGAAGAAAAAAAGTAGCCGATAAGGCAATCACCCTAGGTTTAAAGGGCCAAAAAACCCTGTCTCCTAGTCCGAGTTGCCTTACAGACATCCGGAAATATTTGCACTCTAGCACCACAGAAAGGTACAGACATGTTCTTAAAGTAGCTCTGAAACACAAGAGCTCTATCCTGGTCAGAAAGAAATGAAACCACCAAAGTGGCTCTGGAGGAAATATTGTCTTGCGAGTCCTCCAGGAATTGTGAGTCCAAGGCTAACTTGGCCTTGAACTTCATCAAACCCTCCCGGGGAACCCTGAGACAGACCTCTACCAGTCAAATAATAAAGTTTAAAGAGACAAATGGAGTCAGCCGAAGCCAAGCCCAAAACCTCTCTAAAATACTTCCTCAGTAAGATTTCAGCTGACAGCAAACAATAAGGAAAATTCAACCACCGAACATTCTTTGCACGAAACATTATCACTGTTCCATCTTATGGTGTAAAAACTAAACTATCTTTAATATAAGAAGAATTCACAGCTTTAAGAGCCTGACACTGATTTTCACATCCAATAACCTGATTAGAAACAAACATTCTTCCGTTTTCCCATCAGGATCTCCACAGCCGGAGGACGCCCCAGGTACTATGCTCCTTCGATGCTCCAAGGGGCTCCCAAGGGGCCTGAAATGCACCTTGTATCTAGCCCCTTCTATCGCTGTCCCGACTAGCGCCTCCGGCTGCGCCAAACCAAGGAACTTTCGAAGAGGCCCCTGATGACGTCGGGGCCGCCGGAGCAGGTGCCTGCCACACCTGACCTCTGCGCTGCCTCTCTGGTCTCTCCCTATCTCCGACACCTTTAAGTAGCGAAGGACTCGCCGCACATCCAGGCAATGTAACCCCTCGTCTGTGGGACCTGCCGCTTCCAAATTAAGTACCGGAAGAAAAACAGGCTGATTCAAATGAAAAGGCAAAACCACCTTAGGTAAAAATGAGGGCACTGGTCGAAGAAGCACCCGATCCCTGGAGATATAGACAACGGTTCTCTACACGAAAGCGCCTGCAACTCGGAAATGCGCCTTGCCGAATAGATCGCCACCAGAAAAAACGTCTTCAGAGTAAGATCCTTAAGCGACGCCTGCCGTATGGGCTCAAAGGGTGCGCGAACCAGAGCTCGCAAAACGAGATTCAAATCCCACAAGGGAACTGAGACCCTGCGCGAAGGCCTCAACCTGAAGACTGCCTTAAGAAAACGTTGTACATCCGAATGCGCCCCTAGGGGAATCCCCAGAACCTTGCCCCGGTAGCACACTAGCGCAGCCAACTGTACCTTCAGAGAACTGGCTGCTAAACCTTTGTCAAAACTGTCCTGCACAAAACTGAGAACCACTGACACCGAAGCAGTAGCCGCGCGAACCCCACGCCGCGAACACCAATCCTCAAAAAACCTCCACACATGCTAGCGAGGTGGAAAGCTTCTGCGCCCAAATGAGTGTGGCAATAACCTTTCTTCCTCAACCGAGCCCTTTCAAGGGCCAAACCGTAAGCGAGAATCGATCCACTTGAGGCATCCGCAGCGGATCCCGACACAGCAGATCCGGAAGTGGAGGCAGTCTCCACGACACCCCGTTGCACAAACGAACCAGATCGGCATACCACGGCCTTCTGGGCCAATCCGGAGCCACTAGTAAAACCCGCCCCCGGTGCGCTTCGATGCGCTGAACGATGCGACCGATCAACGCCCAAGGAGGGAAGACATAAAGAAGGCCGTCCTCCGGCCACGGCTGAATTAGCGCATCGATACCCTCGGACATGCGCTCTCTCCGCCTGCTGAAGAACTGCCCCACTTCTCAGACTGAAAAGTTGCCATGAGATCCATAATCGGAGGCCCCCATCTGCGAACTATCTGTGCGAATACCTGCGGGTGCAGTTCCCACTCCCCAGGGTCGATCTGCACCCTGCTGAGAAAATCCGCCATTACATTGTCTTTTCCTGCGATATGCGCCGCCGAAAGAGCAGGCAGACGGGTCTCCACCCAATCGAACAAGGCCTCTGCCTCGCTTTCCATGGCCACACTGCCAGTGCCTCCCTGGTGATTGATGTAGGCCACCGTTGCCGAGTTGTCCGAGAGAACTCGCACTGCCTGCCCCCTCACCAACGTCTCCAGGGCTTGCAGCGCGAGTCTCACCGCTCGCAGCTTGAGTCTGTTGATCGACCAAGTAGTCTCGAGAGGGGACCATGAACCCTGCGCGTACTGCCCCTCGCAGTGGGCTCCTCAGCCCAACAGACTCACATCCATGATGAACGGGATCCAAGACTGTTGCTCCAGAGGAAGCCCCATCCGTAGGTTCCCCAAGCACAACCACCACCGAAGAGACAGACGAACCGATTTCGGGCAAGGCAAGCGATTGTTCAACGAATCCAACTGGTTCGACCAACGACGTAACAGGGCTCTTTGAAGTGGCCGTATATGAAACCTGGCCCACGGAACTACCTCCAACATTGTTGCCATAGTGCCTAACAGCCGCAGGTACCACCACGCTGATGGAGCGGGAATCCTCAAAAAGGAGCGCACGAGCCTCTGCAACACCTGGACACGGTGCTCCGGTAAGCACACCAAACCTCTTGCCGTGTCTTAACGAACCGAGGTATTCGAGGGATTGTGTTGGCACTAAATGACTCTTGTTGACCACCCAGCCGAGGGACCGCAGCAAAGCCACTACTCTGTCCGTTGCCTGCACACTCTTCTTTGGACTTCATATGAATCAACCAATCAATCATCAAGGTAAGGGTGGACTAAGATCCCTTCCTTTCGTAAGGCCACCGCAACCACCACCATTACCTTTGTGAAGGTGCGTGGGGCTGTGGCTAGACCGAATGGCATAGCTCGAAATTGAAAGTGACCCCACAGGAACGCGAACCTCAGGAACGTTTGATGGACTGCCCGGATGGGAATGTGCAAATAGGCCTCCGAGAGATCGAGGGCGGTCACAAACTCCCCTTGACGAACTGCCACGATGACGGACCGCAAGGTCTCCATCCAGAAATGCGGCACCCGGAGAAAACGATTCACCCCCTTGAGATCCAGAATCGGGCGAAGCGAATCGTCTTTCTTTGGCACCACAAAATAAATGGAGTAGCGACCGACGCCGCGCTCGGAGGGAGGGACGGGAATAACCGCTCCCAAATCGATGAGTCGACACAACGTCACCCAAATGGCCTGCGCCTTCTGCTCTCCTTTGCAGGGGGAAAGGACAAAGGCGTCTGGAATCGGAAAAGCAAACTCCAGCGCATAACCCTCTGATGATCTTGAGCACCCACTGATCCGATGTTATTTGGGCCCAGGAAGGAAGAAAGTCCCACAGACGACCCCTGATGACTTGACTTGCCTTCCCTCCGGAGCCTGCCTCGCTTCATTGCAGCTTTCGACCAAAGGAAGAGGACGCAGAGGAGGACGCTGCTGCGAATCCTCTGTCCGCTCCTCGAAAACCCTGGCCTCTGGAGCTATACTGGCCGCGCTGGGAGCCCCAAAGGCGGGAAGAACGAAATCTGCGAAAGTCACGAAACTGACCCCGCGCCGGTGGCAAGTTTCTACCTAGCTTAGGCTTATCTTCTGGCAGCCTACTGCCCTTGGACTCCGATGTCTTTTACCAATTTATCCAGATCGCCTCCGAACAATTTGCCCTTAAAGGGAAGCTTACTGAGTCGGGACTTAGAAGAGCCATCGGCCGCCCAATTCCGCAACCATAAAGACTGGCACGCCGCCACCAAAGAAGCCATGCTATTCGCCAAGGTTCTAATCAAATCATAATGCACATCCGCCAAATACGCCGAACCAGACTCAAGCCGAGTCACCTCAAGCAAGCCCTGCTGATCCAAGCCGGAAGCTTGCCTCAAGTGCTGAGCCCATCGTAAACAGGCCCTAGCCACCCAAGCCCCACAAATGGAGGCCTGCAAAGATAACGCATTGGTCTCAAAAGTCTGTTTCAACAAACCATCCACCTTTTTGTCTTGTGCGTCCTTTAAGGCCGCAATGCCTTCAACAGGAATGGTGGTTTTCTTGGTAACCGCCGACACCGCGGTGTCTACTCGCGGCGACTTAAACCTCTCCTTGTCTTTATCCGCTAACGGATACAGGCAGTTCATAGTCCGAATCCCCTTAAGTCCCGATTCGGGTTGATCCCATTCAGTTTGAATCATCTGCTCCACCACACGGTGCACCGGAACCACCACCTGAGATTCCCGCACAGCTTGAATGAGCGGATCCTCCAACCCGTCCTCCTCAACAGGACAAGGTGCAGCAAGATTACGTAATCAACGGCACCAGCTCTTCTTTACGGAACACCCGAATAATCCGGGCCTGATCCTCAGGCTCTGGGATTTCACTGTCTTCCAACTCCTCAACAGCACCATCCGGATCCACTTCGGTATCAGGATCTTGCCAGCCCAAGTCGTCGTGTTCAAGGTCCATAGCCCGAAGGCGCTTGGCCGGCCCTCCTGCCTGGACTCCCCACCTTGGAGAGATGACAGGGGCGACGGCCAAGCGTCTGGGAACTTGCTGGAGCGCCCCCAGCGAAAAACCTGGTGCATAAGGACAAAGTCGGGGGGAAAATCCGTGAAGGAAGACTCTGCTGCTGCAATCGGCCACACGCCCCCGTCCTTTAGGAGGGGCCGTAGAACCAGACGCAAGAGAGCCAGGATAGGGATCTCCGTCCGCCTGAACAGCCGGGCTTCCTGGGCCCGAGAGCTCCTTATGCTCCATTTGTTGTTCTAAACTTGTGGAAACTGGAGGTGCAGCCCCTGCAGACCCCAGACTCATCCACTGCCCCCCTGCGCGACCCGCAGATAACACACTGCGGCCTGGAAGCCATGCAGTCACAGCAGCCCCCAAAGGTAAAGTGAAAATGACTAAAAAGAACCCAAAGAAATGAAAAAGAAAGAAAAGTCTCCGTCTTAGGTTTAAAAAAACAAACAAACAAACAAACAAAAAAAACCTAGCAACTGGGAACTGAGATGCCCCCCTCCCCAGCAAAAACGCTAGGCCAAAAATGTGCTAAGTGAAGCAGAAACGCGCTGCAGAGCCCTTCATGCCGGGCGGGAAAAACTGGAACTATAAAATGGCCGTGGCACATTGCAGCCGGCTAGAAAAAAATGGCACGAAAAGCAATCAAAGTTTAAAGAAAGCAATCTGCAGCACTGAAAAAACGTCCGAAACTCACCGCACATGTACCAGAGCGCCGCAGCAGACACACCACTCGAATCCTGAGCGGGAGCACGCTACACCACCGGGCTGCCAGTCAAACTAACAAGTGCAGCTCGGATCGCGAGAGGGAAGCCAGCATACCGTTCAGCAGGCTCCCAGATGCAGACAGATGGCTGGCAAGGCAGAGCTCTCCTCCGGACAGTCTAGGAGGAAGGAGCTAGCCTTGGACTTCAAAAGACTCTGCCGCAGTAAAGTCAGCAGCGCAGTGCAGAGCAGACCCGGCCTCTCTATCGCGGCCAGCAATGCTCTGTGGGTTTTTTTTTTTTGGTTTTTTTTTAAAGCTACAGCTACCTATTAAATAAAGCAAAGAGAAAAAAAAAATAGCAGTGCCAAAGAACCCCCCCCCCCAAACAAACAACTCTCTCTAGTGTTGCCTCCAACTGTCCCTAAGTGAGCCTAACCCCAGGCACACACGTCCTCCAGCTGCAAGGAGACTGAACACACTGGGGGCTGATGGGAGCTCCAGCAGCATACATCCTGGCAGAGGAAGATTCTGATTGGTCCAGTCTCCAAGCTGCAGGAGGAGGTGCACTACCTGGATGTGGAGGACTAAACTGGATGACTGCTCAGGCACACACATTTTTAGAAACTCCCTCCCTCTTGTGAAGCTCCTGGACTGGTCCCAAAAAGTTACTCGTAAAAGCTGGCTTGCCTCAGCCTTTCTAACTACTACTTCTATACTGTGCCCCTTCATTCCAAGAGGCGCAGTGGGATATTATCTACCAAACACTTCTGGACCTTACACATCCTTCCTGTAGAAAAGCAACTGTATCACCAATAAGATATAACCACTGGTTGTGAAAAAGCTGCTTTGCGGCAAAACCATCAGCTGTGGTCGCCTGGCTGGTGTAAACGGTCACTTGTAGCCCAATTTAGTGCCTGAAGAAATCAGTGCCAGCAAAATAAGTTGAGTATACTATGAGTAATATAGCTTATGTTAAATGAGCACTTTACTCTTGAACAAGTTTGATCAATTGGGGGCAATGACAGTTTGTGGAGCGGCATGCAGTAGTTTGCTGCTGTCAGTGTGTGGAGTGAGCCCCAATTATTGAATAGAAGAATTCCACATTTTATGAAGACATATTGAGTAGGTTTCAAACAACTGTGGAGGAGCAGCCTAGTGGTTAGAGCGGCTGCCTAATACCCAGAAGATCAAGAGTTCAAGTCCCACTGGCATTCCTTGTGACCTTGGGCAAGTCATTTTACCCTCCATTGCCTTGGAAGAAAAGGCCTGGCAGTCTACTTCCAGTGATACATTGCCAAGAAAACCGAGGCAGCTGGGTCGCCAGGAGTCAGCACCGACTTAACAGCACAAAAAAAAAAAAAAATATAAATAGTTTTGGGTAGGTTTCTATCAACAGTTATTCATCTGGCCCCACCAGACCTAGAAAGGAGGTACATGAGCAATGAATCTAGCCCATGGTAATCTTTAGCCCCGTATTTGCTCCTTTACTGTAATTCATACCCACTTTCTTGAAGTTTAAATAGCTAATATACATTTCAAGTGGCTGCTTGTATCCCACCAGTTACAGTTTCAGCTATCAGAAAGCTATTAAAACTAGAAGTCAAGTTTTTGTTTTGAACTGTCAAATGTGTTTTGCCAAGAATAAAACCAACAGTAATTCATAAATATTTTAGCATTTAAAGCATAACTATAATGAAAAACACCTGCAGCTAAACAGAGGAAAGATTACAGCTCTCAGTTTTGTTGGCAAGTATGAAATAATAGTCTCCTATTGATAGATAAAAAGTGGTGGCTCTCTGTATATACTAGTGGTTCAACCCAGCCTTCAGCACATACGTGGCCAGTCAGGTTTTCAGGATAAGCCACAATGAATATGCATGAGTGTGATTTGCATAAACAATGGAGGTAGTGCATGCCTCATACATATTCACTATGGTTTATCCAGAAAACCTGACTGGTTAGGTTTGTGCTGAGGACTGGGTTAAGAACCACTAGTATACACATTTACAAACATATGCACACTTCACATTTATTTATTTTTTTTTTTAAATGAGAGAATTCCTATTTTCCGGTTGCTACTATAGATTTGGTTTTTCATTTGAAGCTTCCCTTTACTTTGTTCCAACCACCACATAATAGGAAATCCAAATTAAGTAATTCAGTTAAAACCACCACACAAGACCCAAAAGGTTCAACCTTCAGCAGGCTGTATTGGTTATCCTTACAGAAATTAAATGCAAGCTAAAGTAGGGCCTGCAGAATTCAACATTACTGAGCTGCAGATCCCTTAAATCCGAGGCAGATTTGATTCTGGATGTTATTCGATATGCTTTATCTAATGGAAAGCTGGTTGCAGGTAGGGTTCATCCCCTGCCTTCAGGTTAGTCCATCTTTTCGGCCCCTAGACTGTCGCATGCAGGTGTGGGGTTGCCCTTATTTTTAGAAACTCCCTCCCTCTTGTGAAGCTTCCAGGCTGGTCTCAGGAAGTTACTCGTAAAAACTGGCTCACCTCAGCCTCTTTCTTTCTACTGCTTCTGTACTGTGCCCCTTTGCTCCAAAGGATGCAGTGAAATGCTATCTACCAAACACATCTGGACCTTAAAGTTGCTTTTCCCAATCTACTAATTCTTGGGGACTTTTAACATTCACTTTCACTTCCCTTCCAGGCCCTGCGACTGCACTGTCACCCAGTTACTCAGCAATCATGAGTTTCTCCTGCACATTCATTGTCCAACACATACTGCAGATCACACTCAAGCCGATTCTTAAAAAGAACTTTCTCCATCTGCCTTTCACTCTCTCCCCTGGACGAATCATTTTCTTATTGGGCTCCATCTTTCTGGTGCTGCTCTTGCTCCCCATGTCCTCCTCTGTTTCTTCTCCTGCCCTCCTCTGCTGACCACTCTCTGGACACACCTGCAGCTTTTCCCAGTGCAGACATGTCTTTTCCCAGCTCAATTCCCATCTTTCTGTTGAGCAGGCACATCTTTGGAATTCCACAATCTCCCAACAATTAGACTTAGTTGAGGCTAAGAGCCTCTCTTTGTAACTTCTCAATATTCCACCCCGTTGTCATCCCAGCTTCCATCTACTTAAGCAGCTACTCAGGGCTGATGAAAGACTGGCAGAAGTTGCGAGATGCAGCCTCCCTCCTGGCCTTTAAGGAGAGCAGTCATCACTATAGGCCCAAGTTTCATCTGCAAAAAAGCAACACTTCATCCCTTATAAAATCCATCCGCCCACAATCTTAGGTTAATCTTCTCTATCGCAGCCCACCTTTCTACTAGCAAAGGTACTTCCTCTCCATCCCCCACTGGTGGGCTGACGATTTGGCTATTTCTTTGCCACCAAGGTCTCATCTGCTCGGCTTGGCTTGCAGATAGCTCCTACTTTTGTCCCTCCGACATCTTTTCACACTGCCTGTTCTGGCCTTACCCATACTTGGAATGTTTGTTCCAGTGGAGTGTTACCACTAACTAAATTAGTTTTAGTCACCAGGAAAAAACTATCTACACAACTTGGCTGGCCAAAACTTCTCTGGTATTAGTCCCAATTATTCATACCATGATTGAGAATAGTTTGATCTCTTGCCATGTCCTCCTGGCCTGGAAGAAAGTGTTGTTCATCCCTGCCTTAATATAGACATAAGGTGGATCCTTCCAACCCAGTGCATTATAGTCATTTCTAGTTTGCAAAAATTCTCAAAACTGGTGGAACATTTTAATTCTGACACAGCTAACTGACCACTTGGAACATACCCTCATGTTACATCCTTGCCAATCTGGCTTTTATGCTCTCCGTAATACAGAAAAAACATTGTCACTTCAGTCCTCAACGATCTCCACTGTATCCTCGATCAGGGAATGTTGTGTTGACTCACTTGAGCTTACAGCGGCCATTGACTTGGTGGACCATAACCTTTTGCTCTCCCAACTGTTCGGTTAAGCTTCCATGGTAATGTTTTCGCTTGCTTCTCCTCTTCTCTCTGATAGGACTAATCAGGTTAGTATGCAACATGTCACACCCACTCGCTTCCTAGTGGAATCTTGCAGGGCTCAGCTTTATCGTCAGTACCGTTTAATATTTTTCTCAGTCCCTTAACAAGTCTCATCCAATCGTTAGGCATTCTGTTTTATATGTATGCTGATGACATCCTCCTTATTGCTCAGGCTGACAGCTCCCTTCCTGACCTTTCCTCTGTTAATAGTGCTCTAGAGAAAATATCCTTTTGGCTCCTTGAGAATAAATTTAAGCTTAATCTCTTAAAGACTATGGCCACATGGATAGCAGGCTTGGAAACAACTCCATCTTGGTCTCATCTTTTGGTTCTACTCCCATCACACTGCATGCTTGCTTTAAATATATCTGGGTGTATACATAGAGTCCAAACTATCTTTTACTATACAAGTAAGTCACCTTTCCAAATCTGCTTTCACTGATCTTTGCATATTTTGGGCACTGTGCCCCTCCCTGGAACCTGCTGCACAAGTGTCCATCTTCTTAGCACTAATCACGTGGCTTGACTATTGCAATATGATTTATGCCGTTTTACCTAATCAGTTAAAGGAGGCTTCAATCTATTCAAACACACTACCATCTGGACATTAGCTTGAGCCAAGAAATTCTGTCATGTAACCCCACTCTTCATTCATCACCACTGGCTCCCACTCCTCCACAGCATTCAGTATAAGAGCCTCATTTTGACACAGAATGCTCTTCACAATAATTCTCCTCAATCTCTCTCCTGCCTTACTATTCTGTATGCCCCTCCCCTCAATGTCTCCATTCCCTTCATAATAGATTTGTATTTGGCTGGGGGAGGGGGATAGAACTAGACTAGACATGCCACTTTCTTTTTGGCCCCAACCCTCTGGAATTCTTTAACTTTGCATATCCGTCTTGAGCTTTCCTTTAGCAAAAATGTAAATCCCTTCTAAAAACCCACTTGTTGGGCAGGCTTTTGACCTTAGGCTGGCCCCAGAGGGCTATAAGTAAGGAATAAACTAACCAATAGTGGCCTTGACATAGACACTACTACTGCTGCTTAGTCATGTCCCGCTGCCATTGCAACTGTATTGCATTTCCTGTGACACTGTTGGCAACCTCCCCTCTCCGTTTCCTCCTTTCCTGTACTACGTATAATGGCATTTTTGCATCTGCTTTTAAAATTGTGTGTTTGCGAACCGCTCTGTAGGTCCCCACAAAGTGCAGTATAATCAAGAATGAATTAACGATTTGTAAGCTGTGAAGGGAGTATGCACAACAAGAAAAAAAAACAGTGTCATCAAATCTTCTACAAAGATGCACTGTAATCTGGGAATGATCAGGAAGGAAGCCATGAGAAAATGGTGACAACTATAAACAGCTAAGATTGTGCCTCTTTATTCAAAGGGTAGGCTTGAGAATTCACTCAAATGGCTTATGAATTTTATGGGGCCTATTTACAAAGCTTAAGTCAAACATCACATTTACCATAGGAAAGTTACTGTGGGATTCACCAATCTGTGGTACCTCAGAACTGTAGGTTAGTGAATACTACAGTAATGCGTTTTATATTGTTACAGCTGAATATTTTGTGCATGGATAGCAGCCCATCTCCCCCACTTGCCTGCTATTTAAAGTATTAAAGATAAAGATGCCTCTAACCATTACACCACCATTGATCTTTCACCTAGGTGGGGGAGGGGACATCCCCTACCACCCTTTGATGACAAAAAAAGTGGTTAGACCACAAACTCTTGTTTCTTTGTCCAAAAGGATCCCAAACCACTCTACAGCACTCATTTATCTCCTACTGCCACATGGGTCCACAATAGACAAAGTAAACAAGGCTGATTCTGGAGCCACTAGGACAGGAGCAGTTTAAAAAAAATGGGCATCTGAACCTCTAGTTACAGTCTTATGGTACTATCCCTGGAAGTCAAGATGTATACATTTCTTTCTAACATTCCATTGGCTTGGAAAAAATGGGAGGGGGGGGGGGAGGAGAAATAATGAAAAATAAAAAACATAGGCTCTCATTCTCAGTGCAATGAAATCTTTGAAGGTTATGATGCTTTTATATTCTTAAAAATAGATGCTTTAGGGAACACACTTTCAAGATAAAAGTTCCCTCTTCATATATTTACATAAGATTAGTTTAGTAGCTGCTGTATACAAAGAAAAACTACAAAATTTCATGAAGGCCAAGCAAACCTATATAATGTCAAAAGTACTCATGTAAGTTGGTAGCAGAGTCCCCCCTTCCCATTTTCTTTCTGCCTAAACCTAGCAAATACAAGACTTCTATACAATGCTAATCTATATAGTCACAACTAAAGGAATATCAGAGCTTAGAATATAGTTTTGTCTAAATCATGTCAAGGTTTATTGGACAGGAAATCCTCCATTTACTAGTGATATTAAAGAGGCTGTCCTGCAACATGGTTGTCAACAGGTGGCAAGTTATAACAATGCTGAAGGTAAACACCAAAACATTTAACATCAAGACAAAATTTGTATCCCAAAAAAGCTCTAGCTCATTGTGTCTACCATTGTTTTTTTGGGATCCACATAAATAGGTCTTGCGCAATTATGCAACTCTTTCCGTTACTCTTCTAAAAAGGCCACCTGAATAAGATTTTTTGTTTTACTTTAATGAAATAAAAGTCTGAAGGGTAGTAACAAAAGCTGAATCAGATATAATAGCGTAACATACCTGGACCTCAGATCAAGGACGACACATGTCAAATGCAATCAAACTGGTATGCAATAGTCTAATTACATACACACATACAGAGTTACTGGAAAGAATGGCATCAAATATGTATTAGCACAATAACAAATTCTGTATCTACACAGCTATATATACACACACGATTTACTTAGGATTCATTAAAGGCGGACCTGAAGTGTTTCAGGAGCTACAGTGCAAGTTGGTTGAAAAGACGAGCCTTTCTGCGCTGCTGCGACACCTTACACCTGCTGGAGGTGGCAAATACTGGCTTCTCTCAGTGATACATCAGAGGATATGCCAAGTGATAGCATCACCGATGACTGCTTGGATCTGCTGGTGGGGGTGCGAGAGCATAGCCCACTCATCTGCACTGATCCAAGAGGATAAGTAAAATAGGTATGAAATTGCTAAAAGCTGGCCACAGAAGAATAGACTAGACTAATCTTTTATGCCTCTTCAGACCTGTCATTAAAAACAAAACCTGTGTTCAGCTTTCTGTGCACTTCTTTGCATCTGGCTTTAATAGCTAACAACTTCGTTGCACGACATTTAAAATGAGCTGTGGAGTGATGTCAGTACAAATGCTTGTGTACTGTTAGCTCACATACAAACACAATTATTTTGCATTGGGTTGTGGTAGAAGCACAGAAAAATAGGGTGTAGACGCTAGTCTAAATCTTGCACAAAGTCCCCCACGCTTTATCAGCCTCATAATAGGCCGATTCAGAAACCAAAACTGTAATGCTGCAAGGAGAAGTCTTACTGCATGGCACGCAAGGACTGTCAATGCAACCAATGGCCTACAGTAAAACTGTGCGAGGATAATTAGCTAAAAATACCCAGGTAGTTGAGTGAAAAAAAAATAAAGCCTTACTATAGATCCTTATCAGTCTATATCAAATCTCACTGAGCAGCAGGAAAACTTCCATTTCTCTCCCCACCCCTCTCCACTAAACCAAACATCAAAAGATTTTCATATCGTACTTCCTAAAGGATTACAGCAGTTTCAGCTACACGATTATGTCAATACACAGTAGCATAATCCGATATCTAACGGAAAAAGACTGTTCCTCAACTTCAAACAGGAATATGCAGACACAGCCCAAGTAACGGATTTCCTAAAACATAATACAAGCAAAAACAATGGAAGAAATAAGAATGACCGAAACACGCTCAGAAACACATAAAACAAAAGATTTTGTACCAAAATAGAAGTGCATTACAGAACTATTTTTTTTAAACTTCATTGGGCAAAGCAATCTCAAGTACAATCAATAAATCGGCAACAGTCTCGCACACCGTCTGTTCGGTATTTCCTTCGAAAGCGGAAACGAGCTGCCTCGCAGCAAAAGAATTACTTACCCTCCATGCTGCGGTTCCGGTGCTTCACCACTCAGCCCTGCACTCCCTGCCTCATGATTCATGTCATCAGGTAGCAACTTCTGCCGATCAAGACAGAAATTAAGGAGTGGCAGCTCCCTAGCGATTTCTTCCTACTTTATGGCCTCCCAAAACTTTTCACTTTCTTATAAGACAGATAGCACCCACGGGACGCTGGGAAATGGAGTTTCTGGGACAACAATAGCAATCACTCATCCACACAGACGTACTACAACTCCCGGGATTCAATGCGGCTCCCAACGAGCAATTGGTCAACCACTACCTACTCCGGAGAAATTCTGCACTGCTCAGCGGCTCCTCCGAGAAACAATGCCAGGGACATCATTCTCTACGGTCGATCATGAATAACATAGTAATATTTAGATCAAAATCTGTTTGCAAATCACGCAGCTGGTGAAGATGCAAATGGAACCGACAAGAGCTTTTGCAGTCATGGCAATGTAGAGCCCATGTTTATATTTCCCAATTACTATGTTTTGATCCTACTACATTCCTTAGTGAAGCTGCAGTGCCTTCCACTGTCTACAGCAGCAGATACAAATCCAGCTAACTTTATTCGCATGCTAGTTTTTCATGAAAAGTTGCCCAGTCAGTTCTAGGAGGGACAATTTTTGGCTAGTCCTGATTTTGAATATACATCTCAGAGCAGCTTGATCGGAGTCTGATTGAACCAGGATGCCGTTTAGTCAGAAATACAAGATTGCGCTAAAATCTTCCTCCTGGAATTGGGTAACTTGGCAGGTCTGTACATGTGTTGCCAAAGTAATGCATACCTAGGTATATTTACCAAAGAACACTAAAATAGATAAATTAAGTATGGCAAAAATTACACGAAATCCTAATGTACTTACTAAACTGCAGTATATAACAGTGTATTAAAATCTGTGGGGTTTTGGCATGTGTTCTTGCAGCAGGGGACATGTCTATTCCTGGCTGCAGGAACACAAAATGTTGGGCTCAGAATCAGGCTCACTATCTCTTGAAAGAATTGGCAAAATACAGAAACAATCTTTTCCCCTTGTCACAGACTCCTGATAGAATGGGCCAGTGCACCCTCTCCCTCTCATCCCACATGTTTGCAGAGACCCCTGAAATCTCTAGTGGGCTAATAGCCCATATAACCACCTCTTTTTCACAGGATTATGTTCTCTCTTGCAATGTACATGGCATTATATATCAAAGTTTAAATATGTATGTAGAGTGTTTTAATTAACTGTCAATTAGAATTGTTATACTGAATTGCTGCTTTAAAAATAATTTTCCTCACAAATTATTTTGAAAGGTCATACTTTGTTTTTTTATAAGCTGCATACTACTATGTGGAGAAATGAGGTTGAATAACTTCCTACATCAGGTCCTTTGCTTCTGAAGTCAGCCTGTACTGGGGGTGTTATGCTCATAACCCCTGATGGGACAGAGTCCTGGTACTATTACTACTACTGTTATTATTATTAATCATTTATATAAAGCTACAAGGCATACGCAGCGCTGTACAACTACATATAGAAAACAGTCCCTGCTCGTAGAGCTTACAATCTAATCAAGACAGACAACACAATACAAGAGGAACAAGGGATTAGGATCCAAAAGCGGCCTCAAAGAGGTAAGCGTTTAGCATGGATTTGAAGAGGGGGAGAGATGAGACTTGATGTAAAAATTCAGGAAGTTTGTTCCAGGCATAAGGAGCAGCAAGGTGAAAAGATCAAAGTCTGGTGTTAGCAGTAGAAGAAAAGGGCAAAGAGAGAAGAAAGCTCGAGGAGGAACAGAGTTCAAGAGGAGGGGTGTAGGGAGAGAGAAGAGAGGAAAGGTAATGAGGGGCAGTATAGTGGATGCATTTATAGATTAGAAGGAGAAGTATGAAATGGATATGGATATGGAAACAGAAGAGGAGCCAGTGAAGTGATTTCAGAAGAGGGGTTATATGACTGTATCGGGGCTGCTGGAAGATTGGCCACGCAGCAGAGTTCTGAATAGATTGAAGAGGAGAGAAATAACTCTGAGGGAGACCAGCAAGGAAGAGGTTGCAATAGTCAAGATGTGAGGTGTGTAAAAAGTGGGCAAGAGTTTTAGTAGTGTGTTCAGAGAGGAAGGGGCAAATGTTGTTAATGTTGTAGAAAAAGAAGCAACAGGTTTTAGCTATCTGTTGAATATGTGTGAGAAGGAAAGGGAGGAATCAAAAATGACCCCAAGGTTGCAGGCCGAGGAAACAGGAAGAATAAGAGTGTTGTCCACAGTGATGGAGAAAGGGGGAGCAGGGTTTAGGGGGCAACATAAGACGTTTGGTTTTAGCCATGTTCAATTTCAGATGGTGGTGAGACATCCAGGCAGCGATGTCAGATAAGCAGGCAGAGGTACGAGCCTGGAGTGTAAGTGAAATGTCAGGTGAAGATAGATAGATAGATTTGAGAGTCATCAGCATAAAAATGATACTAAAAGCCATGGGAAGAGATGAGGGCACCAAGGGACCGGGTATAGAGAGAGAAAAGGAGAGGGCCCAGAACAGACCTTGGGGTACACCAACTGAGAGAGGGATAGCAGTAGAGGAGGAACCACCAGAACAAACATTGAAAGAGTGATTGGAGAGAGAAGAAGAGAACCAAGACAGCACAGAGCCCCTAAAACCAAGAGAGGATAATGTGTCAAGGAGGAGGAGGTGGTCAACAATATCAAAAGCAGCAGAAAGGTCGAGAAGAATGAGAACTGAGTAAAGGCCTTTGGACTTAGCCAGGGACAAATCACTGGAGACTTTGGCAAGTGCCGTTTCAGTAGAATGAAAGGGATGAAAACTAGATTGAAGCGGATCAAGGAGGGCTTGGGAGGAGAGAAATTCGAGGCAGCAGCAGAGAACTGCACATTCAAGAAGTTTGGAAATGAATGGGAGAAGGGAGCTGGGTCAGTAATTAGAAGGACAAGTAGGGTCAAGTGAAGGTTTTTTGAGGAAAGGAGTGATCACAGCATGCTTGAAGGCTGCAGGGAAGATTGCAGTGGAGAGTGAAAGGTTGAGAATATGTGAGATGGAAGGGATGACGGAGGAGGAGATGGGTGGGGATAGGATCAGAAGAATAGATAGTGAGTTTAGAGGAGGAAAGAAGAAGAGAGGTTTTCAGAGATTTTAGAAAAGGATGAAAGGGCAGTAGACGTTGAGGGGAAAAGTTGGTATTGGAGAGGGTGAAGGAGATTTAGAGGGGAACTGAAGAGTAATCTTATGGACTTTGTCATAGAAATAGTTGGCTAGGGTTTGGGCAGAGAGAAAAGGAGGGATTTATTTATTTTATTTATTTATTTACATTCTCTTATATACCGCGCTATTCTGCATCAGTGCGGTTTACATTGAACAAACTGAAATTACATTGAACAGGGTATTATAACTTGGAGATAACTATTTTTACAGGGAACATGGGCTATGGAGGGTTAAGTGGCTTGCCCAGGACCACAAGGAGCACCTGTGGGACTAGAAACCCCAGTCCTTCCGGCCCAAGGTTGCTGTCCTCTAGTGAGATTTGAACCCCCGACCTTCCGGCCTGAAGTACCTTGCCCCAACCACTAGGCTACTTAAGGTGCCTTAAGAAGAGAATTAAGAGAAGAAACTGCGGGGTTTAGATGCAAGACAATTGGATAAAATAGATTTGCTTAGCAAGTGCAATGGTGGACTAGAAAGAAGTAAGCATGAATTTGAAGAAAGTCAGAAAGGGAGTGGAATTTGAGCCAAGTGCATCCAGCTGAGCATGCACAGGAGTGTAGGTAGCGGATAGTTGAAGACAGCCAGGGCTGAGGTGAAGGGTATCTCACAGGACATGCTATGGGTGGAGCACGAGTATCCAGACTAGAGGAGAGCAGTATTATAGAAAACTATGGCCTCATCAACAGACTTAGAGGATAAAGTGGAAGAAATAAGAGATGAGACAGTAGTGGATGTCAGTGGATCAATAGCATAAAGATTCCTAAAAAGATAGGAGATTGGGTGAGATTGAGGCAGGGAGTAATGAAGAGTGAAAATTAAGAGATGGTGCTCAGATAAGGGAAGAACTGAGGTGCAGAAATTAGAAGGTAAGCAATTAGAATAGAAAACAAGATCAAGGCAGTGACCAAGCTGATGAATGGGGGCAGAAGAGCAAAGCTGGAGGTTGAAAGAGGAAGTAAGGAAAAGGAGCTTAGATACATAGGGGTCAGAAGAGTTATCAATATGAAAATTAAAGTCACCAAGAATAAGGGATGGGGAAGAAGAATCCAGGAATAAGGAGAGCCAAGAGTCAAAATCAGTGAGGAAAGTAGAAGTGGACTTGTCAAGGGATCTATAGATAACAGTGATTCAGAGAGGTAGCGGATTAAAAAGATGGATGGAGTGGACTTCAAACAAGGAGGGAAAGGAATGAGACTGAGGTAGAAGGAAGGGTTGAAATTGGCAAGAAGGAGAAAGTAGAAACCCAACACCACCACCATGGCCATTGGCATGAGGAATGTGGGAGAACTGGTAGCCGCCATGAAAGAGGGCAGTAACCGAAGCAGTGTCATCGGGGAGGAGCCAGGTCTCAGTAAGAGCAAGAAGATGGAAAGCGCAAGAGATAGAGATCATGGGTAAAGGGAAGCTTTTTAAAAATGGAATGAGCCTTCCTTAAGGCACATGAGAAGGAGAAAGGAGGGGGGAAAGAGAGGGATATCGATGAGACTGGGGTGGTGGAGAGAGGAACTAATATGGGAGTGAGGGTAAAAAGAATGGTGGCCAGGGTTGACATTAATGTCACCAGAAGACAGAAGGAGAAGGAGAAAAAGAGTATGAGGGAGAGAGGAGACAGTACGGCAGAAACGGGGATAAGGTTGTTTTAGAGAGGAAGGAGAGGGATAAATGAGAGAAAGGAGAAGATGAAGCTCAAGAGCTGAGGAAAGATGGAGGATAAGATGGAAGACAAAATAGGGAAAGTGGAGAGAGGGTAAGAAAGATGAGGGGTATTAGATTGGTGGAGTGAGGGAAGAAGGTTAGGGAGGATCAGAAAAAGGAACAACGAATGATGAGCCTTAGGCAAGCCACTTAACCCTCCATTGCCTCAGGTACACTTAGATTTTATTCCCTTGTCCCCGAAGGGCTCACAAAGTACCTGTTAGTATACATGTAAACCGCACTGATTCTAAAGAGCGTGGTATGAAAAATAAATAAATCAATGGCAGAGAAGGCAAGTACAATTAGCAGAAAGAGAGGGATAATAAGTTAGGAAGTGAATAAAGATAAAATAAATGAAATAAAATAAAATGGAATAAAAATTACAGATAAATAAAAGTTTTAAAAAACAGGGAGCTATCAGATAAGGAAAATTATTAGCAGAGGAAATAATCAATTAACAGTGAATGCAAATGACAGGCGGACCTTATCTCAGGTAATCTATAATTCCAAATCATCCTGCTAGACCAGTCCACACAAGCGGGTTATGTTCCCCTACCAGCAGATGCTGGAGACAGAGAGGTTACCAAAGGCTTCAGAGAGCAAGCCCTGGCATTATCCACAGGACCCCTAAGGGTCCCCTTTAGTATTTCTCTGTATCCAGCAGATGTGGATATCTTTTTCCTTCCTCCTGTTAGGAGTGTTTCTATCAATGGTGTTAGCAAACCTTATTCAGTGGATGTCTCCAAGGCACACAAGAGGTGTTCCCCCGGAGTTTCCCACACCTCTCGAAGATCCAGTTTCTGATCAGGAGGATCAGTGAAGCTGCCCGTAGCTGTGGAAGAGGGTACCAGCTCCTGGTCAGTCCCAGTTGCACACTGCCAGCCCAGCAAGGGAGCCTTCAACATTCCTACATGACAGAACCGTTTAAAAAAAAAAGGCTTCCTTCAGTACCTTGCAGGTGTTCAGTTAGGCATTCTGGCTGGCTCTCTTCCGCAGTGGTTTCACAGTAAGTTTGGGGACTCCTCTGATTTTCCCCCCCTTTCCCCAAACTTCCTTGATGAGTGGGATTCTGACAGCGAGTGTGGCCAATATCCCCAGGAGAGTGTCTGTTTTAGCTGCCGACACCTTCGCTCCCTTCCTGTCATTTCAGCTGTCCTGCCTGGGCTGTTGCAAGCTGCGGCTGCCATTTTGAATTAAGGATAAGGCGGTATAAAAAACAGGTTAAATAAATAAAATTCCAAGTGGAGCACATTACACATGTTCCTGCCTGCAGTTCCCTTTTGCACCCCATAATCTCAGCGCTTCGGTTCAGCTCAGTGCCTTTTGGCGGTGCGATCCAGGGAGTAGTTCGGGGAGTGATGCCTTCCATCTTGCTGCGTTGTCTGGCCTGCAGCCGCAAATGCCAGTACCTTGTTGACTGGCTTTGTGCCATTTGTGCAAAGCACCCCGGAGAGTCTTCCCAGCTCAGCTCCGAGGCGCAAAGCGCTATTTCTTCTACTCCGGGAGACTCTTTAGCACAGCCTTTGCCTCCCCCCTCAAGTCCTTATCGGGATGGCGTCGCTCCTTCAGAACCTCTAGACTTCTCTCCTCTCCCTCTTTTGGTTCCACAGCATACAATGCAGTTGCAGGAGACTGCTGATTGTGAGTCTGATCAGTTTTTGCGTTTGTTCAGGCAAGCATGGACTCTATGGAGGGCAGATACTGCGCCTGCTCCCTCAGCACCTGATTCCTCTGCAGCATTGGCCTTGGGGAAGCTCCCTGATGGTACATGACCCCTGTCTAGGAAGCACACCAGGACTGCTTCCATAGCATCAGATAGGCCCCACACTCCTCAGGCGGTATCATGGGCTTCAGGGGATAAAGACCTTGTGCCCCTTGGGGAGGGCTGTCAACTATCTCTGGACGACACCGATAGTGTGTCGGATAGGGAGGAAAGAGAATGGTCTCCATCAGAGGACCTCCCTGATGAATTTGAGGAGGCTTGCAACGTCCAACTCTTTCGGAAGGAGGAACTCCCTACACTCATCATGCAGATTATGGAAGCTCTTTGCATACAGGATCCTGTTGAAAGTGTAGAGACTACATCTACTAAGGTGCAGGTTGACCCCATAATTGTGGGAATTCGCAAGCTCTCGAGGGCTTTTCCTTTTCCGTTGGAATTTCAGCAAATGGTTTCCCTGGAGTGGGATTCCCCAGATACAGCTTTGCATACAGCCCAGCGTTTGGGCCATTACTATAGCTGGTTTCCAGTAGACATGGAGAAATGGCTTCACTACCCAAAGGTGGATGCCATCATGCCATCATCACGCCCGAGACTAAGCATACGACCATCCCAGTGGAAGGTGGTGCGGCTCTATGTGATCAGCAGGATCGCAAAGTCGAGGCTCTCTTGAAGACAACCTTTTCAGCCTCATCCCTAGCTCTTCAAGCCGCTTCTTGCAGTGGGTTGGCGGCATGTGCGCTCTTGCACTGGATTCAGCTGTTGCCAGAGGATCCGGCTGTGGCGTGTTTAGAGTCAGTGGTAGCCTTCTTAGCTGATGCCTTTTATGACCTGCTGCATTTGGCCATCATTGGTTATGGCTGGGCCATCGTTGGTTATGGCTCCGGCATTGATCGGATGACATTTCTTCTAAAGCTCGGCTGGCTCTGCTCCCCTTTAGGGGACAGCTCCTTTTTGGAGAAGACCTGGAGAAACTTGTTAAAGACTTGGGAGAGGTGAAACGCAGCGACTACTGGAGGACAAGCCTAAGCCATCCTTTCGCCACTCCAGGGCCTTATCGTCTTTTGCTTCACACTCTCATTTTTGCGATTCTCGGAGATATCGCCCTGGAAGATCTTCGTCTGTGACCTCGACTAGAACGGTCTCCAGGTCACTGCCCTTTTGCGGTCTCCGCCAGAACAAGGAGCCCTTCTCCTCCATTTCTAAGTTCTCCGGAGCCTCCTGCTCCTCCCACTGATGGCCTGCTGGCCCACTCCAGGACGCGCCCTCCCCCCCCCCCCCCCCGTCAGAGGTCGACTGACCCTTTTTTACCGGGAGTGGACCAGGATCACCACCAACCAGTGGGTGCTCGACATTGTTCACTTTAGCTGTGCACTCGAGTTTGCAAGACCCATTTCGGATGCCTTCATCATCTCCCCTTGCGGCTCCACCACCAAGCAGTTAGCCATACAGGCCACTCTTCTCTGTCTCTTGCATCTTCAAGCCATCTCTCCAGTGCCTGAGCCGGAAAGAGGGCAGGGCCGCTATCCCATCTACTTTGTCATATCAAAGAAAGATGGATCCTGGAGGCCCATTCTGGACTTCAAAGAAGTCAATCGTGCATTAAGAGTGCCTTCTTTTCGGAAGGAGACCCTCCAGTCCGTTATCCAGACGGTACACCCGGGAGAGTTTCTTGCTTCCCTGTATCTCTCTCTCTCTCTCTTCCATATACCTGCCTGTGAAGATCACCAGCATTTTCTCTGCTTTGCTGTTATGGGCTCTCACTATCAGTTTCAAGCTCTGTCCTTTGTATTAGCAATGGTGCCTTGCACCTTTTCCAAAGTCATGGTGGTGGTTGCAGTGGCGCTTCAGAAGCGCGGAATCTGGGTTCACCCCTACTTGGACGACTGGCTCATCCATGTGAACTCCCACGAAGAGGCCTTAGACGCCATCTCCCACATTGTCAGCTTTCTTGAGTCCCTCGGCTGGGTTGTCAACCATGCTAAGAGCGTCCTGTGTCCTTCACAGTCCCTCGACTTCCTGGGTGCCAGGTTTGACACCAAGCAAGGAAGGGTCTTCCTGATGCACAACCGTTTTGAGAAGTTCTTTCAGAAGCTTCGTCTCTTCCTTATGCAGGTCCGCCCATGGGTCTGGGACTACTTGCAACTTCTGGGAGCTATGGCAGCCACTATCGATGTGATTCCCTGGGTGCGCATCCATATGCAACCCCTGCAGCACTCTCTGTTAAGCCGTTGGTCCCCACTGTCTCATGATTGCAGCATTCGCCTGCAGCTTCCACGAGCATTTCGCAGGTTGCTGCAGTGATGGCGGGCCCCAGTACACTTGCTCTGTGGGATACCCTTTGACACTCCACACTGGGTGATGGTGATGACCGAAGCCAGCCTGACAAGTTGGGGCTCAATACTACAGCAAGACGGTTCAGCGTCTCAAAGCTCGAGCAGTCTGACTCACGCTAGTTGCCTTTCTTCCACTGCTCCGTGGATGGGCAGTCTGGGTCCTCTCCGACAATTTAATTAATTAATTTATTTATTTAACATTTTTTATATACCACCTTTCAGATTCTCAAGCTAGTTTACAGTGAACATAACTTTGCTTACATGAAACCTTTCTTCAGAACTATTTACAATGTCAAATATCAACAGTGCTTACAGATAACAGGTAACATTTTAACTATGACACCACTGTGGCCTATCTTGACAGGGGGGCACCAAATGCCCAGGGGCAGCCAGGGAAATGGGTCTTCTCTTCCCTTGGGTGGAGCACAGCCTGAAAGCCTTGTCAGCTCAACATATGTCCTTCATGGATTATTGACCAAGGACTCGACTAATAGGCCTAGACGATCTAACAATATTAATAAACTCTGCTTACCTACAGGCCACCACAAAACTAAGCAATCTACCTCCAACAGAGCATTATCACTCTCAGCGCCGGCCCTCTGGAACTCCCTTCCGGATAATTTAAGAGATACGAAAGACATCAAAGATTTCCACAAATCACTTAAGACACTCTTATTTACGGAAGTTTATGGTCAAGTTACATAAAAATCCCTGCTCATTGACATTTGAGAAAGATTGATGAACTGATTAACTTATGCTATATGTATGTCTTGTTTCCCCTTCCCTTATGTTCCATGTAAACCTTCAATTGTATTGCAACCTTTAGTTGTATTGTTGACCACTTTGATTGAAGGATAAGTTGGCATACAAATCTGGTTAAATAAATAAATATTGCAGGCGTGGAGAATGTTAAAGCGGATTTCCTCAGTCGGCACTCCCTGGATTCCGGGGAATGGGAGCTCACCCCTTGGGCTTTTCACAGGATTGTTCGCCTCTGGGGCATGCCCTCGGTCAATCTGATGGCCATGGCAGTGAATGCCAAAGTTCCCCGATTCTTCAGCCGGCGGAAGGTTCCTGGGTCCAGTGGTCTGAACGCACTGATTTTCCCTGGCCGGAGTCGACCATCCTTTACATCTTTCCTCCTTCGGTCAAGATCAGGAAGGTCCTCCGCCGCATAGAGTTGCACAAGGGGCTAGTCATTCTGATAGCACCCAATTGGCTGCGAAGACCATGGTACGAAGACCTGGTGTGGCTTCTGGCAGTGGCACCCCTGAGTCTGGGCATCCGCAAGGGACTCCAACATCAGGGCCCAGTTCTCATGGATGATCCAGTTCCGTACTTGCTTACGGCCTGGCTCTTGAAAGGCACCGCCTAAAGCGCAGGGGCTATTCTCATCAGGTAGTGAGTACCTTACTCAAGGCACACCATCCTACCACCTCCCTAGCATATGCTCGGGTTTGGCGTATTTTTGAGTCCTGTTGTGCACAACAGTCTCTTTCACCATGGCACATGCAAATCCCAGACCTGCTTGCCTTTTTGTAAGAAGGCTTTGAGAAAGGGCTGGTGCTCAACTCCTTGCGGGTGCAAGTGGTGGCACTCATTGCTTTCAGGGACCCATCTCGAGCCGTTCCTTAGTTTCTCATGTGGATGTCGGTCACTTTGTCCGCAGGGTATGGGCCTTTCACCCCCTCTTCACCCCATCGCTCCCTTGTGGGATCTGCCTCTCGTTCTTTCCAGGTTTAAGAAGTCGCCCTTTGAACTGCTAACTGCTATTACCCTGGGTGACTTGTCCTTCAAGACTGCATTCTTTGTCGCCATCACTTCGGCCCAGAGAATCTCAGAACTACAAGCCCTTTCGTGTAGGGACCCTTACCTAACCTTCTATCCTGGAGGGAGTTTCTCTTCGTGCAGTCCCATCTTTCTTACCGAAGGTCTTGATGCCCTTCCATCTCAACCAACCATTTTGCTGCCTTCCTTTCCCAAGGACCAGGATGCTAGTGGAGCTCTTGGGCTTCAATCACTCAATGTTCGCTGGGTTCTCTGGCACTCTCTCAATATAACTAAGCCCTTCCACAAGTCAGAACGCTTATTTGTGCTCTTTTAAGGCCTCGGAAAGGGCTCCAGGCTTCCAATCTATGATTGCCCGATAGATCAAGCGCACTATTGAGTCAGTGTACATTTTGAAGGGTTGATCCATACCAGTGGAACTTCGGGCTCATTCCACATGGGTTCAAGCTGCCTCTTGGGCAGAACGCTCTCAAATGGTGCCTCAAGACATTTGTCGGGCAGCTACCTGGTCCTCCCTGTCTACCTTTGTCCATCACTATCACCTCGATCTCCACGCCCATGATGCGGTGCAGTTTGGAGCAAAGGTGGTGACGGCGGCTGTTTCTTCCCACCCTACGGTGCAGTAGCTTGGGTACTTCCCACTTGTGTGGACTGGTCTAGCAGGATGATCTGGAAGGAGAAATTTCACTTACTGGTAATTTATTTTCCTGGAATCCTGCTAGACCAGTCCATGACCTGCCCTGTGATCCGCCGTTGCTGAACAGAGCCATTTTACACAGAGCACATACTTGAAGCATTACAGCATATACTTGAAGCTTTGTGCCTTAGGTACATGCACATAGTTGTGCCCTCCGGCACATGCAATTGTGAGTATATACTTCTGGGAATTTTTCTGAAAGGAATTTTTTTTTCTTTTAAAGCTAATTAATCTGTGAACCCACTAGTTTTTGTTAAATCAGTCAGGGCCTAGTAGCAGCAGTTTAAGATTCAATTTAAAACACAGAAGAGAACTTTCTGGTTACCTTTCATACCCAGTAGAGAGCTGTAGTTTAAATTTCATAGTCACTCAGGGCCTAGCATCAGCAAAGTACTTTTAGATTCAATTTAAAACACAGAAGAGAGCTTTCTGGTTAAATTTAGAATCCAGCAGAGAGCTTGTAGTTTAAATTTCATAATAGGTTAGAGCCTAGCAGCAGCAAAGAGCTATAATTTAAATCAAATCAGAATATAGCTTACCTCAGCAGCACAGGACAGGGTACTGTGTAGCAGCCCTCTTTAATAAGTGTTATATCCCTCCCTCCCTCCCCACACCCACCCACCCCTGGGATAATCACAGCTTTATAGGTACTTGCACATCTTAAAAGACAGGAGGTGCGCTCAGGTGAAGCTCGTTACCCAAATCAGTCATACACTAAGGAACTGAGATTAATTAAGCTTCAGGTGAACAAGGTATATTAAACGTATTAGGTACAGTTTTATTGGTATAAATATCCATAGCACCCTTTAGTACGTAAAGAACTTAAAGATCTAAACACAGACTTAAAACTAAGATGCAGACAGCAGTCCAGCAGCGGGATGTGGGATTTCCAGTCTTTTGCATTGAGTGTCACATGTATGATTTTCTCCCAGTTGGTGAGAGGTCTTACGTGTGCACTAGGTGCAAGGAGCTCTTTGCTCTCAGGGAACGAGTCCGTTCTCTAGAGGCTAGAGTAGCAGACTTGGAAAACATAAGACAGACAGAGAGGTACATAGACGAGACCTACAGGGATATAGTCCTGAAATCCCACCTCCAGTCTGGCAGCATCCCTGTTGCCATGGAGGAGAGAGGTCACGTGACAGGAGAGCATCACCCTGGTGTGGCAGGAAGTGATCCTGTAACTAGGACCTGTCCTCCAGGTGATGTAAACCCCTCTCGCACTGAGGAAGTTTCTCCAGGGCCATGTGCCCATGAGGGAAGGGTTAGGACAGCAGTTATAGTTGGTGATTCGATCATTAGGCATGTAGATAGCTGGGTGGCTGGTGGACGTGAGGATCGCCTGGTAACATGCCTGCCTGGTGCGAAGGTAGCGGACCTCACGCGCCACCTAGATAAGGTCTTAGATAGTGCTGGGGAGGAGTCTGCTGTCTTGGTACATGTCGGTACCAATGACATAGGAAAATGTGGTAGCGAGGTTCTGGAAGCTAAATTTAGGCTTTTAGGTAGGAAGTTGAAATCCAGAACTTCCAGGCTAGCGTTCTCCGAAATGCTTCCCGTTCCACGCGCAGGGCCCAAAAGGCAGACAGAGCTCCGGAGTCTCAATGCGTGGATGAGACAATGGTGCAGAGATGAGGGGTTTGGATTTGTTAGGAACTGGGGAACATTCTGGGGAAAGGAGGGGCTCTTCCGAAGGGATGGGCTTCACCTTAACCGGGATGGAACCAGGCTGCTGGCATTAACCTTTAAAAAGGAGATAGAGCAGCTTTTAAACTAGATGATAGGGGAAAGCCGACAGTCACCCAAGAGCGCATGGTTCAGAAGAATGTATCCTTGAAGGATACTACAAAAAGCAGAGAGGTTCCAAAAAAGAGTAAAGTAGCCCAAATGCCCTCAAGTATGGAGCAGACAGAGCTTAAAGATCCCAAATTACGCATGTCTACCAATAGCCAAATTAATATGAATAAAATACAGTCTCTAAATTGCTTGTACGCAAATGCTAGAAGTCTACAAAACAAGATGGGAGAGTTAGAATATATAGCACTAAACGAGAGGTTAGATATGATTGGAATATCAGAGACATGGTGGAAGGAGGACAACCAGTGGGACACTGTGATACCTGGGTACAAACTGTATCATAATGATAGAGCTGATCAAATTGGTGGAGGGGTTGCGCTCTATGTTAGAGAGGGCATTGAGTCAGAAAGGATTAAAGTTTTGCAGGAAACAAAATTTCCTGTAGAATCTCTATGGATTGAAATTCCATGTAAAAAGGGGAAGGCGATGGCAGTGGGGGTGTACTATCATCCGCCTGGCCAGAATGAACAAATGGATGATGAAATGCTCAAAGAAATCAAGGAAGCTAGCAAAAGTTACAGTGCAGTAATAATAATGGGTGATTTCAATTACCCCGGTATCGACTGGGTCAGTGTCACAGCAGGACATGCTAGGGAGATAAAGTTCCTAGATGAAATAAATGACTGCTTCTTGGAGCAGCTGGTTCATGAACCAACCAGAGGGGAAGCAATATTAGACCTAGTCCTTAGTGGAACACCAGATGTAGTGCAAGAGATAAGGGTGTTGGGGCCACTTGGCAATAGTGATCATAGCATGATCGCCTTTGATTTAATTAGTGGAGAAGGGATAGTAAGGAAATCCACAGTACTACCTTTTAACTTTCGAAAGGGAGACTATGATAAAATGAGGAAAACAGTTAAGAAAAAACTAAAAGGAGCAGTTGCAAAGGTTAAAGACTTACATCAAGCTTGGGTGTTGTTTAAAAATACTATCTTGGAAGCCCAAGCCAGCTTTATTCCACGCTTTAAGAAAAGTGGAAGGAAGTTTAAAAAACTGCCAGCATGGTTTAAAGGTGAGGTCAGAGAGGCTGTTGTTGCCAAAAAAGCATCTTTCAGGAAATGGAAAAAAGAGCCAAACGACGAAACCTGGAAACAGCACAAGCACTGGCAAGTCAAATGCAAGGCATTAATAAAGCAGGCAAAGGGAGAATTTGAGAAGAAGCTTGCTGTGGAAGCAAAAACGCGAAATAAAGATTTTTTTCAAGTACATTCGCAGCAAAAAACATGTGAGAGAGTCAGTTGGTCCATTAGATGATAGAGGCGTTAAAGGGGCACTAAGAGGTGACAAGGCGATAGCAGAGAGACTGAATGAATTCTTTGCTTCGGTCTTTACTGAGGAAGATATAGGGATGTTACCCATGACTGAAGTGGTATTTAAAGGTGCAGAAGAGTTGAAGGAAATATCGATACATCGGGAAGATGTATTACAACTATTAGATAAACTGAAGAGTAGCAAATCACCTGGGCCGGATGGTATACATCCAAGGGTTTTGAAAGAACTGAAATATGAGATTGCAGACCTGCTATTAGTAATCTCTGAACTATCATTAAAATCATCTCTAATTCCTGAAGATTGGAGGATAGCCAATGTAACACCAATTTTTAAAAAGGGTTCCAGGGGTGATCCGGGAAACTACAGACCGGTGAGCTTGACGTCAGTACCGGGAAAAATAGTAGAAACCATCATAAAGAATAAAATTATTCAGCATTTAGATAGTCATGGCCTAATGGGAGACAGCCAACATGGCTTTCGACAAGGAAGATCTTGCCTTATTAATCTGTTATGTTTTTTTGAAGGTGTGAATAAACAGGTGGACAAAGGTGAGTCGGTTGATATAGTGTATCTGGACTTTCAGAAAGCCTTTGACAAGGTACCTCATCAGAGACTTTTGGCAAAACTAAAGAGTCATGGGATAGGAGGCAGTGTACTACTGTGGATCAGGAACTGGTTAAAAGATAGAAAGCCGAGGGTAGGGCTAAATGGCCAATTTTCCCAATGGAGAAAGGTGAATAGTGGTGTACCCCAGGGATCTGTGCTGGGTCCTCTGCTTTGTGACATATTCATAAATGACCTGGAAAGTGGAATAACGAGTGAGGTTATCAAATTTGCAGATGACACAAAACTATTTAAAGTTGTTAAAACCCAAGAGGATTGTGGAAAATTGCAAGAGGATCTTGATAAATTGGAAGACTGGGCATTAAAATGGCAGATGAAATTTAATGTGGACAAGTGCAAAGTTATGCACCTAGGGAAGAACAACCCAAACTATGGTTACACGATGCAAGGTTCCACTTTAGGAACCACCACACAGGAAAAAGATGTAGGCGTCATTGTGGATAACATGTTAAAACCCTCGGCCCAGTGTGCAGCGGCAGCCAAGAGAGCAAATAGAATGCTAGGCATGATAAGGAAAGGAATGGAAAATAAAACAAAAGATATTATAATGCCTCTATATCGTTCCATGGTGAGACCGCACCTTGAATATTGTGTGCAATTCTGGTCGCCGTATCTTAAAAAGGATATAGCGTTATTAGAAAAGGTTCAGAGAAGAGCCACCAAAATGGTAAAGGGGATGGAAGGATACTCCTATGAAGAAAGGCTAAAAAGGTTAGGGCTCTTTAACCTGGAAAAGAGACGGCTGAGGGGAGATATGATAGAAGTCTATAAATTAATGAACGGAGTGGAACGGGTAAACGTAGATCGATTGTTTACGTTATCAGAATATAGACAGACTAGGGGACATGCAATGAAGCTACAGGGTAAACTATTTAAGACTAATAAAAGAAAATATTTTTTCACTCAACGTGTAATCAAACTCTGGAATTTGTTACCGGAGGATGTAGTAAAGGCTGTTAGTGTAGCTGGGTTTAAAAAAGGTTTGGACAAGTTCCTGGAGGAAAGGTCCATAAACCATTATTAAGAAGGGACCCAGGATATCAATGCTTGACCCAGTGCAAGCACTGTGGAACCTGTGTCTTTTGGGAAAACTGCTAGGTATGTATGACCTAGATTGGCCACTGTTGGAAACAGGATACTGGGCTTGATGGACCTTGGTCTGACCCAGTATGGCATATCTTATGTTCTTATGTTCTTAAATAGTTCTGGGCGTGTTACCTTGTCGCATGGAACAATGCGGTTTCTGCTTTGTCAAGGAACTACTGAAGGCGACCCCTAGGGATCCTGTGGATAATGCCAGGGCATGCTTTCTGAAGCCTTCAGTAACCTCTCTGTCTCCAACATCTGCAGGTAGAGGAACATAACCCGCTTGTGTGGACTGGTCTAGCAGGATTCCAGGAAAGGAAATTACCAGTAAATGAAAATTTTCCATCCATAAAATATTAAATTATTAGAGTCATCAGTCAAGGGCTGAATAAAGTCATGTGAGCACTGACAAACCAATCATAGGTGCGTTCACAGTTCATTCTTTCAGTGCCGTTAGAGTAATGTTAGGAATCAGAAAGATTAACAAGCAGAAGCTGATTCTAGTTACCCTGTCAGTTTAATATACTGTAGTGTCAAGAGGATAGATAAGCGACAAGGTAGGCAGCGAAGGCCGTGCAATCCAACAGCGTCTGATGGGCCACGTGCTGCAGGCCTCAGCAGCTCTGCCCAGTTACTTCAATAGGTTGCCATGGCCCTTCGGCAACCATCTGACTCTCTCCTATACACACAAACACAAGGGCTCTGCATAATGCAACTCATAAAGATTCTAAGCCCATCACCTGATAATTCAGGGATTTCTGTTGTCACCAGGAGAAATTTGACACATTAAGGACCTTCCTCCAACCGACCTCAGCTTAATTGGTCCTTCTCAAGACAATCTCTGTCACTGACCTGGAGGGCCTTTAATGTCAAACAGCCAGTGATGTTAAAAGGGAAACTGGAGACCGAAGCTGCTGGTCACAACGTTCTTCTCATTGAGAGGAATGCTCTACATGCCGCAATATCAGGAAGCAGACAAAATTAGAAAAGCAACGGTTTCCCAATTGCAGCCATCTTGATAATGTGCTCCCTGATGTGAGGAGAGGGCTAAGGCAACTGAGATATATTGACTTCCAGCTCACAAGCGGTACTTCATCGACCCTCCGCTATCCATAGGCCGACCACTAACAGGTGAAGAAAATGGCCAGAATCACATGCAAAAGCTAATAATAAACATTTATATAGCACTACTAGGTATGTGCAACGCTGTACAAATACACATAAAGCCAATCCCTGCTCCACAGACATTACAATCTGCTAAAATGAACAAACAGAACAACAGGGGTCTAGAGCATTCTTAAGGGAAATGATTAAACCATATAGGAGCTCAAAGGAGTCCAGATCCAAAGGCAGCTTTGAAGAGAGGAATTTTCAGCCTGGATTTGAATAGGATCAGTACTACTTTAGGTTAAGTGAGGGACACTGGGGAAGGGGATCAAGATGTTAGGGTCCATATGGTAATTTGTATGCATATCTACCCAAAGTGGCCATATCTCTGTGGCCATTTTAGTCTTTATCTGCCTTCATTTATTATGCTCCACAGGACAGATATGTGCACAGGAAGGGCTTCTGCTAGGTTGTTCCAGGAGAGCCAAGAAATCAGGAAATGTGGAGTCTCCTCTCACATTTCTGTTTGTTGAAGATGTATGTGAGCTTTTAAAAGCAAACCATGTAAACTCGTTTTTAATTTTTCTCAGGAAAGTCTCCTCTTGCTCTGTAACACTTGCCTTCGAGTAAGCTGTGCTCATTGAGTGTTGGAGTCCGAGCCTCTGTGAAGCCTACAGCAGAGGAATTCCTGCTGACTGGGGTGTGTAATTGCTTGTATTTCTTCTGTTCTGTGTAATCAGTTACTGGAATCCTCCGACTGTGACAAGGCCATGAACATGCAGTAACCTGCTTAGCTGAGCAACCTAAAATTAAGACAAGACTTTGGTATAGCCATAATATTTGAATGGTTTCTGCACCTCAAAGCTGTATTTACAAAGGAAAGAGTCACACCAAGGGCTGTGCGAATGGTGTCGGTCACAGGACACAAGTACAGAAGATGTGCTGATATAATCACTGGGCTTCCAGGAAGCTTGACAAAAGTGAGTTCCTAATGTGGCTGCATGGGGGCACAGGGTTCATGAATCACACAGGGCTACGATTTTAGAGCTGTGCCCCTGATTCCCACCTGTTTGGCAGCCTCCTGTCCCCGATTCCAGCAATGGAGACAGAGGGGGAAGAAAAAGAAATGTAGTTCAATTTAGAGATTTGACTATATTAGTTTTTATAATTTATATTCATTATCTTTATATTTTACACAGCACAGGGAAATGCATCAAGGTTTCTGTTTTTTCTGTTGATTTTATCTGCTTGGGAGCGATACTGTTGCTGCCATGGGGTGCATGTGGGGGGCAGGGTAATGATTCCTCTTTCTTCCCCCATCACCTACACATCCGATAAGTGTCCCAGATTTGCCTGCAATAAATCTGGTAACGTTACAGAGGGCACATTAATAGCTTGGTACAATCCTGGCAAAGGTGATCAACGTTCCACTTATTCACACCATACCCTTCAGTTCACCGCATTCTTCATTATTGCGAAAAGGGATGAAGAAATTATATGTTCAGATTAGTATGTACATGTTAAAATAATAATAATTGGACTTACCGGACTTGACTCTGCAAATCCTACAAAAGACTACCCTACTTGGAACAGCTTACATCATGTGCTGATATCTGCACGATTCCTAGGTTCTTGATTAGAATCAGAATAACAGGATTAAAACTAGTCCTAGATTGTGTCTCCCAATGAAGAATCCACTATAATAATAATAATGTTAGGTTTATTAGATTACTGCTTCTCAACATTTTTTTTTCTTTCATGGTATGCTTCAGAGTTTGCTTGATGCTCAGAGCACACCAAACTAGATTTTGCAAACTCCTCACTTTGCCCACTCCTGTCCCCATAATCCTGTTTCTCTCTCATTCCCCCATTATCTTTTCTTTCACGTGCCATCATGATCCTCTGATGGTTGCTAACTCCCCTCACCTAAACAAATGGCCAAACGTTCCACCCCTTTGCCTCTGACAGCACCCTCCTCAACATTGCCCTTTCTCCACTCTACAGACATTTCATTTAACAGTGGGGTCTGATTGGAAGTTGATCGAGCAGCAGCACTAGCCCATTTATAGGGAATGGGAGTCAAAGACTGAGCCAACGAGTGCTCTCTTCTCAAGTCTTGCATGCTGTACAGATGTAAGGATGTGGTGGGCCCATCGCAGAGCTCGGCAGTGGGCTACAAACAGGCTCATTCTTTGGGGCTAATTTGGAAAAGGATACTGTTGTGTCAAGAGTGACTAGGGATTGCTAAGGCCCCATTGTGACCCATGGGTGAGGAGGGGTGATGTCTTGGAAGTGATTTGGCTAAACCTGGGGTGGGGACCTTTTTTGTGGTTTATATGTGCACTAAAGATAAACAAAATGGAAGACGTTTAATGTCCCCATGCCCAAATGACCTTGCTGAGTCATCCTTGACTCTGGGGTCAACCTGGCAGGAGATCCCCTCAGACATTCTCCATTGGTCCCTGAATACTTTGCACCTAATGCATTCATCAGGGAAGAAGGATGTTAGCGGGTAATATTTTCCTCTCTTCGTCCAAGAAAACCAAAAATCAAGTGTGGCTGTGGACAGAGCTGAATGGAAATATTGGCAAGTTTTATTAATTTATGCATTTAGTTCTAGGACAGAATGAAATCTGGAACAGGCATCCTATATTGGTGAAAAACGTATGTTTTCTAGAATGCAGGTTCCTGTCTTTTGTCAGTGGCTTAAATTCACTGTGCTTGCAATATTTTCTATACATTTCTTAATGCCAAAGCAACGTACTTGTGACTACAGTGCTAATATTCATCATAGTTTAAAGGTTAATTCCTGTAAACAAAACCTGAAAGTAACCTCCACACCCATTATTTCTATCCTCTTCTATCTGCCATAAGCTTCTGGCTATGGAGTTGTTCCTGTTTAGTATAATTATCCTTAAATTATACATGCTGGAGAAAATACTTGTTGCGCCCACAGCCCACAAACAAAATTAGCTGAAAGTTTATTCCTATCCTAAAGCTAAGTTGCAACAGTTTTCCATATCACCAAATACAATGCTGTGGTTTATTTAAGGTCTATTTTGTAAAATATGCTGTACAAAACACTCACTCTGGAGGGCTAGGGATGAGGTCATAGATAAACTTCTTGCCACTTCTTTACAAAACTGTATTATTTTTTGAGGTCTTTATTATCATATTTCAGTGTTTTCGGGCACATTTCGCCCTAGTGATGGTGCCTATCATAGAGCCTTCAGCAGTGTTTTGCAAATGCAATCTGGGACATCCAAGCCAGAACATCCAAAAAAGAAAGTAGGCACATCCAATTTCAGGCATGATTTCACAAATGGGGATGTCTGCATAGAGGTACCCAAAATAGTATTCAAGACAAGGCTGTCTAATAGCCTAATGGTTAGAGTAGTGAGCTAGGACAAGGGAAGCCATGGTACAAATCCCACTACTACTCCTTGTGAGATTGGGCAAGTCACTTAAACCTCCATCTTCTCTATACCATCTGGATGTTTTACAGCCAAAACAAGCACTTTCCTGAAGCATATTCATGCCTAAAGCAGGTCTAAATGGACAGGGTCGCAGATGTCCCTGATGTTTCTGAAATTGAGCGGGGATGTTTAAGTCCATTTTACCACCCCAGACATGTTTCCGCCATACACCCCTGCCTACTGTGCATCCCCATATTGGAGACTTCTTTAAAAGCAATTTGCAAAAAGGCTCCACGATGACCAAGGCTTTTAAAATGACCACCATAGGTTTGTTTGCACTTGCACAAACCTATTATTCCAATAAAAAGAGGGACATAGGGAGCGCTCAGTTTAAATACTGGGGGAACCCCATTCTGTGCTGGTGAGAAGAGTAGCCCAAGGCCACCACTGCGGCTAAAAACCACAATGGCTGCTGACAGGGAACCCATCCCTTGCCGGCACTGCTGTGACCAAAAGCTACGATGTCCCATCGGCAGGGAACCCCATCCCCTGTTGACTGGAAGATGAGAGCTGTGGCCTTAAAATGCTGACAGGCATCCCAATGTCCCACTATCACCTTAAGACCACAATAAGAGTGGGCTGCTGAAAAAAAAGATAAGGGACAGAGCATCAAGGGAAGGAGGGGGTTAGAGAAGAGGGGGTATGGGTGGAGCTTAATGGAAGGGGTGGGGGCTAAAAAAGAAGAAAGGAGTGGAGGGACAAATCATAAAGCCAGACGAGAGCATCTTGTGCGGCCCGCGATGCATTTGGCCCGGTGTGTTAAGCAGCTGGCCGGTAGAGTAAAAAAAATCCAAACTTGCTGCTGCTGCTGCCGCCACAGTATCAAGCGTCCCGCGGCGCCCCCCTGCCCGGTAGAGTCCTCTGCTCCCTGCAGCATCAGCTCCAAAAGCAGCAGCTTTCAGAGCTGCAAAGAGAGAGAGTTTCTCTCTCGCGGCTCTGAAGAGCAGTGAGAGAGAAACTCTCTCTCTTCAGCTCCAAAAGCGGCGGCTCAATTCCCGCCGCTTTTGGAGCTGAAGAGAGAGAGTTTCTCTCTCGCAGCTCTTCAGAGCCGCGAGAGAGTAACTCTCTTTTCGCGGCTCTGAAAGCCGCCGCTTTTGGAGCTGATGCTGCAGGGAGCAGAGGACTCTGCCGGGCAGGAGGGCGCCGCGGGATGCTTGATACTGCGGCGGCGGCAGCAGCAGCAAGTTTGGATTTTTTAAAATCTACCTGGGCTCATGGGGGGCGGGGGGTTAGGACTGGTAATGGGCAATGGGGGGGGGGTAAGATTGAAAATGGGGTGATGGGTAAGACTGCAAGTGGGCTGATAGGGGGGATTAGGACTGGAAATAGGCTATTGGGGGGTTAGAAATGGTAATGGCCTATGAGGGGGGTAAGACTGAAAATGGGGTGATGGGGGGGTAAGACTGCAAGTGGGCTGATAGGGGGGTTAGGACTGGTAATAGGCTATGGGGGGGGCTAGGACTGGTAATGGGCTATGGGGGGTTAGGACTGGTAATGCCTATGAGGGGGGTAAGACTGAAAATGGGGTGATGGGGTAACACTGAAAATGGGGTGATAGGGGGTTAGGACTGGTAATGGACTATGAGGGGTAAGACTGAAAATAGGGTGATGGGTAAGACTGGTAATGGGCTATGGGGGGCTAGGACTGGTAATGGGCTGGGGGTTGCTAGGACTGGAAATGGGCTGAGTGGAAGGGGGGCTTGAACTGCAAATGGCTGATGGGAAGGGGGGCTTGGAATGGAAATGGGCTGTGAGGGGAGGGAGCTAGCACTGGAAATGGGCTGATGGGGGAGCTAGTATTGGAAATGGGCTGATGGGGGGGCTAGGACTGAAAATGGGCTGATGCAGGGACTAGAAGGGAGTGGGTGCTGTGTGGGGCTGGAACTAGAAGGGAGCTGATGTTGGGGGAGGATTAGAATGGGATGGAGCTGGGAGAGTGAAATGGAGAAGGGAAAAATATTTTGTGTGGGAGGGAAGACAAATCTACAATTGGCCAGGTATTGGGAGAGTAAGTGGGGATTGAGGATGGAGGGGTAAAATTTGAGTGGATGAAATAGGAATGAGGAAAGAGCAAAAGGAGAAAGATTAGTATTTAAAGCAGATGTAGAGGGAGAATGGAAAAAAACTAGAAGAGAGAAGAAAGGACAAATGGACAGCAGACGATGGAGAGTTAGCAGAAGGCACGAAGAAACCAGAAGAAAGTGGCTGGAACAATTGCAACTGAAAAAAAATGCACAAAAGGTAGAAAAATATCTCTTTATTTTGAATTTATTAACTGGAATATGTCAGCTCTGGGAAATGTGCATCAATAACGTCTGCGCTTTGTTTAGTACAAGAGGAAATTAATTTATAGTTTTATTTCTACAGTGTTGTACATTCCAAGTTTGGCTTTTGGGGTTCCCAGTTTAATTATTGTCTTCTTGTTTCTAAATTTTGATTCCTTGTTTGGTGATGGTGTATATTCTGCATGTGTAACTGAGCTGAGATATGTTTATGTAATTCCTATTGCTACTTGTTCTCTTTCCCCAGTAGGTCATGTATTGTTATTCTCTGAAATGTATTGATTTCATATTTGCAGTGTTGCCTTTTGATAGGTAGGGTCTGGTGCTTTATGAGTCCTGGTAGTGCTGTTAGGATATGGCGGGTTTGCTATGGGTTCTAAATGGGCCGTGTTTGTTTGTAGTAGTTCCTAATTTGCCTGGCGGTTGGCACTAGATTATAGTAATGTAGAAATCTTTTAGTCTTTCTTTATCCATTGTCACAGTACTGACTCATTAGTGACCCCTATGGTGACAGAAGATAGTGCAGATCAGGGAAATAATGACGTGCTGAGAAAGCACATGGTGGAAAGTTGCCAGGGGCAACGTAAGCAAGTGAGGTCACGAGCTTGGGAGACACCCTCAGCCAATAGGGAAGCCAGGGGATTTTCACCTGACTCTAATCAGCTAGGGAGTGGTGCAGCTAGGAATTACCTAAATAAACCTAGCTCACAAACAGTTAGGCAGAGCAAGACAGAGAGCAAGAACGAGAACAGGAGCAAGGCTGAAAGGTTCAAGTGCAGGACGAAGGCACAAACCAGGGGCCAAGATAGGAACTGGAGAGAAACCCAGAGAAGGAACTGGTTACAGGAGGAGGACGAGAGGAGCTGTGGAGAGAGCGTGTCAGAGTACTCCATTGGAAGCTTGAATGGACGTCTGTGTGAGTCTGAAGAGTGCTTGAATGAAAGGTACAGACAGCGTGACACAGCTAAGGAAAGTAAATGTAACAGCCCAGCGTGGAGCAGAGATAAGAAAGAAAAGGTACAAGCCAGGAAGTTTAATCCCAGTGCAAGAAGGGGAGCAGAGATATTCCTGTACCCTTTTTATAAGCAAAGTAAAGGCTTTTTACCTGAAGAAGGGACACACTCTGCGAGGTACGTGAGACCTAGAGTTTCTCAAGGGCTGCCGTCAGGAGTTCCAGCTGGTTCTCAGTTCCTACCTAAAGCAGAGCTCAGGGCAGGGCCAATTCCACCTAATAGTGGGGCAGAGCAATTCCTCAACCTGTTTCACAGAGGTCAGCAGAGGGGAGGCTCCCATTACCACAGCAAGAGAGATTGTGGTAATTACCAACAGTTTTCCTCTAGCAAAAGAGAACGACGTCACAGCCAGGACGGGCTGTTTGCTGAGCCCACACAGAGGGAGAGTGCAGAGGGGTTGATTCCTGATGTGGAGCCAATGCAATTTGATTTACCTATAACTGAAGATATTATAGAAATGGACTGTAGTCTTTCTGTAGCAGATGATATAATATCTCTCAGATAAAAAGGAATAAGCAGCCTGCCAAGGCAAAGCAAGGCATTATTCACAGTGGCTACAAGCCTATGTTAAAAGTATATTTTTGTTGCTGAAAGAAAGCTATTTTGTGTTCCATTTTTGCTTTCTGTTTCACCCAAGAAGGGTTTTTGTTTGTGTTGCTGTAAATATTTGAATATCCTATTTGGGAAGGGAAATAAAGCCCTATTTACCTTATTCGGTTGTCCACAACTATTTTTGGTGTAATCTGGCAGCAGCTACAACTACCAGGAGGCCAGTTACACCGGGGTCTAGTGCAATACCAAAGCTCACCGGTAGGTGCACCAAGAGGGCCCGCGACATAATGGCGTAGTGTTTTAGGATTTTTTTGAATACCACGTGACTTCTTCTGAAGACAAAAGAAGAAACAAAAAGAGGAAAATCATCGCTGGAGGAACAAGGTGACCTTACTGAAGCACTACCTGGGGGAGAATTTCGCTGGCAGGTCGGCCAGGAAAGAAAAACCAAGAACTTTCTCACACGCTGGAATCTACCAGTACCTCAGGTAACGGTGACCTGGGAGGGAAAGGTAGAAGGATAAGTGAGAAAGGGGAGAGCTACCTCTAGGCAGGAAGTGGGCAAAAAGTGGTGCCGCACTTGGTGTGCTTGTTTGTTTTTCTTTCAGGTGTTCAGCTCCAGAGAGATGGATCCACAGAGCGTACAGCAATGGATGCAAGCGCAGTGGGACCGGCAAGCAGCGCTCATGCAGCGGATACAAGGACAATACATGGACGCTATGAGGGAGCAGCAGCGACCTTTGATGGAGGCGTTAGCAGTTCTTGTCCAAAAGCCACAGGACAATGCAGCAAACTTGCCAGCCATGCCGCAAGTACCGTTGAACAATTGTGAAAATTTGTCTGTGAGACAGCTCACTCAATATGACGATATTGATGATTACATAGAATCATTTGAGAGGATTGCGGAGACCCTCAAATGGTCGTCAGAGCAGTGGGCCATACGTTTTGCCATGACCTTAACCGGAGAAGCTCTGGCAGCATTTAAGGGTATGCCGGCTGCTTTAGCCACTAATTACGTGGAGATAAAAAAAGCCATAAAAGATAGGCTAGGCCTTACACCCAGGCATTATAAGCACCTTTTCAGGGAGGCGAGAATACAGAATAGGGAGACTCCCAGGGCCTTATATCAAAGGTTAAAAAGCCTGGCATATAAGTGGCTCAACCCTGCGGAGAGATCCGTAGAAGCCCTTATGAATGACATCGTAATGGAACAATTTATGTATTCTGTATCACCAGAGTTGAGAACCTTCCTCACATTACAGGATTGCCGGGATCCTGAAGAAGCAGCTAATATGGCCGAGGCATATTATAAGGCCAAAAGAGCTGATGCCTCTAGAGTGGGCGAGGCAAAAATATATGGCAGTGAAAATCCTGGTAAAGTGAGAAAGGGGAATAGGATTGTAATGTATAAAAATGATAAGCCTCATGACACTGTTGATAAGGTGATTGATGACAAATCATGCTATAAGTGTGGAAAGGTAGGACACTACCAAAGAAATTGTAGAGTGAAAACTGTCTTGGTAACAGGGGAAGATAGTCAAATCCCGGAAGAATTTCTCCAGATGGTTCAGGTGGAGGGGATAGAAGCCATGGCGTTACTGGATTCCGGAGCCGACCAAAGTATGGTTTCTCAAAGACTATGGGAAACCATTGAGGACCAGTCTTCGGAGGCCTCGAATCAAGTAGCAGGGCAGGTACGCATACGCTGCGTACACGGAGAGGCATCCCATTATCCCTTGCATGAAGTTAACATAAAGGGTTTTGGGGTCTCTCAGAAAATATTAATAGCAGTAGTACCCAAGTTATCTTACGCTGTTGTCCTCGGGAGGGATTGGGCACCCGTCTGTCACGAAATAGAGAAGGGTCTCCCGGAAGTAATAGCCCCTACACCCACACGCTGCCAGCCTGTAGATGTAGAAGTAGGAGCTGAGGCCTTAGCGGCTAGCATTCCTGGTCCTCTGTTTGGGAAGCCGCGTAAAACAGACTCCCCAAAACAGCCCCCACTCAAGGCAACAGCACCTGATAAACCAAAATTCGTTTTGCAATTTTGTAAAATAAATACTCAGGCTAAGGAACCAACAAGGGCTACCGCGGCAGCCGCGGGGTATGATCTCTTTAGCGTAGAGGACGCCCTTGTTAGGAAAGGGGGACAGGCTCTGGTAGATACTGGGATCCAGGTAAAAATCCCAGAGGGATGCTATGGGCGCATCGCACCCCGGTCAGGGCTAGCGGTAAAACATTCGCTAGATGTGGGCGCTGGGGTCATTGACCCGGATTATCGAGGTCCCCTAAAAGTCTTGCTATTCAACTTAGGGAATAAAGACTTTAAAATACATACAGGTGACCGTATTGCACAGCTGATTTGTGAGCGGGTAGGGTTCCCCTTAGTGGAAGAAGTACCCTTACTGCCACCAACAAAGCGGGGGGCGGGGGGATTTGGCTCCACAGGCGAAAGGGAGGTTAAAAACCTAACAGCCTTAGGGGAAGAAAGAAGCGAGGAGGATTTGGGCCCACAGATTGAGGACTGGCAAAAGCAACCTACCCCAAGGATAGGGACAGAGCTGTCGCCCCAACAGCAGAAAGAATTGATACAGATGTTAGGGAAATTTAAGGATGTGCTGACAACTAGGCCGGGTGAGACCTACCTTGTAGCACATGAAATTATTACAGTCCCCGGGCGAGTAATTCGGCAACGGCCCTATAGAATGCCAGAGACTCGCAAACAAGAAGTGATCAAGCAGGTAAAAGAAATGCTGGCCACTGGCATCATTGAAGAATCACGTAGCCCGTGGTCCAGTCCGATCGTGTTAGTGCCTAAGCCTAATGGAACCTTAAGGTTCTGCATCGACTTTAGGCAAGTTAACGAAATTTCACAGTTCGATGCATACCCAATGCCTCGTATAGACGATCTTTTGGATCGCCTAGGGCAAGCCAAGTATCTGACCACCCTTGACCTAAGTAAGGGCTATTGGCAGATTCCCTTAACACGGGAATCTAAGCCCAAGACAGCGTTTAGCACGCTGATTGGGCTGTTTCAATTTAAAAGGATGCCCTTTGGGTTACATGGAGCGGCCGCCACATGCCAGCGGTTGGTGGACCACGTTTTGCGGCCCCACCACGAATACGCCCTTGCTTACATGGACGATGTAGTCATATATAGCACGTCCTGGGCGCAACATCTGGCTAGGGTGGAGGCGGTGCTAAGAGCACTACGGAGGGCTGGCCTTACCCTCAACCCGGAAAAATGCCTGTTTGCTACAGAAGAGGCCAAATATCTAGGCCATATGATTGGTAGAGGGCTAGTAAAACCCTTAGCAAGCAAGATAGAAAGTGTCAGGGATTTCCCTAGACCTTCTACGAAAAAACAGGTCCGAAGCTTTCTGGGGTTACTTGGCTACTATCGCTGTTTTATACCCCGATTCGCGGAGGAGAGCATGGTCTTCACGGCCATGTTAAAAAAGAATGCGCCTAACCACGTACAGTGGACCCCAGAGGCAGAAACAGCATTTGAAGCTTTAAAGGGGAAGCTCTGTAGCACCCCGGTGCTGCGGGGTATAGACTTTAATCTGCCGTTTATTGTACAAACGGATGCGTCGGACACAGGATTAGGGGCAGTGCTGTCCCAAGTTTTTGATGGGGTCGAGCATCCAGTAGCGTATCTCAGCAGGCAGCTCTCTAAGGCGGAGAAAAATTACGCCACGATAGAGCGTGAATGCCTGGCGATAAAATGGGCCATTGAGGCGTTCCGTTTTTATCTAACGGGTAGGAAATTTTTACTTGTAACAGATCATGCCCCGTTAAAATAGCTCCATTTAATGCGAAATAATAACGCGCGATTAACAAGGTGGCACCTAGCGCTACAAGCTTTTAATTTCACTATTCAGCATAGAGCAGGGAAAACACATGGCAATGCGGACGCACTTTCGCGTATTACGTGCTGTCCGTCTGAGACTGGGGCAGCCCGTAATATTTTAAGGGGGGGAATCTGTCACAGTGCTGACTCATTAGTGACACCTATGGTGACAGAAGATAGTGCAGATCAGGGAAATAATGACGTGCTGAGAAAGCACATGGTGGAAAGTTGCCAGGGGCAACGTAAGCAAGTGAGGTCACGAGCTTGGGAGACACCCTCAGCCAATAGGGAAGCCAGGGGATTTTCACCTGACTCTATCAGCTAGGGAGTGGTGCAGCTAGGAATTACCTAAATAAACCTAGCTCACAAACAGTTAGGCAGAGCAAGACAGAGAGCAAGAACGAGAACAGGAGCAAGGCTGAAAGGTTCAAGTGCAGGACGAAGGCACAAACCAGGGGCCAAGATAGGAACTGGAGAGAAACCCAGAGAAGGAACTGGTTACAGGAGGAGGACAAGAGGAGCTGTGGAGAGAGCGTGTCAGAGTACTCCATTGGAAGCTTGAATGGACGTCTGTGTGAGTCTGAAGAGTGCTTGAATGAAAGGTACAGACAGCGTGACACAGCTAAGGAAAGTAAATGTAACAGCCCAGCGTGGAGCAGAGATAAGAAAGAAAAGGTACAAGCCAGGAAGTTTAATCCCAGTGCAAGAAGGGGAGCAGAGATATTCCTGTACCCTTTTTATAAGCAAAGTAAAGGCTTTTTACCTGAAGAAGGGACACACTCTGCAAGGTACGTGAGACCTAGAGTTTCTCAAGGGCTGCCGTCAGGAGTTCCAGCTGGTTCTCAGTTCCTACCTAAAGCAGAGCTCAGGGCAGGGCCAATTCCACCTAATAGTGGGGCAGAGCAATTCCTCAACCTGTTTCACAGAGGTCAGCAGAGGGGAGGCTCCCATTACCACAGCAAGAGAGATTGTGGTAATTACCAACAGTTTTCCTCTAGCAAAAGAGAACGACGTCACAGCCAGGACGGGCTGTTTGCTGAGCCCACACAGAGGGAGAGTGCAGAGGGGTTGATTCCTGATGTGGAGCCAATGCAATTTGATTTACCTATAACTGAAGATATTATAGAAATGGACTGTAGTCTTTCTGTAGCAGATGATATAATATCTCTCAGATAAAAAGGAATAAGCAGCCTGCCAAGGCAAAGCAAGGCATTATTCACAGTGGCTACAAGCCTATGTTAAAAGTATATTTTTGTTGCTGAAAGAAAGCTATTTTGTGTTCCATTTTTGCTTTCTGTTTCACCCAAGAAGGGTTTTTGTTTGTGTTGCTGTAAATATTTGAATATCCTATTTGGGAAGGGAAATAAAGCCCTATTTACCTTATTCGGTTGTCCACAACTATTTTTGGTGTAATCTGGCAGCAGCTACAACTACCAGGAGGCCAGTTACACCGGGGTCTAGTGCAATACCAAAGCTCACCGGTAGGTGCACCAAGAGGGCCCGCGACACCATACACTCATTAAGAGGCATGTTTACTAAAAGTCAGGGTATGGTAACATTATGCAAATATTTATGCAAATGAGGCCCCGCATCTTATGCGGCCCTCGGGTTATTTTGCAAGTCCTCATTTGGCCCTCAAAGCAATTTGAGTTTGAGACCCCTGGCATAAAGGATGGGGCAGAGGTGGAGTAGGACAGGAGAAGGGATGGAGCATAAGAGGAGGAACAGGACTGGAGGAGTAACAAGAGAGGGTGGAAGGGCAGGAGTAAAAGGCAAGGAAGGGAGAAAGATTGCAAAATTAGGTGGGAGAGGAAGAGTGCAAGAGTGGATGGAAGGGAAAGAGGGAGACTGCATCAGGGTATTTAAGAGTAAGAAGGAGAAATAGTGAAAGAGGGTGAGAGGAAGAGGGAGTAGGTGCAGGAGGAGAGGAGAAAAGTACAAGTGAGAAAGGAACCTACACGCCACAGCCACACATGCACATACACACAGCCTCCCGACACAGGCAGCCTCCTGGTATACGCAACATGCAACACATGTGCGTGTATCCTTCAGTCTCCCCAACATACCCCTATACTCACAGCCAGCCCTACCCCAGTTCCGCAGTACATACACACACACACACACACACACCTCATCTCTCCCACCCTCTGGCATTCCACCTTCACTTCTCCACATAAAAAACAGCTGTTTTAATAGTATGTTCAAAGGTATACAATAAAAAAAAGAGACAGATGTCTGTGCAACTTAGACATAGCACTTTCTGAGAAAAAACAAAAAACAAAATATAACCTGGACAAGATTAATGGCACCCTTTACTAATATTTGGTTGCGCAACTCTTGGCAGTGATGACAGCCTCCAAACATTTCTTGTAGTCACCTGTAAGTTTTATGCATCTGTCTGCTGGAAGTTTCTCCCACTCTTCAACTATGATTTGTTCCAGCTCATGAATGTTTCTAGGATTCCTTTTACCATTGGGAGATTTCAGCTCTTTCCAAAGAGTCTCGATTGGATTGAGATCAGGCCTCATTACTGACTAGTTTAAAACAGTCCATTTATTCCTTTTTAACCATTTTTTTATACTTTTGGATGTATGTTTTAGGTCATTGTCCTATTGAAGGACCCATGACCTTTGACCCAGACCTAGCTTTCTGACACTAGGTAGCACATTTCACTCCAGAATACCTTGGGTAGTCCTCTGACTTCATGATTCCTTTAATACATTCCAAGGCCCCAGTTCCTGAGGCAGCAAAACAGCCCCACAACATTATGGGACCTAAACCATATTTAACTGTATTAAGTGTGCTTATTTCCTTACAAGCTTCATTTCTTCACCTGTAAATGTATTACTGGTCTGTATTGCCAAAGGGCTATTTTATTTTATTTATTAGATTCTTCTATACCTCCCAAAGATCAAGTTTAGTTTCATCTGTCCACAGAACATTTTCCCAGAAGGATTGTGGTTTCTCAAGGTCGATTTGGGCAAAGTTCAGGTGTGCCTTTTTATGTCCGTCTTTGAGCATTTGGGTTCTCCTTTGCCTTTGCCCATGAAGTCTTTCTTTGTTTAGTGTGTGGCGTATGCTGCAGGTTGAAATCACCACTCCAGATTGCTCAAGGTCAGCTTTAAGCTCTTTGGATGTTGTACATGGTATTTTTCAAATCACATTTTAAACGGGGCTGCAATATTCTGGATTGGGTAGTCCACAATGTGGATGAAGCTCCTATCCCTGATATTAAGGGTCATTATGGATGTACTAAATGTGATTTTTGTACGTTGACAATAGAAGAGTTGAGTTGGGAACATCCTTCACAACATCGCCAGATATATAGTAAATATTATACCACATGTCAGACAACCTTTGTGGTTTATATATTAATCTGTCCATGTAATAACATTTACATTGGTAGAACTTCGAGGACCATGAAAAAAAGATTACAAGAACATCATTCCCACATAACCACAAAGGGTATTGTCGGCTCTGGTAGCATCACATTGTCAAGAACATAATCATGAATTCAGTGATTTATGGTGGAGAACTTTGGATCATATACCAATGAGAATTAGAGGGGGAGAGCGAGAATTTCGCCTACAATATTGGGAACAATTTTGGATCTATACTCTTTCCAGGCCGAGCCCAAAACTCTCGGGATCCAAAATTCTGACTAAATATTCCTATCAAATGGTATATAATACATGACCATAGCAGAAGGAAAATCACTATTAGAACATATTGAATAAGACGGGTACAATTTTCCTGAAATATGCAAAAATTAACCCGGCTGCAGAATGTGGATTAAAAATTTAAAGTAGACCTTCAAAGGGTTAAATTCATTAACACCATGTGGCTTGAATTCGTCTTTAGATTGGTGGAGTATTCTTTAATAATTTAAGTGAGAATAATGAGTTTATCCATTGCCATTTTTCATATTGGTCACTGACTGGTCACCGGTGATTATAACAGGGGATAAAAAAACAGAAGTGGTTTCCGGGATTTAGTAAATGCAACAAAGTTTGAAGAAGAGCGTGGAGGATCTATGGCTCGAAACACAACATTGGGTCACTAACTATACTATGGATTGTTGCACTTTAAGGAAGTATCACTAGCTGACAATATCAGGAGAGGATAATCTTCATGGAGACGCCATTCTTGTTTGTTGGCGTTTTTGAGGAATGAACACCAGCTGACAAGATCAGAAGAGAGCAGTATGGTGGATTATCCATGGAGGTTCAAGGAGATGCCGTGGACCACCCGAAAGAGCTTTTGAGTTTTGGACTTTGAGCTTTGAGAAACGCCAACTCCAAACTTCGTTTTGAAGAATAACTCCTGGACAGCTAAGTGAAAATAGTTTGATCAATGTCTATGTTAGATTGATTTCTTTACCGGTTGGTTAAACTGAGGTGTTTATATACCCCTTAGGGAATGTTTAGGGTTGCGTCCCTATATAAAGAATAAAAAGGAACATTGAAGAACGAGAAGATGTTTTTATCTTCATGGTGCTTGTTCTGACAAAAAATAGGTAAAAAAGGATAGATTTATTTCCCTTGATAGTTGGAACAATATATATGTGGGGAATAAAATAAGGTTAAATTAATAAGATAATAATCTTGTCCTGGCAATGTCCCAGTTTTTATACTATTTCTTACTATTTGCTTTTTTAAATGGTCTTGTTTTATTTGATTCTTTAATATGTCAAATATGTGTGCATATATAGTCCAAAGCCATTTCATTTGCCGCCGCCCCCCCCCCTTTTCTTTTTTAGGAGATATTGGACATTAAGGGGTTGAACTGCAAAGGTGCCAATAATGTTGACCACAATTGCATTACAGCAACTCAGGGGAGAGGAATAATAGAGGAAGGGCAGCTAGACTGTTGTGGACCAAAGAGTGGGAGGAGTGAGGGACGTCGGGGATTAGAGGCCTAGGGAAATCTCCCTCACAGACATGCCTAAGTCTGAGAATGGAGGAAAGGGGAAATGCACCCTTTTGTCACACGATACACGTGCACTTTTCAACTTGTTTGTTTTATATGGCAAAGTTATAGATAACTTATGTTATTCTCCACTATAAAAAGTCTTATACTGATATGGTTCATATATTAAAACAATTTGTAAACCGAATCAAATTATTTTCACTCCAATACTTATATCCTCTCTTTAAAAATACCTTTATTTATTTATTTGTTACACTTTTCTATACCACCCTTTCCAGAGATCAGGGGCGGTTTACATATAACTAACATGTTACATAAAACAGTTTTAAGAAACTTTTACATAGTAACTTTTAAACATTCTGAGAACTTAACATAATAGTAACTGTGTACAAGCAGGTTATTGGCAGGTGTTGCCTGGAGTGTAAGATGTGGGTTCATCTCTGAATGAGGTTAGGTCAGCATTGTGTATGTAGTTAATTTGCTGTAAGTTTGGGGTGATGTTTTGTATTGTGTTTTGTGCTCCATAGTGTGCAGTGAAGAGGTATGTTTTGAGTGACTTTTTAAACATCTGGAGGTCCTTAATTGAGCGTATAGATAGTGGTAGGGAGTTCCTGAGGGTGGGGGCGGTGAATGTGAAGGCCCTGGAGCTTATGGCCTGTTTTGTTTTTCAGAATGTATTGGGGATTTCAAGGGAATATAGTGCATTTTCTCTTCTAGTTCTTGTGTCCGGAGTAGTATGAATGAGTGTTGAGAAAATGGATGGGGCTATATTGTTAATTAGTTTGAGAGTTGTCATGAGTATTTTGAACTTTATTCGACTCATTATTGGGAGCCAGTGGAGGTCATATAGGATGGGTGTGATGTGGTCGGCCAGTGGGGCTTTGCAAATGATTCTAGCTGTGATGTTTTGTGCTCTTTGGAGAATGTGTAGGTTTTTGGCAGGTAGACCCTGTAACAGGCTCTTACAGTAGTCAAAATGAGGTGCGACAATTGCTTGGAGTACTGATCTGTAATCGTTTGCTTCTAGGAATGGTCATATGTGCTGAATGGTCTTTAACTTGTAGAATATGTTTTTTGATGTTTGTTTCAAATGGGGGAGCATGCTGAGGGTTTGATCAAGGGTTATACTGAGGTACTTGACCTCATTCTTGATTGGGAGGACAGTGGAACGCAGGATGATGTTTTGAGGAAGGGTATGGTTTTGATTTTTTGTAATGTGCATGGCTTCCGTTTTTTTTGAAATTGATGTTGAGGTTATTGGCGTTTAGCCATGATTCAGTTTTACTAATACAGTCAGATAAGTTGTTAAAGGTGGGGTTATTCGTATCTACGTGGAGGGACAACATGATGTCATCCACATAGATATAATACCTGATGTTGAATTTTTTTAATATATTGGTGATTGGTTGCAGATAAAGGTTAAATAATAGGACTGAGAGGGCAGACTCTTGGGGGATTCCTTGATCTTGTAGGAAGGTAACCAGGGGTTCGTTGCCTATCTGGATACATAGTCTGTGGTTTGAGATATAGGACTTAAATCATTGTAGGACTGTTCCGCCTATTCCGATTTGTGTTAGTCTAGTAGTGAGGCTATTGTGGTTAATATTATCGAATGCTGAGGCAATGTCTATGAAGACTAGTAAGAATGCACATTTAGGGTCGTCTATGCCTCAGATAAGGTGGTCAAGTAAGGCTATCAACAGGGTTTTGACTCCATAAAAAGGTCGAAAACCAAATTGTTGGTTATCTAAGGGGGCATTGCTGTCAACATGATCTTGGAGTTGTATTTGGATGATTTTTCAATGATTTTAGCGACAAAGGGGATACTTGCTATTGGTCTGTAGGAGCTAGGTTTGTTTCTGTTGAGTGTCCTGTTCTTTAGTACTGGGCGTATGGAGGATATCTTAAGTTCTCTGGGCATGGTACCTTGTAGTAATGATTGGTCTATTATGTGAAGGAGGTATGGAGCTAGCTCAGCTTTTGCATGCTTGATCTAAGAGATGGGTCCAGGGGGAATGTGGTTGTGCTAATGTTTGATATCACGTTTATTAAGTGTTTCTGGTCTATTTGGCGGAAGTTATTTCATGCATTGTGGTTTATTGGTGGTTCAGGAGTGAGGGGGGTGTTGGTTATATTTTTGGGTTTTAGCTTGGTTGCAAAGTAATCAGCGAGTGTTTGAGGTTTTATGTTGGCAGTGTCTAATTTATTTTGATTGGCTTTGGTTAGAGATCTAACGATGGCAAAAAGCTCTCTCGGTTGTGTGCACGGTTTAGGATCCTTGTGTGATACTCTCTTTTCCCGAGGCCGCGGGCAGGGTCCCGGCGGCCGATATTAACCGGGCGTGCGGCCCGGCGCGGGGACCCTGTGCGCGGCCTAGGCGGGGAGCGTGCGCGCGGCCATGATTGGGCGTGCGCGCGCGTCTTTTGAGTTGATTGGCTCCCGTGGGTCGCGGCCGCACGGAAGCCAATTAGTGCAGCGGATGTTGGGAGCGGGGGGGGGGGTAGTGGCTGAGCAGCCTCCGCGTGGTCAGTCGCGCGGAGGCTGCGTTCGGTGCCGGCGTGGAGACTGCGAGGTGCTGCGGGGATCGGTGGCCAGCTGTCCAGGATCCAGTGGGAGCTCGGCGGTGATCGGAGGTGCCTCGGCGGGGTGAGTGAGGGGGCATGTTGCCGGTGCCGGCCCGGAAGCGCGACTGCTATGTTGAGAGGTTTGCGGCGGTTTCGGGTGGCAGCACGTGGTGGGACTAGCTGTTTGCAGTCCGGTTGCTGGACGCAGCGGGTCTTGCGGCTGTGCTGGTTGCCTGGAGGAGATGCCTGGCCCGGCTAAGGCAGGGGGTTTGGCCCCTGCTACAGCTGGGGAAAGGGGGAGGGGGTCGGGGTCTAGGGGGGCACTGGGAGGGGTGGGGGGTTACCTGGGCAAGGCTCGGGGGTGGGGGTGGAGTTGTGGTATGGGAAAAAGGGGGCAAAAGGGGCCGGGGAGATGCGGTGCGGGGCCGCAAAGGCGGTAGGGGTTCTCCCCCTCCCGGTGGATCCCAGGGGGCGGGGGAGGGGCGGCATGGTGGGGCTGGAGCTGCGGGGTGCGTTAGGAGGGGGTGGGGGTAGGGGCTGTGGGGGAGGGGGTGGGGGTAGGGGCTGGGGGGGGTTGGGGGGTGATTTCGGGCGCCGGGCCGAGGGGGAGGGTGGCGGTCCGATGCGGCTCCGTGGGTTGCTAGCTGTGGCAGGGCCGCGGGGTGGTTCCCGTGCCCCGGTGGTTTTGGCACACCGGGGGGTGCTTCCCCTTGGGAGCAGTGGATGTCTGGGGGGCAGGGTACCTCTAGGGGGGGTGGGGAGGTAATTGGTCTCCGGCCTGCCCGGTGTCGGTTTCCCCCCCTGTTTTCCCCGTTTTGTCTCCGCAGGGGCAGTTTATGGCGCAGCCCTCGTGGCCTGTGGGCGTGGCTGGTGGAGAGAGCTGGATGAGTCCGTCGGCTGGGGCCGCGACGCAGCGTGGAGCGGCAGCTGAGTCGGCCCAAGGGTGCTCGAGGGATGTCGCGCGCGCTGATGGCGAGGACCTTGCGGCGGCTGGTGAGCGGGCTGTTGAACCAGGTGAGTTAAGAGGGGACGGGGGAGAGTCGCACAGGAAAGAAGGGGGGCTTCGCGCAAAACGCGCTGGCGGTCGTGTCGGCGGCGTCGCAGCACGGACTCATCCTCGTCCTCTTCCTCCTCGAGTGGTTCGTCCAGGGGGGTCGGGAGGGTGGTGGTTTGGCAGCCTCCTGATGGCGGCGAGGGTTTAAAGTGCGGGTGGGGGGGCCTCTTTGGTTGTTTCCTTGCCGGAATTGTGGGTGGGGGTGCCGCGTAAGCTGCGGCGTACAATTAGGAAGCGGCGCTCCATTGATATCTTCCGTCTGTTAGAAGGGAGGCAGCGCTCGGGCGAGAGTCGGAAGCAGAGCGAGGACGATGTGAAGGCCGGTCGGGTTAGGAAGGTGGCGCGTTATGTGGTTAACTGGACGCGTTCCTTTTTGCGGTTGGCCAGTGTTTGGGGCCGGCGCGATCCGGCGTACTATGGGATGTTGTTAGCACGCCGATTCCATCCTCGAGGTGTCTCAGACGCACGACAGCTGGTCTTGGCTGCATTACGACGAAAAGGGCAGCATGCCTGTTCCTTGTGCGGGGGTCCCCATTCCGCTGTCCAGTGCATTAAGACGGGCACCTCTGGCTTGGCCGGTCCCGCCTCAAATGGGCAGTGAGTGGCGTGGGCGCGCCCCTTCCCCGGTTCGTGTGGTGGCCTTTTTTAGGGTGGCTCATTGGCACTGTTCCCTCTAAGCTGTGCGCGTGTGCGCGCGCACACACCTCGCCGAGCGAGCGCACATACTTTACGACACAGCGCACAAAAATTACAGCTCTGCTTCTGATAGAAAACAACACAGACGTCTTAAAATTTAAACATTATGATTGTAATTACTAGAAATTTCCCGCTTCATTTAGTAATCGCCTATTTTCATTTAATTTGATTAAAATCAATGTGGTGTACATACTGTATTCTGACGTGTAGTCAAATTTTAAAGTATATAACTCCGAGTGTTGTTATGTGGCGCACAAAAATTTAACCTTCCTTCAAAAGCTGCACACGGCTGATATTTTATGCGCACACAGCCTACAGAAAATTAGAGGGAACATTGCTCATTGGTTATCCCGGAGGCGTGCGGCGGCGTTTCGGGGGTTTGGGTTTCCGAATGGCTTCGTTATCCCGGTGCGGGGGTGGTGTCGGCGCCGTCTGCTAGGCACTCCCCTTCGGTACGTCGTTGGGCGGAGGTGGTCCAGGGCAAATTGTTGAGTGACTTGCAGTTGGGGAGGGTGGCGGGCCCCCTTCTTGGAGCCTCCAGTTTCTAACATGGTGATTTCGCCTTTGGGTATTGTTCCCAAGGAAGAGCCGGGCCAATTCCGGTTGATTCATAATTTGTCCTGTCCGATCGGGGCTTCCGTGAACGATTCTATCCTGCGTCACTTTTGGTACGGTTCGCTCTGCGTCCTTCGATGAGGCTTCTTTGCTGGTGCGCGGGGCCGGTCGGTCGGCTTTGCTGGCGAAGGGGATATTTGAATCGACTTTTCGTTTGCTACCAGCACATCCATTTTACTTCCCCTTATTGGGGTTCTGCGTTCATGGGGGGTATTATTTTGTCAAGTGCATGCCGATGGGCTGTTCCATCGCTTGCGCTTCCTTTGAGATGTTTAGTTCCTTCTTGGAGTGGGTGCTGGTTCGCGCATCTGGCCTGTCTTCTGTGGTGCATTACCTGGACGGTTTTTGTTTTTTGGAGCAGAGCCCTCAGGGGATTGTCAGGGGCTGTTATCTGTGTTTGTGCAGCTGGCACAGGAGTTTGGGGTCCCCTTGGCGGACGAGAAGACCGAAGGTACGACGCCACGGTTGACCTTTTTGGGTGTGGGGTTGGATGCGGGGGACATGGTGGCGCGTTTGCCTCACGGCTAAGTCGCTCGCTTGCGGATTTCGGTGGTCACTGTGTTGTCGGCCCGCAAGGTTTCTTTGCGGGCATTGCAGTCCTTGTTGGGGTCCTTCAATTTTGCCTGTCGGACAATTCCGATGGGGCGGGTGTTTTCCGGGAGGTTGGCCTGTGCGACGGTTGGGGTGCGGAAACCTCATCACCGGATTCGGGTGCCGACAGCGATGCGGGCAGATTTGCGGGTGTGGGATCGTTTTTGGGGGACTTCAATGGGTCGTCTGTTTTGCTGGAGCCCAAGGTATCCAGCGATGACTTGCAGTTGTACACTGATGTGGCGGGGGGGGCGGGCTTGGGGTGTGTATTTCTGAGGGGCCTGGTGCGCGGATCGGTGGCCGGAGTCTTGGCGTGCGGCGGGCCTGACCAGGAATATCGCATTTTGGAGCTCTTTCCGATTCGTGTAGTTTGGGCGCTGTGGCTGGAGCGCCTGCGGAACCAGAGGGTGCTTTGCTGGTGTGATAATTCGGCAGTGGTGGGTGTGATTAACAGATACACTCCGCGGTGCGTGATGGTAGCTGGCTTGATGGGGGAAGTTGTCTTAGCATGTTTACAGTTGAATGTGGCGGGCGGGCTCGACATATACCAGGGTGCACTAACGAGATTGCTGATGCTCTTTCTCGTTTTCAGTGGGAGCGGTTCCAGGCGCTGGCCCCCGAAGTGGAGTAGGACAGATCTGTGGTCCCAGAGAACTTGTTGAGCTTTGGCCTCGAGAGATGCTAGATCTGCTGAGGGTCTCAGTGTCTGCGGGGACATGGGCTTCGTACTGGCGTGGCTGCGACGAGGTGGTCGCTTTTTTGTTAACTTGCAGGTGGCAGGCGGGGGGGGGGTCCTGGGGGGCTTGATGGCTCAATATATTGTGGCGGCCAAAGGTGCCGGTTTTTTCTCGGCGGCGGTGCGCGTGCATTTGGCGGGGTTTAACTTTTGCGAGCGCGGTGGGTGGGGGCCCCTCGCCTGGGGGGGGGTGTAACGCAACGGCTGCTGCGGGGTTGGGAGCGGGTGCAGCCGACGGCGCCGTGCGATTCGCGGTTACCGATCACGCATGGGCTCCTGGTGCGGGTTTGCGGGGCCTTAAGGCAGGTGGCTTCGTCTGAGTACGAGGCTTCCTTGTTCCGGGCGGTGTTTTGCCTAGCCTTTTTGGGGCGTTTCATATCGGGGAACTGGTTGCGGGCTCTGGCCGGGGCGGGGGGGTGTTGGGGGGCTGCTGGCGCGTCATGTTCGGGTGGTAGAGGGGGGGTGCGGATCCTTTTGGCTAAGTCCAAAACAGATCCGCTTGGTAGAGGTTTATGGGTGTGTCTGGACGAGGGCGCAGGGCCGCGGACTTGCCCGGTGCGGGCGCTGCGGCAGTATTTCGCTGTGCGTCTGGCGGGCGCAGTCTGTTTTTCGTGCACGCGGATTTGCGGGTTTTAACCCGTTTCCAGGTTTCTGCGGTGTTGCGGCTGGTGCTGTCCGCGGTGGGTGCAGACCTGCTGCGTTTTGCTCCGCACTCATTTCGGATTGGGGCTGCCACTAGTGCGGCAGCTGCGGGGTTACCGGGACATGTCATTCAAGGCATGGGGAGGTGGCGTTCTTCGGCGTTTCAAAGGTGCCTTCGGCTGTGGGTGCCGGGATGCTGTTGGGGCTTCACCTCTCTATTTCTTTTTCAGATGGGGGTATCGGACCTGGTGGATGTTGGGTTGCTGGCCACTCTTTCGTCCATTGGGCGGGTCTGCGCGCGGCGGACCGCCCTATCGGCGCCAATTTGGGACTGAACCCGTCGTCGGTGGCTGTTCAATGGCTGGGTGTGCGGGGCATGCGGTGGCCGCAGCTGCTGCCTTTGCTACGACACCACGGGAGGATGTTGCGGTGGCCGGCCGCCCTGGTGGTGCATCTGGGTGGCAATGACCTGGTGTCCTGGTCCTGCCTGCCGTTGCTCCGGGTGGTGCAAGTTGATCTGGGACTGGGGTGGCGGATGTTCCCCGTTGTTTTTGTTATGTGGTCAGACATCATTCCAAGGCTGGCCTGCCGGGATCAGCGTCGTTGGTCTCGGGGGTTGACCGAGGTCAATCGCCAGATTGGTCGTTGGGTCTGTGAGAGGGGTGGGTATCAGCTCTTGCACGACTGGGTGGATGTTGGGTGTTCGGGGCTATATCGGGCTGCTGGGGTTCCTTTGTCGCCTGTTGGCACGGACCTCCTCCTGAATGACGGGCCGGAGGCCTTGGAATATATGTCTGGCAATGATGTACGCTGGTCGCAGCTTGGGGCCTGGGGGGGCGGCACATGAACTGTGTTATGTGCCGGTGGCGGGATCCCGGAGGTTTCCGGGGTCCGGACCAGCAGGCTTCACTTGGGCGGGGGCGGGGTGCCCCTGACCTGGTCAAACCCTCGGCCGACTTTTGCTTAGCATGACGAAGTCGGGGAGAGGGGTATGGTAACTTGCCGGGTGGCGAGTTATGGCATTAGCGGTGGCAGGCACTTTGCTGAGGTAGGGCTGGTGCAGCCGGGTGCCGCTAATTGGGGATTGGAAAGTTTTATTGTTGGTTTGTTAATTTGTTATGGCTAATAAAAGCTGCGACCAGTTGTGTTCCATGAATTTATGGTGTTATGTATTTTGTGGGGGCAGGGTAGGGGCGGGGTGTTGGGGGGGGGGTGCGAGAGGTAGGGGCCTGGAGCGCCGGGTCCGCCTGCCTCGGTTATAGCTATGTTGATTGCGTTTTTGTAGGTGTTGAGCATGGTAAGATATTGTTGTTTGTTTTCTTGTATTTTAGTTGATCTCCATCTCTTTTCTAGGTTTTTCAGAATATGCTTGGGGAGCTGTTCGCAGCTTACACGTCCATCAGGGGCTTGCTTCAATTTGTTACAAAGAATTTCAGTTACCATTGAGGAACTGGCAGTAACTGTTCTATCTTATAAAAAGCAATGAAAAGCATAAGTAATGTGACGAACAAAAATGGATTTTTAATCTTAATGCTAGAAACCTGTAGTCTTAATTACAAAACTGAGTGATGTGTATAGCGTTAAAAAAATGTGTGACAACTATGTAGGTCTTCCCCCCTTTTTCCTGATTGAACAGGTAAAAAAACAAATTGAGTGGTGATGACATTAGACGCCATCACTGGAGTGGAATTCTTTGTAACAAATTGAAGCAAGCCCGTGCTGAAGCCTTTTGGTGAAACAGAGATCTTTGTAGGATGTCATGTCTTCCTTCATGGGATACTGGCAGAGTTCTAAGCTAAGGTCATTCCATACTGCGAATAGCGCTTGTGTATGTGTGGGCTGGACATGAAAGCTGCGAACAGCAACCCAAGCACATTCTGTATCCTATGCGCCCTGCACGTATACAATGGTTGTGTATGGAGCGCTGTACGTGAGAGGGAGGGGGCAGAGCGAGGGAGTGGCCAAGTGCCGGGATGTACACAGGGTATGCAGGAACGGCCTGTGTATGTTCCCTGGTACCCCCTTGGACGTCCAGCCCATACCACCCTGCTGGTGGTATAAGTACAGGGCTCAACTCCGTTTATGCGCTGCAGCTCCCGCACTCCATGGCAATGGCCTAGTGCAGCACCTGAAGCCACAATCTAGGCCATAGCGGCCTCCGGTGCTGCCCAGACAGTGGTCTGCAGGGGCCGATATGGGGCAGGCCTCTCTGCGATGCCAGGTAGATGGCTCATTCCCATTGTGCTAGGACGCCACTGCTCACTTGCATCAGTGATGGCATTGTAGCATGGGGTTGGGCAGGTTCAGATAAATGTGCCTCCTCAGAATGCGGTGAGTGCCTGGCTGTCTATCCTTCCGATTCCACCATCGCGGGTGTGTCTAGACCTCATGGCTGCAGAATTGGGTCTATCTTGACCCCGTCTGCTTTTTATGAAGGTCCAGGGCCAAGACGCACAGGGTATTTAATCGGCCTCTAAGTGAATTATGTTTATTACAATGAATTATGGATATTCCCCTCAGTGATTCTGATCATTTTTGTTCCAGGAGTAGCGACTTGCTATGGGTCGGTCTACTAGAGTGTTTTACTGAACGTGAATCAGAGTGTTGTGGCCAAGCCTGGGTCATTGCACTTCTGTATATGTTGTCACTAATGTGATGAAATTATGAAATTTTTGAAATGGTTTTACATCGGGAGACTACAAAAGATAAAAATAATTAAATTATGTTTTTTAAATATTGATCCCAATTAAAAACATGTAAATGAAATAAGTGATAAAGATAAAAAAAAGGGCGAGAAGGTTTTTTAGACCTGTGATGTGATGCAAGGCAACTCCCCTGTGGCAGGACTCTGCCGTATAGAGGGATACCAGCTTTGGACTGAGGTATTTTTCCCCCTCACATTCCTTATGCTTTTCATAGTTTTTTATAAGATAGAACAGTTAGTGCCAGTTCCCTGAAGGAATTTGTAAATAAAGGATATAAGTACTGGAGTGCAAATGATTGATTCGTTTTAAGAATTGTCTTAGTATAGGAATTGTCTCAGTATTTTATACTGGAGGATAAGATAAAATTCTTATTGATCACCCCGGCCCTATCTGGAGCATGACCATCCCACTCAAATATGCAGATAACTGGCGATATTGAGCTGCTACCCACACTTAAACATGTTCAAATCAGACCAATTCTTAAGAACGGCACACTCGATAAAACCTCCCCAAAATCATACAGACCCATCTCTAGTATACCATTCCTCGCAAAATTAATAGAAAAAACGGTACAATTACAGACACAGGAATATCTAGATTCATCCTACCCTCTTGATGATCAACAATATGGATTTCGTCCCAAACATGGAGTGGAAACACTTCTTACAGTTTTAACGGATGCCCTATTAAGAGGAATTGACAACCACAAGCAGGCATTTATCCTATTATTTATTGATATCTCAGCCGCTTTTGATAGTGTTCACCATACCTTAATGCTTAACAACCTGAGACAAATAGGAATAAATGCCACAGTTCATAAATGGTTCACCTCTTATCTAAATAATAGAACCCAAAATGTAAGAATAGGCAATCAAACCTCGGCTTCATACAAACTTGAAACGGGATTACCACAAGGATCAGCGCTATCAGCCTTACTATTTAATATATACATAAAACCAGTTTGTAATATCTTTAAAAATTTGGTGTACTCTATCATCTATATGCAGATGATATCATGATGTATATCCCGTTCACGATCCCTAACTTACCGATGCAACTCCTGTCAGATTGCTTCAATGAAATCACATCCTGGCTAAATGCCCATAATCTCCAAATAAACCACTCAAAAACTGAAGTGCTAATAGTTACTAAAAATCAATCTTACACTCCCCCAACACACATAACACTTCAAAACCAAGAAATTAAAATAAAAAATGAAGTTAGATATTTGGGAGTTATTCTAGATAAACATCTCACAATGGACACCCATATTAGAAATACTACAAAGAAAATTTATTTCAAGCTTAAAATCCTTAAACAACTAAGACCTCTCGTATACATACAAGATTTTATCAGTATAATTCAAGCTACCATAACCCCCCACTTTGACTTCGCTAATCTAATTCTATTAGATACTACAAAACAAAACATTAAAAGAATCCAACTTGCACAGAATGCAGCAGCTAGAATAATAATGAAAGTACACTCACATCAACACATAACACCAATACTAGCATCCCTTCACTGGCTGCCAATACAAAGCAGGATAGTATACAAAACATTAATAACTTCATTTAAAACTCTAAATGATATGGCCCCACTCACACTAAGCAACTTAATCAGTAAAGAACATTCAAAATCTACTCAAAGAAAAGGTCAATTAAATAAACTAAAAACTCCCAAAGACTTCATAAAAGCAAATAAACTAACAAACAGAGCTTTTTCACATGCAGCTCCAACAATTTGGAATTCCCTCCCAGATGATCTAAGAATGTTAACCGAAATCATTGAATTTGGTAAAAAATTGAAAACTTACCTATTCACTAAACATTACAATAATACAGATCATCCCTCAATAGATTTAGATAAAGGCTAACCTGTTTTTGTCTGAGATGTCCCATGACCTATGAAAAATTCTTATAGCTGTAACGGTACTTTGCACAATGCTTAAGCCCTAAACAATGTATATCTGTACATAATGTATATAGTTTTGCACCGTTCTGTGCTGGTTAACTTGAACAATTGTTTTCTAATTTTATTGTTTTTGGCTATATGATGTTACATGTAAAACAAACCCTGCTTTGTTGATTGTTGTTTATTGTGAACCGCAACTGATCTGTGGAAGATGCGGTATATAAGTGATTGTTAAATAAATAAATAAATAAAATAGTTGGCAGTTTAAACCAAAAAGCTGTCTAACTTAACCCAGTCAATTCTATTGGCATCAGCTGAATATCGCTGGCTACCACTGTGTTCATAATATTCATCATCACCAACTCTTCTGTGGAGAGCGATACCAAATACATGTTTATAATTTAAACAGCTTGCATTAAAAAAAACCTCCAGCCATGGTGTTTAAATAGAGGACCAAAGGTTTTTAAGTAGGAACAAAAGCATATTTCAAGTTTTGGATAGAAAAACTAAAGATCAGGAGAAAATTTAAAAAATGAGCCAGTGAAAGTTGAAAGATAAACATGTAAGAATGCAGATGTAGCTTAGGTTTATTAGCATGATGTACGTAGTACTTGGAAAAGGGTAGATAATAGGGATGTCAGGCCAAAACATTTTGTTTCATTTCATTTTTTGTTTAGTGTTTTCATCTTCATATTGCTTTTTTATTTTTTCAATAGTGCACCCTATTGCACAATAACACATACTGTTCATACATGTGCGAATAGTGTGCATTATTCATGCATGCTATTGTGCAATAGGGTGCACTATTTCCGTTTTCATTTCAGAACGAAAGCACAGCAGATTTTGGGATGCGGAAGAAGGAAATGAGCAAAGCCTGGGAGACTGCTATGGATGCACCCAGCCAAAAAATGTTCTGTTTGTTTCATATTTTCCTAATTTTCTTTTTATTTTTGTTTTAATAAAAGCTTTTTGTGCATATTAGAACTTTTTAACACTCAAAAAATTGATTATATAGGGATTCATTTATAGGTTTATGTATATTTAAACATTTTAAGGCATCTGAACAAACCAAATGCACTTCCTTAAAGATTACAATGATTCTAAAATGGGCTCTGCATTTGATTGGTAAGTAGCTGTGATGTATGAGAAAATGGTGGCAAGATGAATACAAGGCAGCAGGACCTTGCGCTTGTCACTTTATGCTGTGTGTTCTTGTATCCCTAACTCCCCTGTAGTAACACTGTTCTACAAATTTTCAAAAATTGTTTGTTTCAGAAATTAAATGTACTATTTCTTAATGCATTTGATACGCTGAAGTCAAATATGATAGTGAAATTGGCCAATTAGCTCCTGTTTCTATGATATGTTGAAGAATTTACATTTAACCACTATGTATGGTGAAAATTGAGCCTAAATCCTTAGATGTAAATCAAAATCTTATTACAAATGAAACTTTGCACAATAACAAGCATGGTTTCTATGAAATAAAGTTCATAAATGTACTTAGAAGAAACAGAGGAGTAATTATGTCTGCAATTTAACTTTCATTAAGAACATTTGTAAGTACATTCTAGCAATTTTTGTTCTCATTCAGTGGCTTCACGACTCTTCCTGATCTGTTTCTTGTACTGAAGCAATGGAATATCCCTTGTCACTGTCCAGCAGTAGTCTGCAAGCATTGATGGACTCCACTTACCCTGATACCTCTTTTCCATGGCTGCAATGTCTTAGTGAAATCATTCTCCATGTTCAACATTTACTGCTCCGCAATTTTGTGGGAAAAAAATCTAGATGAGAGTGTAGAAAATGAATCTTTAAGGACATGTTGCAACCAAGGTTTTTGTATGCCTTGAGAAGATCTTGAACAATCTCTTGGTAATTATTTGCATTGTTGTTTCCAAGAAAGTTTTGTGTCACTGATTCAAATGCTATCCATGCAGCCTTTTCCTTTCTACACAGTAAACGAAGAAATTCATCATCTTGAAGAAGTGCATGAATCTGAGGGCCAACAAAAACTCCTTCCTTAACTTTGGCATCACTCAGTCTAGGAAATTTACCACTAAGATACCTGAAAGCAGGTTTAGTTTTATCCATCGCCTTGGCAAAGTTTTTCATTAGTCCCAACTTGACGTGCAAGGAAGGCATCAAAATCTTGTTGCTGTCTACAAGTGCTGGAAACAGAACATTTTTGCTTCCAGGATCCAGTGACTGACGGAGTGGCCAGTCCCTTTTGACGAAATGACAATCTCTAGCACAACTATCCCATTCACACAGGAAGCAGCAGTACTTGGTGTATCCACCCTGAAGACCAAGCAAGAGGGTGACCACTTTGAAGTCCCCACAGATTGACCATAGATGTTGATCATAGTTTATACATTTCAAAAGTTGTTTCATATTGTCATAAGTCTCTTTCATAAAAGCTGTATGGCCAATAAGAATTGATGGTAGCAAGTTGCCATTATGCAGCAATACAGCTTTAAGACTTGCTTTGGATGAATCAATGAAGAGCCTCCAATCATCTGCATTGTAATTGATATTGAGAGCTGCCATTAAACCTTTTACGTTGTTGCGTGCAGCAAGATCACCTTCTTTGAAAAAGAATGACACCAAGTCTTTCTGACGGTCCCGGAAAAAAGAAATTTGAACGTCACCAGCCAGAAGATACCACTGCTGTAGTCTGGAACCCAAAAGCTCAGCTTTATTCTTCGGGAGATGCAAATCCCTGACATGGTCGTTCAGTTCACCTTGCATTATGAGGTGTGGCTCATTAGCAGTGGCCAGAAGAAACTCTGGGTCACATGAGGTTGACGGTTCATGACTACAAATTTCTTCCTCTTCCTCACTTGATTCTAATGATAACGATTCTGACATTTTGGGAATTGGCAGCCTTTCTCCATGAGGCACTGGGTGCATTGCAGATGGAATGTTTGGATATTGCGCAGTCCACTTAATCTTTCTGGATATGCCTTTCTGAATTGGAGGAACCATGCAGAAGTAGCAATTGCTGACGTGATTCGTGGGCTCTTTCCAGATCATTGGAACTGCAAAAGGCATCGATTGCCTTTTCCCATTCATCCATTGCCTGAGATTTGTTGCACATGTATTGCAGCATATGTGTGGCACCCAGCTCTTATCCTGATCTCCTATTCTGCAGCCAAAATATAAGTTGTAGGCTTTCTTAACCGCCACAGCCATATTCCATTTTTGTGATGTAAAAGTCACTTCACCAGAAATATAGCAGAAATTATCTGCATTATTAACACAAGTACGATGCATCGCCGAATACACTGTGATTGACTTATTGGCGTAAAATAATGCAAAATAATTAATTTTTAATTTTTCTGTGACTAATACACCTGAAGATTTATACTGTCAAGTGATGCAAATTTAAATACTGATTGCATCATCTGGTTTTGGACAGATATTTCTATTGGTTGCAAGTAGAGATTACACAATCTCACGCAAATGTTGCATCATACACAGTTAATGGCCCCCAATGACTAATTAATAGCATACTGTATAACTTAGCAACTAAACCTAATCAGCCATTTTCATTATGATTTCTGTGTTCAGCAGCCTTAAATTAGTTTAGAACAGCTACTTTTGTGGCTGAAGCATTTTGGCTGTTGAACAGTGTAATACTATGCCTTCTCATGTTAGTGCGTTTGCTAGAGCAGAACCAGCACTGCTTAGCTGTGGGGGCACCGGGGAAACAGATCATGGATCAAAGAACCGTCATCATAATTTGCATTGTCACTACTGTTACAGTGCTCAGAGACTTCTACTTCTGCCATGCTGTGGGATATCTATGATATAGGTAATAGTCTGATGAAAACTGCACCGAGAATATTACCAGTCCCATTCCATTTGATATTAGCTATGCTTAGGAGCTCCCAAAGGCATTGAAGACCAAATACACTGCACAAGCTCCTATGCAAAAAAATAAAGCGTGTACTCTAAAATAAATTAGCTGGCAGTGCCAATGATCACTATTAGTGAGATTTGCAGGTTGTACGCCAAAATACATATTCTAGGACTAATACACTAAATAATGATACAAAAAATATAAGAGGCTAATGACAGGTATATGCAATAGTGAGGTTACAGTAAGATCAGTGTACATTGCATGCAGTGAACCAGGCATCTATGAATGGAGAATATTCTTATTTGTGGACAAGTGATATTCCGGTCTGCATCATTAATACTTTGCAGTGGTTTGCATTTTCCACAGGGTGGCAGAAGATCATTTGAAATCATAACATGTAGAATGATATTACCTAGAAATGAGACAAAGGAATGCCAGAAGTAAGAAATAGCTTTATTAATATCAAATACATGTCACAATCTCAAGCAGAATCTTGCCAGAAAGAACTGAACAGCTTTGTGGAGGTAATAACACATTTCATTAGCATAGTATGTACACCGTAGAAACAATCGTAACAGAACTTTTGGAAATTTCAGTGGAAAGATGGAGAATACCAGTCAAAACACCAATGAAATGAAATGAAATACTGAAATTATTTTACAGAAAAAAAACTATTTAAATATCTTTAAAAATTAAAAGGACTGGCTTGGTAACTAAGTGGCAGGTGCTATACACTGTCAGTGCCAGGCAAACCTTCAGCCTTATGACCCCCTGAGATTTTAATAATTATCTCCACGATCATGATCATACCGACACCACCACCCCTCTCACAACACTCCTATAAACATGCATAGTTGGGCATGCATATACACACTAGCAAGCTGTATCATTTAGAGGAGCCGCCTAATGGTTAGAGCAGCAGGTTAGAACCAGGGAAGCCAGCATTGGAATCCACCCCGTTGCTCCTTGTGATCTTCAGCATGTCACTAAACTCTCCATCGCCTCCGGTACAAACTTAGTTTGTAAGCCCTCTGGGGAGCGGAAAACACCTGGATGGAACTTGCCTCGAGCTCTTAAGAAAACATGTGAGCTAAAAAAATCCAATAATATTTAAAAGCATGACACCCAATTATGCATGTTTATAGGATTGTTGCGAGAGGGGTGGTGGTGTAGAAATTAATATGGTAAAAACACCACCAACGAAAGCTGAAACAGAAACCTGGAGAAGCCTATCCGAGGACCCCATGGAGCACTATCAAGAAGCAGAATGCTTACTGTGCATACAGGAACATTTAGAAAAATCAAACATCAAACCTATGGAATGGCCTGTAGTAACAACTAAAGAATTGGAAAGTAGGTTAAAATGAGCCCTGGCACAGATGCAGTGACCAACTTTTGGTTCAAACAGTTAACATTACTCCACCAAGACCTGACAAACTGCAAAAACCAAGGGCCCGATTCTGATCCCAACACAGATCTCCTTTGTACATCAGGGCTGACCCAGACGTACAAAGGAAATCACAGTTCTGATCCCGTGGATCAGAATCACGAACAGCACTGTACGTACAGCACGTACAGCAAAGTCTGACTAATTCAGTCAGGGCATTTAAATGGAGCCGCAGCTCTATTTAAATGCTGCAATGTGGCTACCTGTTAAAAAGTTAATTCCCCACAGCCCGACTCCCAATCCAGCCTCCTATGACCAGGATCAGGCTGCCGGGAATTAACTTTTGCACCCCCCCAGCCCCTTCTGCACCCCGGAGCTGCCGAAAGAACACGTCCAGGAAAGTTAGGAAAGTTATTCCACCTAAGTGGTGGAATAACGTCTCCAGACATTTCGCCGGCCCTGGACGTACAGGGCCGACATCAGAATCGGCCCTGTATGTCCAGGTCCTGTGACTACCCACTGTCCGCCCACTCTCTGCCCCCGTGCACCCCTTCCCTGCCCCCATATAACTTCCCCACACAACTGGCAAGGAAGTTATACAGGGGCAGGAGCTGGTACAAATAGCGGGGATGGATGTCCATCCCTGCTATTTGTGCCTCAGAATAACCCCCCCAAGTGATCAAGCAGCTGAACTTAACACCGCAATGTCTTATAATAGGAAGGGGAATTACAGCTCCTTCAGATAAGTACCACTTTTTTCAAAGCAGACAGTTTTAAGTTGAAAACTTTTCGTGTGGTAATCTTATCTGTTTAGAGCCCAGCACTATTAAATTTACTATCAGCAACGTATGGGTCGTTGATGCAAATGTGAGCTTTGGGTCTGAAGAGTTCTTCAAAACCTGAAAAATCAGCTCCGTATTAGTCTGAGACCCAGTTGCAAAAAAAGAAAAAATGTACCTCTTATGGTGAATGAGTGGAGCGTGTCTATTCATTGTTACTATTTAGTATTTCCTGCTCCGGAAAGTGATCATATTAACATTTTATAATAGGAAGAACATTTCTCCTTCCAAAGGGGACCCCAAGTAACATTCCAAAAAATTACAGACCAATAACTTGTCTACCTATAGTTTATAAGCTGTTCACTGTAACATGTGCAGACAGAATATATGATCATATTGAATACAATAACATCATGACAATAGAACAAAAGGGCAACGAGAGGGGCATATGGAACCAAAGAGCAGTTAATGTTAAATAAGGTCATCATGGCCAGCGCTAAGAAAAGCGAGAAATCTCAGTATAGCATGGATTGATTATAAGAAAGCTTTTGACAGTGTCCCACACTCTTGCATAATAAATTACCTTGAGATGTATAACATAAATCCAGATTTGATAGAGTACATTAACCCCTTAACTGGAGAATATGCATGCCACCCAGCAAACCACTGCTTGGGGAATTTACTGCCCCTACAACGATGGCTCCTCACTGATCATCTCCGGCATGGTCTAAGCTCTAACAAACAGTTCTTTGTTTTTCAGGACTATCATATCAACTGGCAGGGGGACTTACAGGTGTTTCTGTTGGTAAAGAAACATCCAAAGAGTCACCTCCGGCATCAGTGATCTCCTTCTGAAGTCTGACGGATACTGTGGGTCTGTAAAACAGTGGCAAAATCCTCCCACTAATATCGGAGCAGCTCAGCTGTGTCTATGTGTGGCTGGGCTGTTACTGTTCTGTTACACCTTCCCACCAAAACAGTAGCAGCTCAGTCACACATAGACACAGCTGAGCTGCTCCGGTATTAGCGGGAGGATGTGGGGAAGGTTTGTCACTGTTTTATGGACCCATGGTGTCTGTCAGCCATCAGAGAGGAATCACTGAAGCCAGAGGTGATTGGTGCTCCCCGATCAGTTCCGGGATCTGCGATTGCTCTTTGAAAGACTGACAGACACCGTGGGTGTTCCTTTACAGATAGAAACGTCTGTAATTCCCCCTGCCAATTGATATGAAGTCCTGGAAAACAAAGGACTGTTTTGATCAGACCATGCCAGAGATGATGAGTGCTGAGCCATCGCTGCAGGGAGGGGTAAGTCTTCTCTTGCTTCCCCAGGTGGAATGAGAAGCCGAGTTAACTCACTTTCCCCATTTGCTAAATGGCAACAGGAGGATGAGTTAATCTCTTTACTGGGGAAGCCGAGTACGTTCACCATGACAATGTGCCAAACCACACTCTTTTTGAAGTATGAAGATGGTCAGTACATTTCGTTCCAGCTATGACTAATTTAGGGGATTCCCTATTGCTACTTCTATTTTGTATGGCACTTAATCCAATAAGCACTCTCATCAGCTCTTTGGGATATGGACTTAGCCTGAATCCTAAAGAAGGTAACAACCCAGAGGTGACATCCCATTTACTATTTGTAGATGACCTGAAGCTCTACAGTTCCAACAATTAGCAGAGCAACTCCTGAGGGCTTTTACTTGCCTTCGGGCTTTTTTCACCAGTCTCTGAAAAACTAGTTTAAAGCCCTCTTTAGTAGGTTAGGCAGTCTGCTGCTGAAAGACACTTTGACCCGTTTTAGATAGGTAGACACCAGTTCTTCTCAGCAGCCCTTAGAAAATCATCCCATGGTCCAGTAAACTGAAATGCTTTCAATGACACCATGTCCAGGATACAAATTTCTCTGCCTCGGCTTTTACCCTTTACATGAAGAATTGAGGAGAACACCACCTGCACACCTGTCTGCTTCACCTTGTCTTCCAGTGCCTTGAAGTCACTCTTCATACATTTGGAAGGCTACCTAACAGTATCATTCGTGCCAACTTGGATTAGCAACATTGGATAATATCAGTAGGCATGATGAGTCTTGGCAAGCTCTCTGTAATGTCACAGATTTTGGCACCTGGCAAACTGTACACTTCCCTGGACATGTCTGGTTGATAGATGGATAGCTCTCTATCTCTCAGAAGGGAGCCATCAACTCCCTTGCACTGGGGGTGCTTCTTTGGTGTTTATTGGTTAAAACCTAAAATCAGAAACCATAACTATGACTTACTTTAATCTACCAGGAGGATCTCTAGTGAAGTTCAATCTAGAATAATTCTGCTAAAAGGATTTGTCTAAGAATGCTGGGATAATATTCAGTCTATAGCAGTCAGCGCTATTTTAAAACATTGGTCATCAGGGGCAAAAATACTTAAGAACATAAGATATGCCATACTGGGTCAGACCAACGTCCATCAAACCCAGTATCCTGTTTCTAACAGTGGCCAATCTAGGTCATTCGTACCTAGCAGTTTCCCCAAAAGACACAGGTTCCATAATGCTTGTATTGGGTTAAGCATTGATATTCTGGGTCCCTTTTTAATAACGGTTTATGGACCTTTCCTCCAGGAACTTGTCCAAACCTTTTTTAAACCCAGCTACACTAACAGCCTTTACTGCATACTCCGGTAACAAATACTAGAGTTTGATTACATGTTGAGTGAAAAAAAATTTTCTCTTATTTGTCTTAAATAGTTTACCCTGTAGCTTCATTGCATGTCCCCTAGTCTTTCTATATTCTGATGACATAAACAATTGATCTACGTTTACCTGTTTCACTCCGTTCATTAATTTATAGACTTCTATCATATCTCCCCTCAGCCGTCTCTTTTCCAGGTTAAAGAGCCCTAACCTTTTTAGCTTTTCTTCATAGGAGTATCCTTTACTATTTTGGTGGCTCTTCTCTGAACCTTTTCTAATAACGCTATATCCTTTTTAAGATACGGCGACCAGAATTGCACACAGTATTCAAGGTACGCACCATGGAACAATACAGAGGCATTATAATATCCCTTGTTTTATTTTCCATTCCTTTCCTTATCATACCTAGCATTCTATTTGCTCTCTTGGCTGCCGCTGCACACTGGGCCGAGGGTTTTAACATGTTATCCACAATGACGCCTAAATCTTTTTCCTGGTTGGTGGTTCCTAATGTGGAACCTTGAATCATGTAACCATAGTTTGTGTTGTTCTTCCCTAGGTGCATAACTTTGCACTTGTCCACATTAAATTTCATCTGCCATTTTGATGCCCAGTCTTCCAATTTATCAAGATCCTCTTGCAATTTTCCACAATCCTCATGGGTTTTAACAAGTTTAAATAGTTTTGTGTCATCTGCAAATTTGATAACCTCACTCGTTATTCCCTTTTCCAGGTCATTTATGAATATGTCAAAAAACAGCAGACCCAGCACAGATCCCTGGGGTACACCACTATTCACCTTTCTCCATTGGGAAAATTGGCCATTTAGCCCTACCCTCTGCTTTCTATCTTTTAACCAGTTCCTGATCCACAATGGTACACTGCCTCCTATCCAGTGACTCTTTAGTTTTGCCAAAAGTCTCTGATAAGGGACCTTGTCAAAGGCTTTCTGAAAGTCCAAATACACTATATCAACCGACTCACCTTTGTCTACCTGTTTATTCACACCTTCAAAAAAACATAACAGATTAGTAAGACAAGATCTTCCTTGTCTAAAGCCATGTTGGCTGTCCCCCATTAAGCCATGATTATCTACATGTTCAGCAATTTTGTTCTTTATGATGGTTTCTACCATTTTTGTAGGTACTGATGTCAGGCTCACCGGTCTGTAGTTTCCCGGATCACCCCTGGAACCCTTTTTAAAAAATTGGCGTTACGTTAGCCATCCTCCAATCTTCAGGTATTACAGATGATTTTAATGATAGTTCACAGATTACTAATAACAGGTCTGCAATTTCGTATTTCAGTTCTTTCAACACCCTTGGATGGATACCATCTGGTCCAGGTGATTTGTTACTATCAAATAGTTGTAATACATCTTCTTTCCCTGCAGCCAGACCTTCAATCTGGCCTCCCATGACCAGGATCTGGCTGCGGGGATCTTCCTGCACCCCTACCTTTTTGCCCTGGCCCAGCGGCATGTTCCTTCAACATCCATGGGGATTTATTCCACTTCTGTGGTGGAATAAGTCCCTTGTTCATGTTCATTGCTGCGGACGTACAGGGCCGACCTCAGAATGTCTCATTTAAATTTCCGTAATCTGGCTTTCATTGGTATCACTAAGACACAACTTCATTGCTTACAACTGATACAGAATACAGCTGCTCAGATCATCACCCACTCCTCCCGCTGAGACCATATCACACCCGTTCTCATCAAATTACATTGGCTTCCTATAGCCTATCGTTTTCAATACAAAATCTTAACATTGACTTATCATGTCATATACACCAGTACTCCACAATATTTGGCTGACTTATTACAATTCCACATCCCCTCTTGCAGCCTTCGTTCTATTCATATTACCTTTCTGGTGCTCCCATTTCCCTCCCGTGCTCGTCTCCAGTCCACCTGGCACTCTGCTTTCTGGGACCCTCACTATGGAACTCTCTTCCCTCTACAATACGGCAGGAGGCAGTTTTTGTGAAATTCAAAGCCCTTTTAAAAACTCGTCTTTCCCAGTCTTCTTTTGATTTGCCATCCACCATTACCTAAACTTTCTCCTCCAGATGCTCTATGGTACATCTCTGCTATCTCCCACTCCCCTAAATTCCCTCTCTTTCTTACTCTTTTCTGTTCTCCTTCTCCTTTTTCTCTTTCCTGTCATTTAATGGAGTTCTTTTCCTTTCCTTGGCCTGTTTTTTTTATTGTTGGTTGTGAACTGCCCTGGATTAATAAGGTGCAGTATATCAAGTATTTTAACAAACAAACATAAAATTAGCCCTGTATGTCCAGGGTCGCAGCCCACCCATGCCACGCTCCCACTCCTGTCTAAGCCTCCCCGTACAAATGAGCTGTATGAGGCATTAGCCGGGGCCGGCAGGGGAGTGAATAGCGGGGCTGGACATCCAATCCAGACGTCCATCCCTGCTAGTCACTGTACTGAATGACCTTCACAGAGGCTGGCATTTTTTGGATCGTTGCAATATTCAGCCACTATCTGGATAACCTATCCAAATAGCAGAGATTATCAGTCCTAAGTACTATCTGAATAATCTATATCCTCTGCCACGACTACCTCCAGACTAGCCCAGCAATCTCTGTGTCGAGGTGGTCTGTTAAGAAAGATATTCAGTAGCACTATTCGGATAGTGCTACTGATCTTTCTTAGCTCCATTTATATGGGCAGCCGGTAACTACTCAGAGAAATGCTTTTAAATATTGGGTCCATTGTTTTATTCTTCAGTTCTTTACTTAGTAAAAAGAAATATTTATTTTAATAGCAGTCATTAATTTTAATTTTCAAATAGAATTCTACAGAGACTGGTTAAAACGAAATCTTTTTGCAATTAGTGTCAATTTCATCTGTTATACGATGTAGATAATTACAGAGCTTCCCATATCTTGGCAGATGCAATCAGATTATGGGCTACATTTTCAAAAGCTTATGTTGCACTTATATGTCTAAAATTGGAGCTTAGATATTTGCGAGCAAGGTGTAGGTCTAGGCTATTTTCAAAAGTGGAAGTTTATTTTGTGTCTAAACTTTTTTTTTTTTTTTTAACATTTCTGGCCTAACTTTCTAATATTTTTGTTCCCATTCTGTGTCTATGGCAAAAAAAAGAAAAGAAAAATCACCCTTTAATGCATCAGATCGTCAATAGGAATAGAGGGCCTGATATTGAGCTGTGTGCATTTTGGAAGGACTGTGTGACTTGTCGGTGCACAGCCCTCCCGCTGACCTCTAATCCGGATATTCAATGCCGCGGCGATGGCATTGAACATCTGATGATCGCTGCAGACACAGGAAGCCACCGAGGCTAACTGTGCAGCGGCGATATTGGATGCTGCCCAGTGAGCTCCTGTACACTAACCAGGCAGCATGGAATACTGCTGCCGCACAGTTAACGACAGTCTCCGAGCAGGTGGCAATCTCCGCTCCGCAACGCCCCCAACACTCCCCGATGCTAACCAGATAGATGCTAACCAGACTAGATAGGCCTTGTGGTCTTTTTCTGTCATCATGTTTCTATGTAGGGGACTTAGAAGGGAATATTCAACGTAAATGCTGCTGAATATCCCAATTTAAGGCAATTACACAGTTTACTGGGTTGTAAATCATGTAAATGCCGTTCGAAAATCTGGCCCATAGGAGATAAGGTTTCAATCTAGAAATCTTCAGGCCAATACTCAAAAGCAATCATGGATTCGCTGGCAGTCAGTGAGTGCATAATTGCTGTATCCATATATTTTCCAAAAATTCATGAGACTCTTAAGGCATGTTTACTAAAGGTTAACACGCGTTAAGTGCCAAAATGGCCCATAAAAATGAATGGGCAGTGGCAGCACTTAATGCACATTAACGTTATTTAACGTAAAGTAATCACCCCTCAGTGTTACCTCTAACGATTGACAGCTTGTGAGCAAACATTTCAGTCCATGTCCAAACATTTCCACCGACCAAGTCTGTGTGTATTTCTGTGTTGTGGAAGTTATTGATTAAAAATGCCAATAATAAACCAGACAAATAAAGACATTATTATTTTTGACTGGGTGACCAGGGAGTTGGACTGAGGGAGAGCCCTAGATGTGGTGTATTTAGATTTCAGTAAAGCCTTTGACACTGTTCCTCACAGGCGACTTATAAACAAACTGAGCACCGTAGGGATGGACCCTAAAGTTACTGCTTGGGTTAGAAATTGGTTGAGTGGAAGGCGACAAAGAGTACAGGTAAATGGAGCTCACTCTGAGGAGAAGGAAGTTACCAGTGGTGTGCCCCAGGGATCTGTCCTTGGTCCGATTCTTTTTAACATCTTTGTTAGTGATATAGCAGAAGGGCTGTTGAGTAAGGTTTGCCTCTTTGCGGATGATACCAAAATTTGCAATAGATACCCAGCAATGTGTAGATAACATGAGGAGGGATCTAGCTAAGCTTGAAGAATGGTCTAGAATTTGGCAGCTGGGATTTAATGTTAAAAATGTGAGGTCATGCATTTGGGCTGCAGCAATCCAAGGGAGCAATATAGTATAGGAGGTGAAGTACTTTTGTCCACTAAAGAAGAGCGGGACCTAGGGGTGGTTGTGTCTGATGATCGTAAAGTAGCTAAACAGGTAGAAAAGGCGACAGCAAATGCTAGAAGGATGCTTGGGTGCATACGGAGAGGAATGGATAGCAGAAAAAAGGAGGTGATAGTACCTCTGTATAAGTCTTTGGTGCGACCTCAGTTGGAGTATAGTGTGCAATTCTGGAGACCGCACCTTCAAAAGGATATAAACAGGATGGAGACAATACAGAGGGTGGCTACTAAAATGGTTAGTGGTCTTCATTATAAAGCATATGAGGACAGACTTAAGGATCTTAATATGTACACCTTAGAGGAAAGGTGGGATAAAGGTGATATGATTGAGATGTTTAAATACCTCCATGGCATAAATGCATAGGGGGAGAGCCTCTTTCGATTGAAAGCAAGTTCTGCTATGAGGGGACATGGAATGAGGGTGAAAGGGGATAGATTCAAGAGCGATATGTGGAAATATTTCTTTATGGAAAGAGTGGTGGATCCGTGGAATAATCTCCCAGTGGAGGTGGTGGAGATGAGGACAGTAACTGAATTCAAAAAAGCATGGGACAAACACAGAGGATCTCTAAAGGAAAAAAGGGGACTGTTGTAGTTGTTGATATGGAAGGACAGACTAGATAGAAAAATGATGACAGAAAAAGACCACATGGCCTATGTTTCTATGTTTACTATCTTAATAATAATACACCAATATTGTTTAATTTTCATAAGACTGCCCATATTGTTGCTTGCATTTCAGATGCACATACACAAATCTCACACCACTCAGTCATATGCCTTGTTATACTCCCTCCCCCCAAACACCCTCAGTTTCTCACCCAGTAATGGGATTTGGCCGGTTCGTGTGAACTGGTTCCTGCCATGGCCAGCATTCACCGAAACAGGCCAAAAACGGTGTCCTGATGCACTGGTGGGAATCCCCTCACCCACTAGTGGTTTGACGGCATTGGGGGACTGCCACACTGGGAAAGCCCCCAATGCCATCAAACCAATGGCAGGTGAGGGGGGGGGGAATCGGGCCGCTGTGCCACCAGGGAGTTGCTGCCCTGTGGCAGCTGCCAGCAGCCGAGCACGTGGCACCGGCAACGCAAATGCATGCCGTGCTGCCATCTGTTCAGTTCTGTCAGTGGCAGGATCAATCCGAACCGGTTCCTGTTTGGATCGAATGCCACCACTGCTCTCACCCCACACGAACACTCCCTGTCTGGTACCCAATGTAAACCTGACAAACAACTATGGGTCAAAAACATTCAAATTCTGATGTCACCTTACTAACAGCAACGCGTACACTCTCCACTACCAGGCACACTGTGAAGAAATACAAAAACTTACAAAAGAGACACTCACAAAACCTACCATACCAAAACAGCACTAACTACCAAGATGAAAACAGCAACAGTTTAGTATTTGAAAAATATTACAACAGATGCAGATCAATACACCTCCTATTGGCAAACAGAATAAGTGATATTACTAGAGATTCTTGTACAAAAACTACATACTAGCAATAAAATCCTTCCAATAGATCACAAATGCAGATTATGTAAGTCTACGTGAATAAGGAAATAAATTCAGGTAAGCAAGTTAGCGATGATAAGACTTCGACTTTCATACTTTGGACACATCATGCTAAGAGAGATGTGGACAAGGCCATCGGACTGGATGGGATACATCCCAGGATACTAAAAGAGCTCAGAGAGGTTCTTGCAGGGCCGTTAAAGGATGTTTTCAACAGATCCTTGGAAACAGGAGAAGTTCCTCAGGGCTGGAGAAGGGCTGATGTGGTACCTCTTCACAAAAGTGGTGACGGAAGAAGTGACAAACTACAGGCCCATGAGCCTTACTTCGGTGACGGGAAAAGTAATGGAGGCGCTCCTGAAAGAGCAAATAGTGGACTTTCTCAAAACCAACAGGTTGCATGATCCGAGGCAACATGGTTTTACCAAAGGACGATCTTGCCAAACAAATCTGATTGAGTTCTTTGACTGGGTGACCAGAGAACTAGATCAGCGGCATGTGATGGATGCCATCTACCTGGATTTCAAGCAAAGCCTTTGATACTGTTCCTCATAGGAGGCTTATCAATAAACTCAGTAGTTTGGGGATGGGTCCCAAGGTGGTGAACTGGATCAGAAATTGGTTGACTGACAAGACAGAAGGTGATGGTAAATGGAGCTTACTCGGATGAAAGGAGGGTGATTAGTAGGGTTCCCCAGGGTTCGATCCTGGGCCCAGCACTGTTCAATGTATTTGTGAGTGATATTGCTGAAGGGCTGAATGAAAAAGTCTTTTTGCAGATGACACAAAAATTTACAACAGAGTGGACTCCCCTGAAGGAGTGGATAACATGAGGAAAGATCTACAAAAGCTGGAAGAATGGTCTAATGCTTGGCAGTTAAGATTTAATGCGAAGAAGTGCAGTGTCATGCACTTGGAAAGCAGAAATCCAAGGGAAATGTACGCGATAGGGGGCGAGAGGTTGGTGTGCATGAACCAGGAGAAGGACCTTGGTGTGATTATTTCTGAGGATCTCAAGATGCAAAACTGTGCGACAAGGCAGTGGCAAAAGCCAGGAGGATGTTGGGTTACATTCAAAGAGGAATTACCAGCAGAAAGGAAGAGGTACTAATGCCACTGTATAAGTCACTGGTGAGGCCTCACTTGGAATACTGTGTTCAGTTTTGGAGACCATATCTTGCAAAGGATGTAAAAAGACTGGAAACCTTTCAGAGGAAGGTGACCAAAATGACCTGGAGCCTGCGTCAGAAGCCTTATGAGAAGAGACTTGAAGACCTAAATATGTACACTCTGGAGAAGATGGAGTGGAGTTGAGGAGTGGCCTAGTGGTTGGGGCAAGGTACTTCAGGCCGGAAGGTCAGGGGTTCAAATCCCACTAGAGGACAGCAACCTTGGGCCGGAAGGACTGGGGTTTCTAGTCCCACAGGTGCTCCTTGTGGTCTTGGGCAAGCCACTTAACCCTCCATAGCCCATGTTCCCTGTAAAATAGTTTTCTCCAAGTTATAATGCCCTGTTCAGTGTAATTTCAGTTTGTTCAATGTAAACCGCACTGATGCAGAATAGCGCGGTATATAAGAGAATGTAAATAAAGAGGAGGGATAGGGGAGATATGATTCAGACCTTTAAATACTTAAAGAGAAATAATAAACAAACCTCTTCCAAAAACGGGGAAGCTGTAAAACTAGAGGGCATAATATGAAGCTGCAAAGGGGTAAATTGAAAGGCAATGTCAGGAAATACTTTTTCACTGAAAGGGTGGTGGAAGCTTGGAATGCCCTCCCGATGGAAGTGGTGGGGGCAAATACAGGGACAGGATTCAAAATGGCAAGGGACAGACACAGTGGATCCCTTTACAGCAACAGGATAAAATCAAAATAAACTTAATGATCTAATTTCTCAACAAACAGGGGTGTCCTACATGGAGCGGTGAGTTCACTCATAAAACAAAAACATGGGGAGGGGTGGCCTGCACGGAGCGGCAGGTGCACCTACTCTTGCCATCTTACTGGGCAGACTAGATGGACCATGCTGGTCTTTATCTGCCATCATTTACTATGTAACTATGTTACTATATTTGAGAAACACATCATGCTTGGCAAGATAGAAGGTCAACGCAAAAGAGGAAGGCCAGCAATGAGATGGATCAATACAATAACAGCAGCTGCAGGTACCAGTCTGTCAACAATGAGCCGCCTGACTGAAGACTGAACACAGTTTAGGATAACTATCCAGAGGTTCGCCATGAGACGACACCGACTCGACGGCACTTAAGAACAACAAGCAAGTTAGCATACCTACAAATCAAATCCAGACACAGAGACAGGCCCTCACCAAATGCAGAAGTGACCACAAATTAGAAAACATGCAGAAAATAAAAACTGAAATGGAGACCTCACGAACTAGACTCTGCAAGCAATACTAGAGACCCAGTGGATAGAAACCAATAAATGTGAAAAAATATTTTTGTCGGAGTAGCCAGCCAAGTAAGGAAGAAGAACACCTCCTACCGCTGTGGCCTGTCCTTTTAATCAGAATTAAATTTAAAACAGCTCATATACAAAAAAAGCTGATACTTAGCTTTGAAAAGCAACCAGGCTGGAAAGACGCTAAATTCCACAGTATGTCAATTGCAACACGATGTGACACGTTTCGGGTGTATATCCCTGAGCCCCCTGCTTCAGGTAAGACAACTGTATGATAACGTCAGTTGTCTTACCTGAAGCAGGGGGCTCAGGGATATACCCCCAAAACGTGTCACGTCGTGTTGCAATTGACATACTGTGGAATTTAGCGTCTTTCCAGCCTGGTTGCTTTTCAAAGCTAAGTATCAGCTTTTTTTGTATATGAGCTGTTTTAAATTTAATTCTGATTAAAAGGACAGGCCACAGCGGTAGGAGGTGTTCTTCTTCCTTACTTGGCTGGCTACTCCGACAAAAATATTTTTTCACATTTATTGGTTTCTATCCACTGGGTTTTTGGTGTGGACACTTTGTTTGAGCTCAGAGGGAAGGTAATTATATATTTTTTGATTTTTTAGCAATACTAGAGAGGCAGAAACACATCTCTTATTCTGTGCAAAATTCAAACATATGAAATGCACATTCCAAAGATGACTCGTTCCAGTCACTAAAAAGTAAAGATCTTTTTTATCCCTTTGTTGTCTGGACATTTTATCTCATTGGTCTGGTCTATTTTTTTCCTGTTTCCTTCGCAGCATTCTCTACTTCCTCTTGCCACCCAAATCATTTCATACCAGAAGGAGAACTATTTTTTTTTGCAGGTTTTAAATATAATATGTCTTATAGACACAAAAAATGTGTACTTGCTTAGTGTATATAACCACATCCAGGCAGATGCAGTGTGCCCAATCCAAAATATAAGCATAGAGAAGAATAAAATACCAAAAATTCCAAACTTTGTCCAGACCTTTATTACCCAGCTATTAATCTTGGCATCGTCCTCTGGCAACACATTCCACAGCCTAACTATATATTAAAAAGGAGATAGAGAAGCTTTTAAACTAGAAAATAGGGGGAAGCCGACAGTCGCCCAAGAGCGCATGGTTCGGAAGAAGGTATCCTTGAAGGATACTACTGAAAGCAGTGAGGTTCCAAAAAAGAGTAAAGTAGCCCAAATGCCCTTGAGTATGGTGCAGACAGAGCGTAAAGATTCCAAATTACCCATGCCTACCAATAGCCAGATTAATATTAATAAAATACAGTCTCTGAAATGCTTGTATGCAAATGCTAGAAGTCTAAACAATAAGATGGGAGAGTTAGAATATATAGCACTAAATGAGAGGTTAGATATGATTGCAATCTCAGAGACATGGTGGAAGGAGGATAACCAGTGGGACACTGTGATACCTGGATACAAACTATATCGTAATGATAGAACTGATCAAATTGGTGGAGGGGTTGCACTCTATGTTAGAGAGGGCATTGAGTCAGAAAGGATTAAAGTTTTGCAGGAAACAAAATTTGCTGTAGAATCTCTATGGATTGAAATTCCATGTATGAAGGGGAAGGTGATGGCAGTGGGGGTGTACTATCGACCGCCTGGCCAGAATGAACAAATGGATGATGAAATGCTTAAAGAGATCAAGGAAGCTAACAAAAGTTACAGCAGAGTAGTAATAATGGGTGATTTCAATTACCCCGGTATTGACTGGGTCAGTGTCACGGCAGGACATGCTACGGAGATAAAGTTTCTAGATGAAATAAATGACTGCTTCTTGGAGCAGCTGGTTCATGAACCGACCAGAGTGGAAGCCATACTGGACCTAGTCCTTAGTGGAACACCAGATCTGGTGCAAGAAATAAGGGTGTTGGGACCACTTGGCAATAGTGATCATAGCATGATCGTGTTTGATATAATTAGTGGAGGAGGGATAGTAAAGAAATCCACAGTACTACCTTTTAACTTTCGAAAGGGAGACTATGATAAAATGAGGAATACAGTTAAGAAAAAAACTAAAAGGAGCGGTTGCAAAGGTTAAAGACTTACATCAAGCTTGGGTGTTGTTTAAAAATACTATCCTGGAAGCCCAGACCAGCTGTATTCCACGCATTAAGAAAAGTGGAAAAAAGTCCAAAAAACTGCCAGCATGGTTTAAAGTGAGGTCAGAAAGGCTGTTGCTGCCAAAAAAGCATCTTTCAGGAAATGGAAAAAAGAGCCAAACGACGAAAACTGGAAACAGCACAAGCACTGGCAAGTTTATTGCAAAGCATTGATAAGGCAGGCAAAGCGAGAATTTCAGAAGGAACTTGCTACGGAAGCAAAAACACGAAATAAATACTTTTTCAAGTACATTCGTAGCAAAAGGCCTGTGAGAGAGTCATTTGGACCATTAGATGATAGAGGGGTAAAAGGGGCAGTAAAAAGAGACAAGGCTATAGCGGAGAGACTGAATGAATTCTTTGCTTCGGTCTTTACTGAGGAAGATGTAGGGATGTTACCCAAGACTGAAGTGGTATTTAAAGGTGATACTGCAGAGGAATTGAGAGAAATAATCGCTACACCGGGAAGATGTATTACAACTATTTGATAAACTGAATAGTAGCAAATCACCTGGACCAGATGGTATACATCCAAGAGTGTTGAAAGAACTGAAATATGAGATTGCAGACCTGCTATTAGTAATCTGTGAACTTTCATTACAATCATCTGTAATACCTGAAGATTGGAGGATCGCCAATGTAACGCCAATTTTTAAAAAGGGTTCCAGGGGTGATCCAGGAAATTACAGACCGGTGAGCCTGACGTCAGTACCGGGGAAAATGCTAGAAACCATCATAAAGAACAAAATTACACAGCATGTATGTAGATAGTCATGGCCTAATGGGAGACAGCCAACATGGCTTTAGACAAGGAAGATCTTGTCTTACTAATCTGATATGCTTTTTTGAAGGTGTGAATAAACAGGTAGACAAAGGTGAGTCGGTTGATATAGTATATCTGGACTTTCAGAAAGCCTTTGACAAGGTCCCTCATCAGAGACTTTTGGCAAAACTAAAAAGTCATGGGATAGGAGGCAGTGTACTATTGTGGATCGGGAACTGGTTAAAAGATAGAAAGCAGAGGGTAGGGCTAAATGGCCAATTTTCCCAATGGAAAAAGGTGAATAGTGGAGTACCCCAGGGTCCTGTATTGGGTCCGCTACTTTTTGACATATTCATAAATGATCTGGAAAAGGGAATAACTAGTGAGGTTATCAAATTTGCAGACGACACAAAACTGTTTAAAGTTGTTAAAACCCAAGAGGACTGTGGAAAACTGCAGGAGGATCTGGATAAATTGGAAGACTGGGCATCCGAATGGCAGATGAAATTTAATGTGGACAAGTGCAAAGTTATGCACCTAGGAAAGAACAACCCAAACTATGGTTACACAATGCAAGGTTTGCACATTAGGAACCACCACACAGGAAAAAGATTTAGGAGTCATCATGGATAGCATGTTAAAACCCTCCGCCCAGTGTGCAGCAGCGGCCAAGAAAGCAAATAGAATGCTAGGTATCATAAGGAAAGGAATGGAAAATAAAACAATGGATATTATATTGCCTCTGTATCGTTCCATGGTATGACCGCACCTTGAATATTGTGTGCAATTCTGGTCGCCGTATCTTAAAAAGGATATAGCGTTATTAGAAAAGGTACAGAGAAGAGCCACCAAAATGGTAAAGGACATGGAAGGCTACTCCTATGAAGAGAGGCTACAAAGGTTAGGGCTCTTCAACCTGGAAAAGAGACGGCTGAGGGGAGATATGATAGAGGTCTATAAATTAATGAATGGAGTGGAACGGGTAAACGTAGATCAATTGTTTACGCTATCAGAATATAGAAAGACTAGGGGACATGTAATGAAGCTACAGGGTAAACTATTTAAGACAAATAAGAGAAAATATTTTTTCATTCAACGTGTAATTAAACTCTGGAATTTGTTACTGGAAGATGTAGTAAGAGCTGCTAGTGTAGCTGGGTTTAAAAAAGGTTTGGACAAGTTCCTGGAGGAAAGGTCCATAAACCATTATTAAAAAGGGACCCAGGATATCAATGCTTGACCCAATACAAGCATTGTGGAACCTGTGTCTTTTGGGGATACTGCTAGGTACGTATGACCTAGATTGGCCACTGTTGGAAACAGGATACTGGGCTTGATGGACCTTGGTCTGACCCAGTATGGCATATCTTATGTTCTTACATTCTTATGACTGCTAATGTACTTTCTTAAATGTGTTTCGAATTTGCTAGCATTTATGATATTGGTGACCTTGTTCTTTCTTTTTTCCTTCTGTTATCAGATTAATACAAAGTTTACAATGTTCTCCTCTCCTCTTCTGTGTTAGTGAGATGTGGGGGCACTAGTTCTCAGCAGCTGAGGGCTAGCCCGACTCCTCTGATGTTCTGTCCTCTCTTTCAGGCTCCATATGGTGGAGAGACAATTAGTTGCAGCATTAATAATGGTTGTTTTTTTTGTAAGTATTTTCTTCTTGTCCATGTCCCATAGAGAATGGGCACACTGGAAAAGCATTCCTTTTTCACCAAGGGAGTCATATAAGATCTCTTACATCAGTACTTCACAAACTTGTTTCAATGTAACCCCATTTTAGCCACTGAAAATTCACAAGACCCTAGATGGTAACCAAAGCAAATTATTATATAAACAGGATAGGACTGCAAATGGGCTGAAGGAGGGGCTAGGACTGGAAATAAGCAGCTGGGGGGGGGGGGGCTAGGACTTGAAATGGGATGATTGGGGACTAGAATAGGACTAGAAATGGCTGATAGGGGGCTAGGACTGGAAATGGGGGGGGCTAGGATAGGACTGGAAATGGCTGCTGGGGGGACTAGGAGTGGAAATGGGCTGACGGGGGGCTAGGATAGAACTGGAAAGAGCTGATAGGGGGCTAAGACTGGAAATGGGCTGATTGGGGGGCTTGGGCTGGAAATGTAGTGGTGGGGGACTAGGACTTGAAATGGGCTGATGGGGGCTAGGATAGGACTGCAAATGGGCTGATGGGGGGCTAGAACTGAAAATGGGCTGATTGGGGGGGGTTGGACTGTAAATGAGCTAATGGGAGGCTAGGATGGGACTGGAAATGGTTGATGGGGGGCTAGGATTGGAAATGGGCTGATGAGGAGTACTGGGACTGGAAAGGGGCTGATGCAGAGGGATGGGAGAATGGGACTAGAAGGAAGCAGATGCTGGATGGGGCTGGAACTAGAAGGGAGCTGATTTTGGGGGAGGACTAGAAGGGGGATGGTGCTGGGGAAGTGAGGATGGAGAGGAGAAAAGATATTTTGTGTGAGAGGAAAGAAAAATCTATGATTGGCCGGGTATTGGGAGAGTAAGTGGGGATTGAGGATAGAGGGGTGAAATTTGAGTGGATGAAAATGAAATAAAGAAAGAAATGGAGGAAAGAGCAAAAGGGGAAAGACCAGTATATTGGAGAAGATGTAGAGAGAGAATGGAAAAAACTAAAAGAGAGAAGAAAGGACAAATGGATAGCAGACAAGAGAGTTAGCCAAAGACATGAAGAAACCAGAAGAAAGTGACTGGAGCAATTGCAACTGAAAAATAAAATGCCCAAACAACAAAAGGTAGAAAAATACTATTTTATTTTGAATTTATTAACTGGAACATGTCAGCTCTGGGAAATGTGCATCGCTAACCAGGGCAGACGCTACCTGGTAAGCCAGGTCAGCACAGCAGGAGGGCGCTGCCGGGGGGTGGTGCTCCATTGCTAGCTGCCCACTACCCACCGCTTCAAAAAAAGAAATCAGGCATGGGAACATTTCTCTGTTCCTGTGGCTCTGCTATCTTTTAAACTGCTGGACTGCGGCATTTGCAGCAGTAACAAGCATTTCCTATTTCTCGTAAGAAAGAGGAAATGCTTATTGCTTTAGAAACTCCATGACCCAGCAGTGTGAAAGATAGAGCCATGGGAACAGAGAAATGTTCCCGTGGCTGCTTTCTTTTTATGAAGGACAAACCAGAGCAGACATGGGGGGGGGGGGGAGGGAACTGGAAGGGAACAGACATGGAGGGCTACAAGGGAGCAGACATGGAGGGTTACAAGGGAGCCGACATGGGGGGAGTTGGAAGGGAGCTGACATGGGGGGAGCTGGAAGGGAGCTGACATGGGGAAGCTGGAAGGGAGAAGACATGGGGAGCTGGAAGGGAGCAGACGGGGGGAGCTGGAAGGGAACAGACACTGGGGAGCTGGAAGGGAGCAGACACTTGGGGATGGGGCTGGAAGGTGGTTGGGTAATAGGAGGTGTTGGAAGAGAACTGACAGGGGGGAAGGAGGGGGCTGGAAGGGTGCTGACAACTGGGGATGGCACTGGAAGGTGGATAGACAGAGGAGAGGGTGACTGGAAGGGAACTGACACGAGAAGGGGCACTGGGACCGTATGTTCGCTGATACCTGGGATGGTATTTGGACTAGAAGGGGGCTTGACAATGGAGAAGGAGGGGGACTGGAAGGGAATAGACATCAGTGGCGGTGCTGGGAATGTAAGGGGGTTGACACTGGAAGGTACTGGGAGGGGAGGCTGCAAAGAGAGCTGATACTGGGGAGGATTACTGGAACTGAAAAAAGGCTGATGAAAGAAAATTAAGAAAGCAAAAGGAGAGACAAGAAATGGCAGATGGACTATAGACAATAGAAAGAGAGCTAAAAGAAGACAGAGGAAAACAGAAACCTCAGATATGGACCAGCATTATCAAAAATCGTCAGACAACAAAGGTAGAAAAAATAATTTTATTTTCAATTTAGTGAATGGACTTTGCGCTATTTTTATATTTCACACAGTATGGGGAACTGCAGTCTCTTATCTGGTGTGGCACCGCATACAGAGTCTGGCTTCTTGTGGTTTCAATTTAATTTTTGTCTACATATTTTTATTTTTACTTTAGGATGTGGTCACTTATTCTGTATTTGGTGAGGGTCTGTGTTCTGAGTGCGTGACCAAGCCAGGTGTTCTGTTAACATGGAGTTTGTACGTAGGGATCTGTACTGTAGTAATTTTACTTCTACAGCTTTTCAAATAGGTGTATGGATGTTTTGGGGCCCATTGCAGTATTTTTAGTGCTGCTTTTTCTGGGTAGGCCCTTATTGTATGAGCTTTGGAAGTGTATGCTGGTATGGTATGGTATGGTATGGTAGATTTGGCCTTGAAGATCTTCAATGACTTTTGCAGTGTTTTATATTAGTTCACAATATGGCTGGCACTGGAGAATGTTTATGTTGTTAGTGAGATGACCAGAATCAGATTTTATTTTATTTTTTGGACTATCACAGCCTATTTGTATGATGCTAAGTATTTACTGCTAAGTATTTTTATTTTGGTTATGCATTTGCTCTTTCGCTGCAATTTTCTTACAACACTGGATTTGAAGGAGAAATACTAATATCGCTTGAAAAGAGTTCACAGTGGTTTTGGGAAAAAGGAGGGTAGGGTGCAGCCAACATTAATAATGAGGGAGGGGCGCCGATTTATAGGTTGCAGCGGGGAGCTAGAAACCCTAGCACCGGCCCTGTCATTAACGTCTTTGTGTTTTATTTAGTACAAGAGGAAATTATAGTTATTTCTCCACTGTTGTTGTACATTCCAAGTTTGGCTTTTGGGGTTCCCAGTTTAATTATTGTCTTCATATTTCTAAATTGTGATCCCTTGTTCTATGTTTGCTGACGGTCTGTGTTTTGCATATGTAACTGAGCTGCAGTATTCTGTTCATGTAGTTTCTATGTGACAGTCCCACTTGTTCTCTTTCCCCAGTAGATGTACTGGTATTCTCTGAGATGTGTTGCTTTAATATTTGCAGTGTTGCCTTTTGATAGGTAGGGTTTGGTGCTTTGTGAGTCCTGGTAGTGCTATTATGATACGGCAGGTTTGCTATGGGTTCTAAATGAGCAGGGTTTATAGTACTTCCTGGCAGCTGGGACTAGAGTATAGCAGTGTAAAAATCTGGTAATCTGTCTTTATCCTCCCTGCCCATGAAAATGGTATTCAGACACTCATTAAGAGGCATGTTTAAAAGTTAATGCGCATTCACAAATGTTAATGTGCGCTAAGTGCAAAAACTCCCATTTATTTCTATTGGCGCAGTGGCACTTAACACACATTAATATTTAGTAAACATACCCCTAAGTCACTGCCAGGACAAAAGAGAGGCTTGTGAAGGGCTCCTTTGAAAGCTGCCTAAAATTTTAGTTCAAAATCAAAAAACCCCATATCAGAATCAGATTAAATCATACCCCAAGAAAAGATCCTGATACAATCAAAGGAAAAGTCCTCACTAATTATTTTTTTGTTAGAGCGGCCAACAAAGTGAACAGAACTAGTCAGTACACCACTGGAGCCTCTCCTTTTTAATCATTTCATTCTTTAAAAGTATAAACGCTATACTTAGCTCAGTGGATTTGAGCCGCCAGAAATCAAAAAATGACAACGTGTCACGTTTCGGGTTTGACAAAATCTTCAACCCTGCTTCAGGTCAGTCGAATCACAGCAAATCCAAAGCTTCAATGCAATTAGAGTAGAGGAAAACATCTTATATAACTCTGCTCGGCGTCTGATGTCATTCCTGACGAAAATCAGCCATCATCCAATCAAGAATACGATCCACACAGCAATTTAGAGGGATACCACTGACAAGGAAAACCCCCTAAAAAAGTGATGAACATACAGGAAACCAAAATCAGATAAATCAAATGATTGTATACCAGTCAAGTTGTGCATTCAGGCCTTTAGGGTGAACTGTATCAAGGGTAAATATCCATCTCTGCTCCAGTGTTTGTAAACGTTGTTCTCAATCTCCCCCTCTTGGATCATTCGGTACATGGTCCAAAACCCGCCACCGGAGTGACTCAAAAGTGTGCTGATTTTGTATACAATGTTCAACCATGGGCGCAGAAAGTACTTGTGTCCGTAGCCTTGAGGCATGTTCAGAAAGACGCATTTTTATAGTTCTAGTGGTGCGTCCAATGTAATACAATATACACGGGCAAATAAACCACAAAAGTAGATGAACAATCCATATGCCATCTTGAATAATAAATGCTAGATGTGTGAGAATCAGTCCAATCAGGACCCGGTAATGAGCTCACACAAAAGCCACAGGTACCACAGGGGAAATGCCCCCTTTCATCATGTGAAACGATAGGACGATCCAATTGGGGAGTAGTTTTCATTATCAGATCTCTAAGATTGGCTTTTCGAGAATACGCTATTTGTAAGCGTTTGTTACGAAAACAAGAATGAAGCCCCAAAATGGGCCAGAAATGATGTAATAGTTTCACAACTTGCGTCATACCTTTAGTATAAGGGAAAACACCAGTAATATTATCATCATTAATTCTTGATCCCGCTGTTAAAAAAGCCATTCCCAATGTGTAAATCTAGCCCTTTTATACACCATCTTAACTATTGCAAAAGGATAACCTCTCTGAAGTAAATGAGATGTTAAATCTGCAGCATGCAATTAAAATTCCTGTAATGTTGAATGGTTTCTACGGAGTCGCAAAAATTGGCCATAAGGCAACCCACGTTTTAATGCCTTCGGATGGAAACTGCCATACCGTAAAAGAGTGTTTCGTTGTACTGGCTTACAATTGTCACCAGCTCTCCTTAAACCCCCGAGTAGAGGTTAAGGGAGTGGGTTTTTCCCTATTGAAATAGCTGTTTTACAGATCCTGGAGCAATGCCCCTTGGGAAATGTAGTCTTTTCACTCAATCAATAAGGAGCAGTTGTGGAAAAAGTGGTTAAGCAACCAAAGGATTTTATTTCCCCTCCCGGGGTGGATTTTACCATGAACAGAAAACACAATCCAGGTATTTACTGGTATTTGGACAAACAATAGTTCCTTAACAGAAAAAAGGCTTCCTTCAGCATTAACCAAGGTGAAAACAAACATTCAAATAAAACCACGCTGTTTCCTCACAGCTCTCTGTTTCCACGTGCTATCTGTGCTGTACTCTCTTTTCAAGCAGGTTTTCAACGCAATGAAATTATTCCATTGGCCAGAGATAATGTACAGTCCATTATATCTATATCTTCTCCAGTATCAATACACTCTGGTTCACAGTCCATCAATTCCTCCTGCTCATAAGGAAATGTTTGAACCGGCACTGCTGGTGCCACGCCCTTTCTTACTGCTCCAGGCTTTACACGATATGCTTGGGTCAAATACTGGCTTTCACACAGACTATCAGGCCCAGTATTCTTTTCCCAGCACCACCCTTCTGGGTACAAACAGTCACTGTAATTAAGTATATTCAAGCCTTTTGGCTTACCTTTCAGCCTTACTGGTGGAGGTTTTCTCTGGTGCTTTTGAATAGCTGTAGGTTCCCAACCTAAGCCCTGCTCATAGCATTTCACTTGCCTCCTAGGCTTTCTGTCTCTCCCGTGCTCCCCAGGATATTGCAGACAATCTCCTTTGCCCTTGTTGTATCCTGTCCTCGGGGTTTCTTTCTTTCTCCTCAAGAAGGAATCTGTCTCTCCTTTCCATAGAGACTCTGGCTTACTCTGGGCATAGCTGTCTTCAGTGTAGCTCGCAATAGCTTCTCTCTCCAGCTCATATGCCTCACTTCCTGCTTCTTCAGCCAACTCTTCATTACCTCCTTCTCTGCCTTCCTCCATAAGCTCCACTGAAGTTTCCTTAATAGGGTGTATTCTGGGGCCGTGCTCAACTCCACCCTCTAACAGGTGTCCTGCATTACCTTGTGATTCACCCCTTGAATGATAGCACCGGCGTTTCTCTTGCCTCTGTGCCTGGTTCCCACGGTAACCAGGAGCCATGTGCTTCTGTTTACAGCTCAGCTCTACTTTTGTTCCTGGCTTTTTAGCTTCATTAAACGGGCTAGAAGGACCCACTATGTCACACAACAAAGAGTGGTCTCAAAACCAGAATAAGTCAGACCCACAATAATATCCAAAAACTGTATCCTAGAGGTTTCCACTTGTGCCGTAAATTGGATATTGGTCTTGTAAGTATTAAGACCTTGCAAAAAAGAATCCAGCTCCATTCTTGTGCCAGTCCAAAGAAAGAAAACGTCATCCAAAAATCTTTTCCAAAAAGGAACATATCTAAATAAAGGATCAGAGTAGATATAATTTGCCTCAAATTTAGCCATATAGATGGTTGCTATGGATGGGGCTACTGTCGCCCCCATTGCTATCCCAAATATCTGTAGATAATATTGTTGTTGATAGAGAAAGAAATTATTATTAAGAATTAAATCCAATGTTGTTGTTGTTAAGTGCCGTCGAGTCGGAGTCGACTCATGGCGACCCTCTGGATAGCTATCCTAAATTGTGTTTGGTCTTGAGTCAGGTGGCTCATTGTTGACAGACTGGTACCCGTAGCTGCTGCTATTTTATCGATCCATCTCATTGCTGGCCTTCCTCTTTTGCGTTGACCTTCTATCTTGCCAAGCATGATGTCTTTCTCTAATGATCTCTCTCTTCGCATGATGTGTCCAAAGTATGAAAGTCAAAGTCTTGTCATCTGAGCTTCTAAAGAAAGCTTAGGTTTGATCTCCTCTAGTACCGACTGGTTTGTTCTTCGGGCAGTCCATGATATACACAGTATTCGCCGCCAGCACCATAATTCAAAGGCATCAATTTTCTTCCTGTCTATCTTTTTCACTGTCCAGCTTTTATATCCATATGATGTTATTGAAAATACCATGGCTTCAATAAGTCAAATCTTTGTATGGAGAGAGACATCTCTGCTCTTGAGAATCTTATCTAGGTCTTTCATAGCCATTCTGCCAAGAGCAATGCGTCATCTGATTTCTTGACTGCTTGTTGCTTCTTTATTGATAGTTGATCCAAGTAGATTAAAGTTGTTCACGATTTCAATTTCTTCTCCTTCAACGATGAACCTGTTGATTATGCCAGTTGTCATAAATCCAACAGGTCAAGTAAAAATGATCTAGGGATTCGTTCAGGTAAATCCAAGGGATAATCAGCTAAACAGGCAAGTACTTCTGCCTGATCTATATTAGTATAGAGGGATTGGGGAATCTCTCTAAATTGCTGTGTGGATCGTATTCTTGATTGGATGATGGCTGATTTTCGTCAGGAGTGACGTCAGACGCCGAGCAGAGTTATATAAGATGTTTTCCTCTACTCTAATTGCATTGAAGCTTTGGATTTGCTGCGATTCGACTGACCTGAAGCAGGGTTGAAGATCTTATCAAACCCGAAATGTGACACGTTGTCATTTTTTTTTTATTTCTGGCGGCTCAAATCCACTGAGCTAAGTATAGCGATTATACTTTTAAAGAATGAAATGATTAAAAAGGAGAGGCTCCAGTGGTGTACAGACTAGTTCTGTTCACTTTGTTGGCCGCTCCAACAAAAAAATAATTAGTGAGGACTTTTCCTTTGATTGTATCAGGATTTTTCTTGGGGTAAAATTTTAGTTGGCAGCACATAAATTTTAAAATAAAATAAATTAAATTTATGCAAATGAGGTCCAGTGGATATGCAAATGAAGCCCAACAATGAGTCTCCACACATTGCCCCGCACCACCAGGGCCGGCCCCAGAATTGGTTCAAGGTGTTTGCATCCTAGTCAAACCTTAAGGCTTCTGCCCCCCCTCCCCTGGCTGAATCTATTTTTTAGCTTTGAACGCTCTGCTCTTTGCTGCCCCTCAGATGCTACTGGCCTAGGTGGCCACCTAGTTTGCCTAAGAAATCCTCAGTATTGTTGTCCATTCATCCACTGTGTCTGTCCCATGCCATTTTGAATTCTGTCGCTGTATTTGCCCCCACCACCTCCATCGGGAGGGCATTCCAAGCATCCACCACCATTTCAGTGAAAAAGTATTTCCTGTGTTGCTTTTTTTTTTAAGTATTAACAATCTTTATTAAGAAATAAACAAGTATTACAATCAAGTCCACATCAATGGGAAAGGAAGTAGAAAAGAAAAACAAGCAAAACTTTCTTACACTGTGTAGGTATATGCTGGGCACGTGAGAAATAAACATTTAGCCCTGTTTAACTTGGTAAAGAAAAAGAAAAAAAATGTAAACGGCTTCTTTACTAGACAGGAAAACCTCCAACTGATCAGATTCCATAAACACATATTTAGTCTGCTCATAAATCAAGATACATTTACAAGGGTACTTTAACAAAAAAGAAGCACCTATTGCCAGGGCACAGGCTTTTAAGAGAAGAAAAGCTTTCCTCCGCCTTTGAGTGAGTCTACAGACATCTGGAAAAATCTGAATCGTATTCCCACAAAACACTTGATTTTTCTTAGAGAAGTATAGCCGAAGAATTAAATTCTTATCCATTAAGGAAACAAAAGAAACAATTAGGGTAGCACGTTGTTTTATCTCATCTAAAGACGACTCCAAAAAAAGCAGAGAGATCTAAAGTATGAGACAAGGAAACATCACCTGCTTCCCTAGCAAAAGGAGAAGAGGCTTCCGCGGAAGCCAAAACAGGAACTTAGTAAACTGAGGAAAATTTTATAACATTTGGATCTTCAATCAATAGAACCTCCTTAAAATACTTATATAGCAATATAATAGGAGATAGGTAATGAGTCCCTCACTTGGTTTGCAGCTTGTTGTGCTGTGAGGGCTTGTGTGCATCAGTGATGCTGAAAGCAAAACTATCATTAGTTTAACTACTGGCAGGGTCTCCCAAGATGGACAGGTCTCAGCAGAGGTGCCAGACCAAGACAAACCACCCATCTGGGCAGCAGCAGAATGGGATAGTGCTGACAGCGGAGGATCACATTTCTGCGACAACGGCAACAACACCAAGCTTAAACTGTGCAGAGGAAAGGTCCGGCAATCTACTTCTGTATCTTGCCATGAAAACCCAATGGATAGTTACAACAAAATAAATTGTGCTATAGTGCTGGAAGATGAGACCCCCGGGTCGGAAGGCACTCAACTAGCTACTGGGGAAGAGCTGACGACTTTTCAGAGTAAAGCCAGCATTTATGATGTGGTTGGATCAAAGCCCTCAGGACGTCTGACTGCTGATGTAGCTGCGCATGAAATGAGAGTCAGAAGCTGTAAAGATGTCTTACACTTTGGAACATGGAACGTACGAAGCATGAACCAAGGGAAGTTGGAGGTGGTCAAGAATGAAATGGAACGTGTACAACTTGATCTTTTGGGTGTCAGCAAACTGAAATGGACTGGCATCGGGCACTTTGCATCAAATGATCACATGGTCTACTATGCTGGAAATGAAAGAAAGAAGAAATGGTGTTACATCTATAATAAAGAAGAAACTTGCAAGAACTGTAATGAAATACAATGCAGTCAGCGAACGCTTGATCTCTATTCGTCTACGAGGAATGCCTATCAACACAACTATAATTCAAGTATATGCCCCAACAACAGCTTCAGAAGAGAATGAAATTAAAAAGTTCTATGAAAAGGTACAAGCTGAAATTGACAGAACATGCAAACAGGATATCCTGATAGTCATGGGTGACTGGAACGCAAAGGTTGGCAACAAAGAAGAAGGCAAAGTAGTTGGAAAATATGGACTTGGCAACAGAAATGAAGCTGGAGAAAGACTGATAGAATTCTGCAAGACCAACGATCTATTCATCTCAAACACCTTCTTCCAGCAACACAAGCGGCGACTGTACACATGAACTTCACCCAATGGGTTGTATAAAAATCAAATTGACTACATCTGTGGAAGTCAACGATGGAAAAGCTCTGTAACATCAACAAAGACAAAACCTGGAGCTGACTGTGGTACAGATCATCAACTACTAGTAAGCAAACTCAAGCTAAAGTTGAAAAAGAGCAAACCACTCATGAATGCAGCAAAATATGACCTTGAGAATATACCACTGGAATTTAAAGACTGCCTGCAAAATTGATTTGCTGCTTTAGATACAAATGACAGAGCTCCAGAAGAGTTATGGAATGACATCAAGAAGATTGTGTTGGAAGAAAGTGAGAAGTCTCTACAAAAGGTGAAAAAGCAAAAACGGCCAAAATGGATGACGGAAGAAACTCTGAAAATTGCCCAGAAACGCAGAGAAGCTAAAGCCAGAGGAGAAAGAAAGACAATCGCAGAACTCAACAGAGATTTCCAATGTGCAGCAAGACAGGACAAGGAAAAGTACTACAATGACACATGCAAGGAAATAGAAGCAGAAGCTATTAGAGGAAGAACAAGATCGGCTTTCCTAAAGCTACGAGAGTTAAAGAAAAAGTTCCAGCCTCGAATTGGCGTGTTACAAGATGCTCAAGGTTCTATGTTGAATGATGCTGAGAAGATCAAGAAAAGGTGGAAGGAATATACAGAGTTTTTATATGATAAAGATCAAGTGGACCAACAGCCGTTTCAACCTGTACCTTATGATCGGGAACCATTGGTGATGAAAGAAGAAGTTGAAGCAGCATTGAAAGCCTTATCAAAGAACAAAGCACCAGGCATTGATAGCATTCTCATATAAGTATTACAGCAATCTTATTCAGCTGTTACCATACTTACAAGGCTCTGCCAAGAAATATGGAAGACAACCTCATGGCCAACTGACTGGAAAAGATCTGTGTTTATACCAAAGCTAAAGAAAGGTGATCTACTGACTGTGGAAATTATCGCACAATCGCTCTGATCTCACATGCCAGCAAGATTCTTCTGAAGATTATTCAAAAGAGACTACAACCATACCTAGAGCAAGAACTACCTGGGTTCAGGAAAGGGCGAGGAACGAGAGACATCATTGTGGATGTGAGATGGATCCTTGAAAAGACTAAAGAATAGCAAAAGGATATCTATTTATGCTTTATCGACTATAGCAAGGCTTTTGACTGTGTAAGCCATGAGAAATTCTGGGCCACATTAAGAAGCATGGGTATACCAGAACACCTGATCGTTCTCTTGCATAGTCTGTAAATTGATCAAGAAGCAACAGTTCGAACGGAACAAGGAGAAACAGAATGGTTTAAAATAAGCAAAGGTGTAAGACAAGGCTGCATAATTTCCCCCTACCTGTTTAATTTATATGCAGAACAAATCATCAGAGAAGCAGGACTGTATGAAGACAACAGAGGTGTGAAGATTGGTGGAAGACTCATCAACAACCTCCACTATGCTGATGATACCACATTACTGGCTGAAAGTGAAGATGATCTGAAACATTTGCTTCTCACGATCAAAGAACATAGTCTCAAAATGAGCCTGCACCTTAATGTAAAGAAGACAAAGATCATGACAACTGGCATAATCAACAGGTTCATCGTTGAAGGAGAAGAAATTGAAATCATGAACAACTTTAACCTACTTGGATTAACTATCAATAAAGAAGCAACAAGCCATCAAGAAATCAGACGACGCATTGCTCTTGTCAGAATGGCTATGAAAGACCTAGATAAGATTCTCAAGAGCAGAGATGTCTCTCTCCATACAAAGATTCAACTTGTTCAAGCCATGATAATTTCAATAACATTATATGGATGTGAAAGCTGGACAGTGAAAAAGATAGACAGGAAGAAAATTGATGCCTTTGAATTATGGTGCTGGCGGCGAATACTGTGTATACCATGGACTGCCCGAAGAACAAACCAGTCGGTACTAGAGGAGATCAAACCTAAGCTTTCTTTAGAAGCTCAGATGACAAGACTTTGACTTTCATACTTTGGACACATCATGCGAAGAAAGAGATCATTAGAGAAAGACATCATGCTTGGCAAGATAGAAGGTCAACGCAAAAGAGGAAGGCCAGCAATGAGATGGATTGATACAATAACAGCAGCTATGGGTATCAGTCTGTCAACAATGAGCCGCCTGACTGAAGACTGAACACAATTTAGGATAGCTATCCTGAGAGTCGCCATGAGTCGACTCTGACTCGACGGCACTTAGCAACAGGTAATGAGTATGGGGAAAATTCAAAAATCTTAATTTTTTCACACGATTCACATTCTCCAAGGATTCTAATTGATGATGTTCTATGAGATTATCTTGAATAGAAGAAGCAGCAGCGGCCTGCATCACGGAAACCTGACCCTCTAATTTGTTCAAAACAGTATTACACTTTGCAAAAACCTATCATGGACACCCAACTTTTGAACCACCTCTTTAGAAAACTGAGATACCTGGGAAAGAGACGCATGCAGAGAAAGTTCCATGCGTGCAACCACACCCCAGATATCCTTCAAAGATATTTCGGCTGGAGAAGTAACAGCCGCGGGCGGATCAGAAATGTCCAACACAGACGGTAGAGCAGAACATGTAGCCTTGTCCACAACAGTCATCAAAGAAGAAGGAGTTCCCAGTTCACCCAAGGAGGGCCCTCCAACCGGTATATCCACTCTGGGAGGCGAGGCCCTCAAAGACATAACTTCCTGACTGGGTAGGGCCAACCCCAGCGCATGTAGAGAAGTTTCAGAGACAGTACTCACGGTCCCGCTGGATATATCCTGTTCCTTCTATTCAGCAGGGGCACTCTGAAGATGACAATCCATGGGGCCCACCAGCTTGATGGACTTAGAACTCGAGGCTACAAATACCTTCTTCCTGTGGCAGCGGCAGGATCGAGTGACCGCAGGGCCCCCCCTGCCTGGCAGAGTCCTCCCTCCCTGCATCACCTCCCTCTTGCACTGGCTTTCAGAGCCGCGAAGGGGAGAGTTTCTCCTTCGTGGCTCTGTTAAGCCTGCCGGGGCCCGGGGCTGATGGGAAACAGAAATACCTGTTTCCCATCAGCCCCAGTGGGCTTAACAGAGCCGCGAGGGAGAAACTCTCCCCTTCGCGGCTCTGAAAGCCAGCACGAGAGGGAGGTGATGCAGGGAGGGAGGACTCTGCCGGGCAGGGGGGGCCCCGCAGACACTCGATCCTGCTGCTGCCATGGCGGCAGTGGCAGCAGCCAGCTTTTTTTTTTGTTGTTTAATTTTGCTGATGGGGGAGGGGGGTTAGGACTGGCTATGGGCTGATGGGGGGGGGGTAGGACTGGTAATGGGCTATGTGGTTGGGGTCTAAAAATGAAAATGGAGTGATGGGGGTTAGGACTGGTAATGGGCTATGGGGGGGCTAACTCTGAAAATGGGGTGATGGGGGGTTAGGACTGGAAGTGGACTGATGGGGGTTAGGATTGGCAATGGGCTATGGTGGGGGCTAGGACTGGAAATGGGCTGATGGGAGGTTAGGACTTGAGGTGGGTTGATGGGATTAGGACTGGTAATGGGTTGTGGGCTGATGGGGTTAGGACTGGAAGTGGGCTGATGGAGGGCTTAGGACTGGTAATGGGTTGGGGGGTTGCTAGGACTGGAAAAGGGCCGAGTAGAAGGGGAGGCTTGAACTGCAAATAGCTGATGGGGACGGGGGCTTGGAATGGAAATGGGCTGAGTGGAGGGGAGCTAGGATTTGACATGGGCTGATGGTGGGACTAGGAAAGGACTAGAAATGGGCTGATGGGGGGCTGGGATTGGAAATGAGCTGATAGAGGGACTTGGATAGGACTGGAAATGGATGGGGGAGCTAGGACTGGGAAGGGGCTGATGGGGGGACTAGGACCGGAAATGGGCTGATGCGGGGCCTAGAAGGGAGCGGATGCTGGGTGGGGCTGGAACTAGAAGGGAGCTGATGTTGGGAGAGGATTAGAATGGGATGGGGCTGGGAGAGTGAAATGGAGAGGGGAAAAATATTTTGTGTGGGAGGGAAGAAAAATCTACAATTGGCCGAGTATTGGGAGAGTAAGTGGGGATTGAGGATGGAGGGGTAAAATTTGAGTGGATGAAATAGGAATGAGGAAAGAGCAAAAGGAGAAAGATTAGTATGTTAAAGCAGATGTAGAGAGAGAATGGAAAAAAAATAGAAGAGAGAAGAAAGGACAAATGGATAGCAGACGATGGAGAGTTAGCAGAAGACATGAAAAAACCAGAAGAAAGTGGCTGAAGCAATTGCAACTGAAAAAAAATGCACAAAAGGTATCTCTTTATTTTGAATTTATTAACTGGAATATGTCAGCTCTGGGAAATGTGCATCATTAACGTCCGCGCTTTGTTTAGTAGAAGAGGAAATTAATGTATAGTTTTATTTCTACAGTGTTATACATTCCAAGTTTGGCTTTTGGGGTTCCCAATTTAATTATTGTCTTCCTGTTTCTAAATTGTGATTCCTTGTTTGGTGATGGTCTATGTTTTGCATGTGTAACTTAGCTGAGGTGTTCTGTTTATGTAATGCCTATTTGACAGTGTCACTTGTTCTCTTTCCCCAGTAGGTCATGTATTGTTATTCTCTGAAATGTATTGGTTTAATATTTGCAGTGTTGCCTTTTGATAGTTAGGGTATGGTGCTTTGTGAGTCCTGGTAGTGCTGTTACGATACGGCGGGTTTGCTCTTGGTTCTAAATGGGCAGTGTTTGTAGTAGTTCCTAATGTGCCTGGTGGTTGGCACTGGATTATAGTAATGTATTAATATTTTAGTCTTTCTTTATCCATACACTCATTAAGAGGCATGTTTACTAAAAGTTAGTGTATGGTAACATTATGCAAATATTTATGCAAATGAGGCCCCGCACCTTGTCTCCGCACATGGCCCTGCACCCCCCTTGGGCCGCCCCTGCCCTTTGGTCACGCCCCTTCGGACACGTGACCACAGGTGCGCGTCCGCGGGTTGCGTTCCGCGGTGGCCGATAAATTTAAAATGGCTTGGGGGGGGGATCTCAATCGCTTCGCCTCCTCCTCCGACAGAGAGCACACAGGCACCAACTCACAATCTGCTTCCTTCCCCTCCTGTGTTGCTTTTAAGTTTACTGCTTCAAGTTCTGCACTGTGTAGAGTGGTTTCTTGAGTTTTCTTTTCAGCTTTTGTCTGTGCATCTATAATAAGTGATTAACTATGTTCTGTATTTAGTGAAGGTCTACCTTGGTTCTATGTGTATCGGAAGTGAGGTATTCTGCAAGGGCAGGGTTGGGCAACCTGCAGCTCTGCACTCCATCTGCCCCCAGCAGCTCATGGGCTTTCTCACTGCTGCACTAATACCCCTGTTTTCCCCGGGATTATACAGTTTTCTTTTCTGCTCGTTCTTTTGTAGGAGGTCTTTGTTTTTCTCTCTCAGTTTTTGGAAACATGCATCTGATATCTTTTGGATTTTGTACAGTACAGAAGGAAGTGCATTTCCATTTCCTGTTTCTTTGGGATGCTGTCTGGTTCCATGGGGTTTCCAGTTTGTCTACATATTTCTATTTTTAAATTATGATCCCTTGTTCTGTGTTTGGTGATGGTCTATGTTTTGCATGTGTGACAGTGCCGAGGTATTCTGTTCATGTAGTTTCTATGTAACAGTCCACTTGTCCTCTGCTCCCAGTAGGAAATGTATTGGTATTCTCCGAGAGTATTGGTTTAAGATTTGCAGTGTTGCCTTTTGATAGGTAGGCTTTGGTGCTGTGTGAGCCCTGGTAATGCTGTTATGATATGGCGGGTTTGCTATGGGTTCTAAATGGGCAGTGTTTATAGTACTTCCTAATGGGCCTGGCGGTTGGCACTGGAGTATAGTAATGTAGAAATCTGGTAGTCTTTCTTTATCCAGACACTTATTAAGAGGCATGTTAACGTTATGCAAATGAGGCCCTGCACCAAGTCTCCGCACGTGGCCCCGCACTCCCCTTGGGCCGCCCCTGATAACGATGCTTACCAGAGGTAAGAGAGGAACGCCCAATGTGCTGCTGATTAACACCAAGGTGAGAAAGAAAGGCCAGGATCTGTGTTCTCAGATCGAGAGTCTCTCTCCCTTCCCATATCCACTGCAGGCCTGCTGCCTGCCTAGTGTCCACATGCATGTATGCTGGAGCAGTGTGCTGAGTGCATAGCTGTTGACCTCACTCACTTTTATCGTGCAGAGAAAACCACCGCAGAAAGAGCTGAAAGCGAGTGTGTTGTTGAGCGAGATGCATGCATGCTGCAGCATGTGTTCTGCCTTCTGTGACCTTAGTGAAGCGGCAGTTGCCTGTTGCCATGGCAGGATGATGGATGGGCTGTGTTGTGCTGTGCACGGCAAGTAAAGGATTCCTGCATGGGAGGACTTTTTTTTGCATGACTGCACTACTGCACAGCTTAACTCCCGATCAAAGTATGCATACAACCTTCATCAGAGTATCTGTCTTCCCTCATTATCCCGTTCCCTTTGCTCTATTCATGACAATCGGCTGTGCCTACTTTCCCCAAACAAGGCTCACTATGAGTCCACAAGGTACGTGGCCTTAGCCCCCCAGCTGTGGAATGGACTGTCTCTTCAGTTTTGCCTTCAAGCCACATTTCCACGTTTTATGGCTGAACCAAAGACGCACCTGTTCAGATAAATATTTGAGCTGTCGGACTAGCAGAATTAGCAGAACATGCTGCAATCCTGCCTGGAGAAAACGGGTTGATTTCCCGACTCTCCTTGAATGTTTGTGCTCTGTTGTGAGTTTCCCTCTTTACTCTCCTCTCTTGCTGTCCTATTCAATGATTGGCATGCCTTTCTAGCCTTCCCTCTTATTTTATATTTTTGTAAACCGTTTGCATTTGTGTAAAAAAAGCAATATAGTAAATAAACTTAACCATCACCATAACCTTAGAGGGAACACAGGTGACACTCCCTGGGTTTTTGGGCATTTTTCTTGCTTGTTCCACATATTCGTCCATTTGCACATGTACTGCATGTGTGCAGAAAGTTAAAATTGCAGACATTCAGTTGTACATGTGTATATTTGTAGGTATAGACATGCACAAGCGATTTGCATGCACTGTTAATTTTTGGGTGCTCAGCCGTATCGAATCAGTCATGACAAATGGATAGCACTACTGAATAGTGCTATTATTCGATGCAATCTGGATAAATTTAGAACCAAATCTAGATATCTATAAGTGGCAACCACCCCTGTTAAATATCGACCTCCATGTTTTTAATTTCTCATTCTGCCTGTTCTTTCACATTGCAAGTATATGCAGAATGCATTTCAATGAAGGCCAGCAATAATTTCATGTGTTAACCAAAAGCATCACTCCATCAGGCTTAAGACTGTCTGAATTTAAAAGTACACATGCTATGCTTTCCATTTCCCTATAGACTTTAATGTCTCAGAGATGTCAATGGAAAATTTAATTAAATAAAAGCTCCATATCCTAGTTGTCCAGTTTGTGATCACCACTAATTGAACAACCAGGATCTGTAGAATGCTTGGTAAACGTACAGGGTGGCCCAAAAAAAAGTGAGAACATCTCATAGCATATAAGTTATTTAAAAATTCAAAGAGACAGATGTAAACAATTGACAAATTAAAAAAACAAAGATGGCGACCGGAAATTGCTAAAAAAGGTAAATAAGTAAACTATTTAAGCTTTTAATTTACGAGATGTTCTCACTTTTTTTGGGCCACCCTGTATATTTAGGAGTATGTTTACTAATCAGCGGCTTCAATGGGGCCGCGGCTCCGATATTGCACGGAAGCCGCTGCCGCCGATTAGTAAACATACCCTTAGACATGGTTTCATAGACTATCTGCCACAAGAACATGGCAGAAGAAAAGTCTTTGTAGTAAGGGGTTCTTGTACTAAAGCCTGCTAAGGTTTTGTACTTAATATGCAATACAAATGCATGTTAAGTGCAAGGCATGCACGTTAGCTGTTGGGGCATGAGCAGCATATTCCCAGCAGTTAATGTGGGGTGCAATTAATGCAGATTCACCTAACGACAGCCATAGAGATGTTAGGTGCACTAATTCTACATTGCCACTGAGCATGCAGCAACTGCCCTCCCTTTAGCATCAATGTGTTCTCCCTGCCCTATCGCACCATGGCCAATTACTGTGCTCTTCATTACTCAGTTGCTGGCATGCCCCCATGTTAGCCGCGCAGTAAAATAACATGTTAACCAGTTACCGGGCTTTAGTGAAAGGGTCCCTAAGTTTCTAGAGCAGAGGCCTAGAGATTTGCTTTCGATGGAGGCAGTGCATGCAATTTTCTCTCATGCATATTCATTATGGCTAGCCTGAAAACCACTGGCTAGGTGTATGCCCTGAGTACTGGGTTGAAAACCTCTGCTCTAGAGCAGGAGTCAATAGATTCACCAAGGCAAATCCAGGAAGAATAATAGAAGACGCAGTTAAGAGCAGACTGGTTAGCACCCCCCCTCCCCCAATATAATAGCTCCTCCTGCAAGAAATCGGAGTTACTTACCTGTAACAGAAGTTCTCCGTGGACAGCAGGATAAGTCATCCACACCAGGTGACGTCATCCGACGGCGCCGAGACAGAAGTACTCTCTCTCTAGCCCAGAAGGCGTTTTCCTTCTGGGCCTGCTCCACCCTGGCCCTACCTCCAGGACCGCCCCTAGCCAGCCACTGTGTCTCGAGCTAGCCAGATGCTAGGGGCAAGAGGGCCAGGACCGAGACTGGGCCCCTAACAGGGGAGGAAGGGAGGGAGAGTGTGGATGACTTATCCTGCTGTCCACGGAGAACTCCTGTTACAGGTAAGTAACTCCGATTTCTCCTAGGACAAGCAGGATGAAGTCATCCACACCAGGTGACTCCCTAGCTAGAAATGACTGAGGTGGAAGGGGCCCTGTCGGGATATAAAGACAGAAGCCTGGTGGGTCTCGACAAGGCTTTTATTGCTGGTCAGAAGGAGCAACAACATGTGCAAAATGCGTGAAGTAAACGCGGGTGTGCAAGGTAAAACAACAACATATATGTGCAAAAAAACAATGCGAGGTGTGCAAGGTAAAAAAACACAACATGTGCAATCAATATTAACATGTGCAATATGTGCAAATCAATACTCAAGAAGGCATAGTAAATCAACGACATGTGCAACAAAAATGCGCGAACACCACTGTGTCCAGGTACAAGCTCATGGAACAAGTTCAATGGTTCAAGGAGTGGGTGGTCTGGTGGCGGCCGTCAGGACCGCCCGCCCAAAGGAACCCATCTGCAGGTCAAGGCAGTAGTGTCTCTGGAAGGTTTGGAGAGAGGACCAGGTAGCCGCTTTGCATATGTCGGCCTGAAGATGTTGGGTGCACCTCCTAACAGTTACTACACAGGCTTTGCAATTACCATGTGCTAATTTTTGCAGCTAATATGCTGTAACTGCAAATTTTTACCACACTTATGTAAAAGGTCCCTTTAAATGTCTTGATAAATCATGCAATATATTACTATATAATCCCTCAGAAGCCTGATATTTCTGGCTATTTTGTGTTTTGTAGAACAGTTGTTTCACATGGATCTGTAGCTGATTGGGATAAAAAATGATTCAAATAATAGCAACCGAGATGAGTAGAAAATTGAAGCTAGGAGCCTTAAGGAAGCTATTTACTTTAGAGATTAATACAACAAAATATTTATTAAAGTGAGTACAGTGCCTGTGTTTGTACATGATTGAATTTATGCATAGTGATGCAATATATTTGCAGGTTTAATTATCTCCTTTCTGCTTCAGTGGGAGTTGCATTGCTGGTCACATCATGAGTAAGCCTTAAATCAAATATGTGAGAACATGATGATATTTCAATATCCTTATTACAAGTACTTTTAATAAACTGTCAGACTAAGCAGTTAGATCGACTGTCATTTTGTTTTCATCATCTACAATGTTAAGTGCATTACTCTGCATGCTAAATACTTAACACTTAATAATTCTTCTAGTTAAAGTTTGAAAGTACTAAGCAATGTGTTTTTAGATATTGCAACATGTTTTTCTAGAACTAGTTAAAATCTGAAAAGCATTTGAGAACAATTTTCAAAAACATTTTTTTTGTGGGTTGTCACAACACCGCCCTGGTGGTTAATAGGATCCAAGACGGGTCGGACATAAATAAAAGAAAAGTTGGGTTTGGTATGTGTTTCTTTCTAGGGCCCAGTGTTTTATAGCCCTGGTAGCGTCCTGAATACCCAAAAATACCCAAAGAACAAAAGGTCATCGAGTGTAGAGAAAAATAAGGCTTTATTTCCCTCGTTTGCACAAAGGTTCAAAGGATCGGCTTCAAACACCAACAGAAATATCCTTACATCAGGGTAGAAAAATAACAACTCATATTCAAAAGAAAAACTGTTCTCTTCACAGAAAAAGGTTACCAAACAAGCATTCCTATTTACACCGGTTTTAAAGCTCACTGGTTGTACAAGCATTCCACGCTGCCCGTAGTACAATAGCTGCAATCCATTTCTTCTTCTGACAAGGACTCTACCTCTTCCACTTGCATCGGCTCCTCCTGCAATGTATCTGAGCTAGAGTCAACAGTTCCCGGCAAGCTATAGTCAGGTTTCTCCCTCAAATGCTGAATGACCTCCCAGTGTCTAGAGTTTAGCGTGGGGCGTCGGCCATGAGCATTTTTACAATGTGAACATCTTTCTTTCTTCCAAGGACTTCCATGCCCTTCATGCAAAGCAGGTCTACTTAAAAGTTTCTTATTCAATAAAAACTTTTCATACCTTTTCTCTTGCAAAGTGGGACATGTACAGGGAGCTTCTGTTTCTTGTCCTTTCCATGCGCTAACCCTCTGTGGGCTATCTTCAATACAGTATGGGTTACCTTGTAACTCCTGCTTCTTCCTCTGGGACGAGGCTTGTGGCCTACTCCTGGTAATATTCTGCCTTGATTCAGGAATATGGCTTGGGTTCTGCCTACAGCATTCACAATGCAGCTTCCGTGTACCTGAATCTCCTGGACCCTTCTGGATTCTTTGGCCTTTCAGGTTCCTTTGGCCTGTACCTCTTTCCTGCACTCCAGCAGTGTCTGTAGCTTCTGCAGTTTCTCCAGCTCCTGCAGTTTCTGCCACTCCTGCAGCTCCTCCGGCTTCTGAAGGTTCCGCAACCTTTCTGCTGCCTTCCTTGCTGCTCCTGGCTTTACCGCTACTTCTGCCTTTCCAGTCCTGCTGTGACTGTGCTCGTGCTTGTGCTTTCCAGTCCTGAGATGTCTGTGCCTCTTGCGGTACCTCTGCCCCTCTCCAGTCTTCCTGACTTCCTTTAAAAGGAGTTCCTCTCTTCCTGGATTGGCGGCTGGCTGGCTTTAGGTTACACCCTGTAGGGCGTGGATCCTCAGTCTTCCAGAGGTCCCTCTTGCTCCCCCTATCAGGCTCCTGCGAATAATGCAGCTTGTGCATGTCTTTTTTCAGGTTTAAAACATTTTCTTCTATGCCCTGCTGGTCTGCTGCATCACAGGGTACATGGGCATTTTCCTGCAGAGAAAACCCTTTTCGAAATTGTCCTTTCTGTATTGTGAGAAAGATGCATCCACTGTCCATAGCCTGCTTATTTTCGCCTTTTGGAAAGGGTCAGTGCCAGGGGGTAAGGCTGGGGCTGCCCTGGCAAAAATGTGTGTGGCGTTTTTTTTTTAAACTCCCCACATGTACTTCCTAGTGGGTAGTTTGCACCTTAAAACTCTGAGAAATTTATCAACCCATTCTTACCACTGGGCAAGACCATTTCAAAAGAGAAACTATGGGGAATATCCCTGAGCGCTTACCAAAATCTCCTTCATGCAAAGGGAAGTCTGCGTTGGAGAGGGCTGAAGCAGGAATTTCATGCACTGCTGGAAGCTTTGGTAGGTGCTACGGTGCCAGGAGCAGTGGGATGCCAGGAATGAAGTTTGCCCAGAGCGCCTCATATCCCTCTCAGCTCTGCTATTTAGATAGTGAGTGGGGATGAATATATTTATAGTACAGTTTTCTGGAGAACAGCGATATTTAGTCCTATCCAGGTAACTATCCGGAGAAAGTTAGTCTGGATGGCAGACTCAATACCATCACACTCCAGAGAACTTTGGCACACCATGCATGATCTGCCCATGTTCATATTCACATTCACTGTATTCGATATACATCCCATCTAACACTTTGTCCAATAATTCATTCCAAATAAAGAACCAAAAGACTTCACTTTTTTTGCTGCATCATTCTTGCCCCATGATTGAATTTGATATACTCAGTGGTACATTTGAATTATTTGATCCACAGTGGCCCCTTTGAATCATTAAAAAATCTTTTTGTCCTTGCCATTCGTTTGTTTGGTTGGGGTGCATTATTTGTAGGTCTTATAAAGTTATGCCAGGAGTAAACATTTGTGCAATGGCATGCACATACATTCTTTTACCATAGGTGTTGCTGGAGGCACAGTCTGCGTGGGTCACAGGTAGAGTCATGAAGTATGTGTGCAGGTGTAATGTCTGCATCTACAATACAGGCACAATCTCTGCAGAATTTATGCTAGTATTTTATGAAGTCAAATAGGCGCCTATGTATGTTCATAAATTAGGAGTCAAATAGGCATTTTCCAGCCCACTTAACCTAGGCAAACTGTTATAAAAGTTACCCTTCAGGAATGCAAGGTCTCTTTTGGTCAAAAAACGGATGAATGCTTTTAATGATCCATGAAACAGCAAAAGGCACACACCACAGAGGAAGTTTGACATTCCATGGATAACTGTAGATTCCTGATCGTCCCTCCAGTCTAGTCCCAGAATCTCTGGGTTGTCAACCTACACCAGCAGCTTTGGAGACTGAGAAACTTCACTCCTGTGATGTCACCGGTATATAAGGACTGGAACCCCCTCCTCTCACCAGTTTCAACAGTCTCTAAAGTAGCTAGTGGGGTTGTGAGCCCAGGGATTGCAGGGCTCACTTGAGGAACGATTAAGAAGAGTTATTAGTTTTTTTGTTTGGGGTTTAAAAAAACAAAAAACAAAAGAGATTTAGAGATTAGAAGCCACTGAGGTGATACCTAACTTCCTCTACCTGTGGAGGTTTTTTTCAGGTGGCCGGGCTGTATTTGCCCCGGGGTCCTCTGGTTTTCTGGCAGTAGCAACCCCCCTTCCCCCCCCCCCCCCCGAGGAGGTCATCGGGTTGGGCAGGCACGGGGAGAGGACCGGCAGCTAGTTACCACTCCGGGTGAGAAAGGAGCAGGAGCTATAGCTGTCTTAAGCTCAGCGCATGCAGAGGATTTGCCTGCCAGCGCTTGAGCAGTCGGTTGCAGTTTCAGCAGGTGCAGACACTGTTTTCAGCACGAGCTTGAAATTCCTTCCCAGCGGCTTGTGCGCAGCAGGTGAGCACGGGGGAGAGGCCAGCAGACAGTTCGCAGCAACGGCGAGGTAAGACAGCAGTTTTTTGAGCGGGAACTGCAAGATTTGTAGGCCCAGCCAGACCGCGTGTGCAAAGCGTGGCAAAAACGCCGGTAGCAGGCCCGGGGGCGCTGTGGCTGTTTTTGTATTGGGGGAGCCTCGTTTTTCAAAAACTCGCTTGGATTTGACTGGGGCAGCGAATCTGCGGGCCGTTAATGTAAATAGTAAAATTAAAAAAAAAAAGAAAAGATCCCCAAACCTGAATTGGTTGTTGAATTTAAAGGCTTCCTTTCTTTTTTTGGGGGGTACATCATGCCTTCTCGGCAGTTGTGTTTATTGTGTGGGGCCAAGAGGAGTTCGGTCTCGCTGAACGGTGTATGTAGGGGTTGTAGTCAGGAGACTAAAGAACTCTTGTCGGGGGCAGAAGTGGGGGATTCAGAGGGCTTGGGGGAGGGCCCCGAGCACATCTCTGAGCCCCTGTCCGGATCAGATCCAGGGTCCAGTACAGCTTTGAGCCCCGAAACCCCCCCCCCCCCCGCCACAGCCATCTGTATCGGGGAGTTTGGTGGCAATTTTTTCACCTGATTTCATGGCTCTCCTGCAAAAGGCATTGACCAGCTCGCAGGGGACACCTACAGCTGGGTCCTTAGGGACTGAGCCCGGGCGGAAGAGACCTTGTTCGCCTGTGAGGGCCACGGAGGCTGCCTCCAGTGCAAAGCGTTCTAGGGTGGATATGGATCCACTTGAGCAGTCACTTATTTCGGAGGATATCCATTCCGAGCAGGCGGACTTAGCAGGGTTGGAAGAAGAGGAACTAGAGGAAGGCGAGATTAAAGAGCAGGAGAATCAGGCACGAGTGGTGCGGGTGTTCCGCAAGGAGGAGCTTCCAGCACTCATTGCAGAGTCCCTTAAGGCTCTCAATATTCTGATCGATAGCGCTGCAGAGGACTCTACCCTGGAGGATCCTTTGCTGCAGGCTGTTCGCAGGATGCAGAGAGCATTCCCGGTGCATAGAGTGTTTAAGGAGATGATTCAGGAGAAATGGGATATGCCGGATGCCGCTCTTAAGGGATCTAGGGTTATGGCGAGGCTTTACCCTATGCTAGACCAGGACCGGGAGTTGTTTAAGGCTCCTAGAGTGGATGCAGCCATGTCCACGGTGACCAAGAAAACTACGATCCCGGTAGAGGGTTCTGCGGCCCTCAAGGATGCCCAAGACCGGAAGCTGGAGACGGTCCTGAAGCAGGTATTTGAAGCAAATGCGCTATCTTTACAGGCGTCTATTTGTGGGGCCTGGGTGGTGAGAGCCTGCTTACGGTGGGCGCAGCGGCTTCAGGGGGACCCCTCAGGGGAGGAAGCCAAGGAGGTATCCAGGTTAGAGTCTGGGGCGGCGTATTTGGCCGATCTTCATTATGATCTTATCCGAGGTCTAGCGAAGAGCATGGCGTCCGTAGTTGCTGGGAGGCGATGTCTTTGACTGCGGAACTGGGCAGCGGACGGTTCTTCCAAAGCAAGGTTGAGTAAGCTCCCCTTCCGCGGAAAGTTTCTATTTGGAGAGGATTTGGAGAAGTTGGTGAAAGATTTAGGGGAGTCCAAAGGCGGTAGGCTGCCGGAAGATAAGCAGAAGCAGGGGCGCCCCAGTGCCGGCCCTAGGGGTCAGCAGCGGGACTTTCGCAGGTTTCGTGCCCCAAGATATGGTCAGGGTCAGCGGGGGCGTTTCTGGGTGGTCCCAGGGGTTTCGGGGGTTTCGAGGAGCGAATAGGGGTTTTGCAACCACCTCCTCATCCTCCACCTTTAGGAAATCACAATGATGCCAGGCGGGTCCAGGGGGATATGATTCCCGTAGGGGGTCGACTGCGGGAGTTTTATCCAGCCTGGACCCAACTCACGTCAGATCAGTGGGTGTTAGAAGTCGTACGAGAGGGTTATGCATTGGAATTCCAGTGCCCAGTGGCTGACTTGTTCATCCTATCACCATGCAAGGCCAACGCAAAGCGTGCGGCAGTGCAAGAAACAGTCCAAAGATTGCTAGATCTCAAAGCCATTGTCCCAGTTCCTTCAGACCAGTTAGGGTGCGGTCGATACTCCATATATTTCGTAGTCCCAAAGAAGGAGGGGACGTGGCGGCCCATCCTGGACCTGAAAAAGGTGAATTGCTGCCTCAGGGTGTCTCATTTTCGGATGGAAACCCTTCGGTCCGTCATCGTAGCGGTAAGGAAAGGAGAGTTTTTTACATCCTTGGACCTGTTGGAGGCATATCTTCACATTCGGATTCTCCGCGAGCATCAAAAATTCCTCCGCTTTGCGGTTCCCATGGGACATTTTCAATTTCAGGCTCTTCCCTTTGGCCTCGCAACCGCGCCACGGACATTCACGAAGGTGATGGTGGTGGTGGCCTTGCGAAAGGAAGGAGTGTTGGTTCATCCGTATCTAGACGATTGGTTGATAAGGGCAAAGTCCCGGGAGGAGAGTGTGTCAGCGACGGCCAAGGTGATTGAGCTTCTGCAGAGCCTCGGTTGGGTGGTAAACGTGGTGAAGAGCCACTTGGAGCTGTCGCAAGTCTTGGAGTACCTGGGAGCTCGCTTCGACACAAGCATAGGTCGTGTGTTTCTGCCTCAGCAGAGGGTGCTCGGCCTCAGACAGCTGGTGCGGCAGTTTCTCAGCAAGCAGTGTCCCACAGCCTGGGAGTACTTGAGGGTGTTGGGGACAATGGTGGCAACCTTGGAGTTGGTGCCGTGGGTGCGTGCCCACATGAGATCACTGCAGAGCACATTGTTAAGAAGGTGGTCACATCAGCGAGATCCACTGTCCCAGAGATTGGCCTGTCCAGCGCGGACTTGCCGGGCCCTGCAGTGGTGGTTACGTCCAGGGTGCTTAGAGAGAGGAATGTCATTGGAGGTGCCTCCATGGATATCCCTAATGACAGATGCCAGTCTGCAGGGCTGGGGGACCCATTGTCAGGGTCAGCTGGTTCAGGGTCAGTGGTCCTCGGTGGAGAGGACGTGGTCCATCAACAGGTTGGAGTTGAGAGCGGTAGCGCGGGCGCTACAGGAGTTACGTCCTTATCTTCAGGAAAAAGCTATTCGGGTGTTCTCCGACAACGCGACGGCAGTGGCCTACGTAAATCATCAGGGAGGCACAAGCAGCGTGGCGCTGGAGGCCGAAGCAGAGAGTTTGTTCGAGTGGGCCGAGGAGAATCTGATGGCCCTGTCGGCGGCGCATGTCACAGGAGTGGACAATGTGGAGGCCGATTTCCTGAGTCGCGTACGGGTAGACCCAGGGGAGTGGGTTCTGCATCCGGAGGTATTCGCAATGTTGGTGCAGCGTTGGGGGATGCCGGTGATGGATCTGATGGCGACCTTCCATTCCGCGCAAGTCAGCCGCTTCTTCAGCAGAAGAAAAGAAAGGATGGCGGAAGGCCTGGATGCCCTGATTCAGGTTTGGCTGGAGGGACAGCTGCTGTATGTGTTTCCTCCGTGGGTTTTGATCGGTCGCGTGTTGCAGCGCATAGAGCTTCACAGGGGCCAAGTAATTCTAATTGCGCCAGATTGGCCGAGGAGACCGTGGTATGCCGACTTGGTCAGGCTCCTGGTGGGGGAGCCATGGCTGCTTCCAGTTCACAGAGATCTTCTGACTCAGGGGCCCCTTTGCATGCCGCAGGTGGATCGATTCTCGCTTATGGCCTGGCTATTGAGCAGGCTAGATTGAGGGCGAAGGGCTATTCGGCGGCAGTGATTGCTACCTTACTGAAATCAAAACGTCGGTCTACTTCGTTGGCATATGTTAGAGTGTGGCATGTTTTTGAGGCCTGGTGTGCGGAGAGGGACTTCGTCCCCTTAAGGGCGTCAGTCCCGCAGGATCTAGCGTTTTTGCAGGACGGTTTTCAGAAAGGCATGGCGGCAGCTTCTTTGAAGGTTCAGTTAGCGGCTCTGTCCTGTTATAGAGGTAAGGTGCAGGGCAGTCCTTTGGGAAGTCACCCGGATGTGAAACGGTTCCTGAGGGAGGTAGTGCTCCTATGGCCACCGCATAAGCGAACGGTCCCGGCGTGGGACCTGCCCTTGGTCTTAGAGGCGTTAGGAAGAGCACCTTTTGAGCCGTTAGCGGAAGCCTCATTGACGGATCTTACCCTTAAGGTGGTGTTTTTGGTAGCCATTGCTTCGGTGAGGAGAGTTTCCAAGCTACAGGCGTTTTCTTGTCGAAAACCGTTTTTGTCCTTCTTTGATTCTAAGGTGGTGTTGCGGCCGGTTCCATCTTTTTTGCCTAAGATGGTCTCGGTTTTTCATATGAACCAGGTAGTGGCTTTGCCGGTTTTTGTTACCAAAAAGAAGGGACAGGTAGCGGATCAGCTTCATCGTCTCGATGTGAGCCAAGCTTTAAAACAGTATGTGGCTCGCACAGCTAGTTTCCGTAAGTCTGATCGGTTGTTCGTGCTGTTTGCCGGGCCGCGGCAAGGGGAGGCGGACTCTAAAGGCTCTATTGCTCGATGGTTGAAAGAGGCGATTGCGTCAGCATATCTCCTGCGAGGCCGCAAGGTGCCGGATGGGCTGCGGGCTCATTCCACCAGGGCACAAGCGGCGTCATGGGCAGAATGGGGCTTAGTTCCGCCAGTGGAGATCTGTAAGGCAGCGACATGGTCTTCGCTGCATTCCTTTGTGAAGCATTACCGTCTGGATGTTCAGGCGGGGAGGGATGCCTGTTTTGGAGTGGCAGTGCTTCAGGCTGGTGTGACAGTTCCCTCCCGTTGAGTATCTGCACTGCTCTGGTACTTACCCAGAGATTCCGGGACTAGACTGGAGGGATGATCAGGAAGGTTAAATTAGACTTACCTGCTAATTGTAGTTCCTGGAGTAACTCCAGTCTAGTCCCATATCCCACCCTGTCTCACTGGTGGATCGTCGCCTGAAGCATATGAGGAATTACTGGCAAGTGCCCCCTTTTTTCTGACGGGGTTTGGTGTGGTTCACGGTGGGACAGCTTACGCCTTGGGACGGTTTGGTCCTGAGATCCTTCTTTGCAGTAAGAAACAGGGGGACCTCAAGGCATGGCCCGTGTAGCAGAGGGCTTGTATATAGTTGGGGCTTAGGGTCCTGTAAGGCTCAGTGGGGCAGTTGTTTTTGATTTTACTATGTTGCCTACTTACTTGTTGCTCCGGTGAGTCTGCTTTGTCAATAGGTAAACTAGTGAGAGGAGGTGGTTCCAGTCCTTATATACCGGTGACATCACAGGAGTGAAGTTTCTCAGTCTCCAAAGCTGCTGGTGTAGGTTGACAACCCAGAGATTCCAGGAGTAGACTGGAGTTACTCCAGGAACTACAATTAGCAGGTAAGTCTAATTTAACCTTAACCCTCACCCCCCTTGGCTTCTCATTGGGGCATTTTTATTAAACTGGGTTAAAAGTTAGCATGCTCTATTGTTAACAAGGTCCCATGTTATTCAATGGGACCTAGTTACAAACAACGCATGATAACCATTAGCTCAGCTTAGTAACATGCCCCATTGATGTGCATGGTTTTAAACCAATACCACTGATAAAATCCCTTTCCACTGTACTCAGCCACTGTAATTTGGTCTTCCCTGGATTTTTTCAAGCTTGTTATTGGGATTTGGTAACCAGTTTCAAAAAGGATTTAAACAGTGCATTTTTCCTAGACAAAAAGGTACCTGCACTCATATACAGTAGAGGGCTTTTTCATTAATACACGAGGACCATGGGTCTATTATAGCAGGCAGTGAACAAGGTGGCAGCTCTCCATACCGCCACCTCTACTCCTTCAAAAACAGCCCTGGTTTTAAACTGCAAAATGAACTGTGTTCAGTCGCTATATTAGGCATTCCTACTTGTTCTGAATCCTTTTTCCAAATGTGTTGCGAGCAATTACTACATTGTACTTTCCAAGGATCTGCTTCAGAAATGCTTCAGAAAGTAGTGAAGGCATGCACCAGTTTCTTTCAAAGTGCAAGACGGCATTTAAATATTTACAGCACGGTCTGTGCCCCTTAGGCTCCATAATTAACTTTTTAAAAATGTTAGACAGAAGCAGCATAGCCCATTGCCCTTAATATCCAATGCATTTATATGCTAGCAAACTAGCTATTACTAAACATGACTCATCAAGATTGAAAAAGGGAAAATCATTTAGGCCGAGCGGTTGTCAAGTCACTAGCTAATGCTGCTGCCTATATTTGCTGCGATAAGCATTAAAAGGCTCGTGTTGGTTGATAAATCATTGTTTAGCAATGTCTAAAGGGGTCAGTAAATGGTGCGAAGTTGCCATAGTGTAATAAATGGTTATTTGATAATGAATGAAATTGTTTGAAAATACTGTTAAAATGTCAGGTTTTAACACACAGATCATTACTCACAAGGATGGCAAACGTAGAAATCACAATGACATCATGAATAAGCGGCAGGAAATGCATTTATTTGCACAGAGCAACGCATAGGTGCCACCAACAAAACCGAACAAATTGATATGTGCAGTTAATTTCAGTCCGTAGAAGTAATTGCATTGGTTTAACTTATTTAACTCTCCTTACAATAATATTTATTGCAAAGAATGAAAGTAAAGAAATAAATGATGATAAATAGATACAAAATACATAGGAAATGGGAATTGTTTTCCAATTTAATTATACTGTCACATAAAATTATTAGACAAATACACAAATTTGACAGCAGGGATGCATTAAAACTATTACCATATGCATGGTAGTATGCTTTGTGTCACTAGTCACTTTTTCAGCAACATTTTGTTTCAGTTTAACCGATCTTTAGTATTTCTGGAGGGTAATTATCTAAGGTGGTGCCTAGTTAAAGTGCGTTTTAAGGCACCTATGTTAAGTCTGTCTTATAAAGTCAAGTAGGCACCTACTTAGCTTTCTAAAATACTAGAATAAGTGGCCTAACGTGCGCCTATATTCTAGGCACAGACTTTTACACCAGGCCAAGAGCTGACGTAAATGCCCGTGCCTATATTTCTCAAGTATGCATGCAAGTTATAGTATTTTATAAATCTACATCCAAACTCTGCCCATGTGCTTGCCCACTGGCAAAATAAGCACCTTGATGCCAAAAGGCAGACTTATCTCAGCTAGTAATTTAGAAGAGGCCATTTAGGTGCATATTAGACAATCCGCTGTCCAACAATAAGCTATTCCAATACCCTCTGTTTTTGTTGTTGTTAACCCCTATTGTTCTCCCAGTTACTTCTCCCTGTTCAATGTAAAAAACAATTCCACCAAGATTGTTATATTGTTCGATGTAAACCACTTTGGACAAAAGCGGTATAGAAAAACTGTTAAATAAATAAAATAAATAAATATGTGGCCCCATACAGAAAGTCTCATTATATATATATATATAAACATTTTTATACCGCACTTTGACTGATCAAGTGCGGTTTACAAATAGCAATATTCTGAAAAGTACAATAAACATGGTCTTATTCAGTTACATGGAACATAAACTATTTATGATGGATAAGATACAGACATAACAGAGTAGGTATACCCATAACTATTTACAATGGATGAACATAGATGATGTATGTGCTCTAACAATCCACTGCAAGTAAATTTCAATCGTATATTTGACTCACAAATTGACTTGCTAGGTGATTTGATGTTTGACTTGTGATGTCGGCTTGAGTGTCAGCACTTGACTGTGGGCCATAGTGGGAGGTAAAGAGGAATGTTGAAAGTTTTGATGTCATTTTGTTTTCTGATGTCTTCAGGGAGCTCGTTCCAAAGTGTTGGTGAAGCATGGGAGAATGCTTTTTTATTTGTCAATTTTTTGGCATTTCTGAAGTCCTTTGGGGTTTCAATTTTATGTTTATTTTTACTTCTTTGGGTTCTTTTTGAAGTCTCAGTAGTGATTAGGTTATTCAGGAAAGATGGTGCTATGTTGTGGATTATTTTAAAGGTGGTAACCAGCATTTTGTACTGTGTGTGTGTATATATATATATATATATATATATATATATATATATATATATATATATATATATATATATATATATATATACACACGCTATCAGAAATTAATTTTAAAAATATGTATGTAAGGTGATTTCAAGTAGCCAAACGTCCTTATTAAAATTTCAAATGCTAAACTTAACAAATTGAACAGACTTTACAATACGTGTCTTCTTTTTTCTGCTAGTCCATGGGAAACTTTTCAGTAAGGGGTAATGTCAACCAATGAACGAGCCATGTTATATGAAGAAATTTCTCAATGGCTAGTTGTTTTTTTAACCTTTATCTGCATCCCTAGTCATTCACAACATTTCTGGCACAAATTCAGGATAGGTTCCAGAGTAAAGAGCGCGACTTGGAAACATTATACAGGACTTTATGAAAGAATGAAGACGTACCCCTTAAAATGGATTGCTGAAGTTATAGGAACACAGATGCTGGCAAATAAATATCTCCTGATCTACTCGAACTGCCTCTTTGGGTCTGTTTATTTTGCCGTCATAAGTTCTACTCGATCTCCTTCCCTTCCCCTGGCGCAAAGGTGCTTTTTGTGTCCCTTCCAAGCATGCGTGATTTAAGAGGGGAAGTAGGTGCCCATGTGTCTTTATGAAATCACTGGCACAGGAAGCAGAGATCATGCCTTAAATGCAGGCACATACATGTACACCTGCAGACATACATTTATTTATTTATTTAATTAGGCTTATATACCCGCTTTTTCTACCAGTCAAAGTGGTGTACATTCAGGTACTGTATATCTATATCTATAGATATATATCTATATCTATATTTTTTTCCCCCTTGTCCTCAAAGGGTTCACAATCTCTGTTTTTTGTACCTGAAGCAACAGAGGGTTAAGTGGCTTGCCCAAGGCCACAAGAAGCACCTGTAGGACTAGAAGCCTGAGTCCTTCTGGCCCAAGGTTGCTGTCCCCTAGTGGGATTTGAACCCCTGGCCCTCCGGCCTGAGGTAACGCGCCCCAATCTCTAGGCCACTCCTCCCGCACATAACAGATTTGTGGCCTTTCTTGGGAGGGGCATGGTAGAAATAGGGTCAAGAGGTTGAGGAAGAATTATAGGAGGGAGAGGAGGACCTGGTGTTGGCTTAAGTTTTCCAAAATGGAAGACAACCAGGGTGAAGGAATCTATATTGGGCAGACAGAATGGACCAATTAAGCCTTATTTGTCATACCCACACTACTTCACGGTCATTTTCAAAGCAAAACATCTCACAGCCTTTGAAAATTCTGCTGACACACACAGGATAGGTGTAAAGTATGAACTAGTAAGTATGTGTGGAGATTTCAAGATGAAGGCGCTATTCACAATTTGGACATCTGCAAGCAGAAGTATAAATCACAGAGACATCCCCAAAGCCATTTTAGAAGCAGGGTCTGTGGATGTCCCCAGTGCAAGGACATCCAGGTCTGAACAGAGGCGTGTTGTAGACATGACTGGGGCATTCCTAAGAACTTCGACATCTCAAGAAATCAGCCACTCATATAACGCATGCTCACCTCATCACAGGGCTATACCATCTCATCACAGGGCTATACCATCTCATCACACGGCTAAACCATCTCATCTCAGGGCTATACCATCTCATCAGACGGCTATACCATCTCATCACAGGGCTATACCATCTCATCACACGGCTATACCATCTCATCTCAGGGCTATACCATCTCATCACAGGGCTATACCATCTGGATGTAAAATGTAAAGTTAACTATAACATAACTCATACCATCTTAATGTATATAATTTACTGTTAGTAGTTGACCTAACATAATTGCACTCTAAAGGTCTGCACAGGTCTCTATCATGAGGTGAAGTGAGGGGGCTGCCTCAGGCGGCGAAGTTTTAAAGGTGGCAAAAAATGCCCCCAAAACAGCCGCCTCAATTTGCCTTCAAAAGTTTAAAAAAAAAATCCAAATGCTCAAGTTGCTGCTGCTGCCAAGTCCGCTTCTCGGCAGCGGCAGACTCACCTCTCCTTCCTATAGCAGCCACGGCTCCTGCTTCTTGGAACCGCGGCTGTGAGATCAGCTTAAACACAAAGCCAGCCAGTGCGGAGCCTTCCTGTGCAGCGGTGTCCCGCTCCCAAAGGAAGTTGTATGCAAAGGAAGTTACTTCCGGCAGGGAGGAGAGGGATAAAAGGGTAAATCTCACCCTTTCCTTTTAAAGTGGAGGTTAATGGTTTGATAAGTTTTCGGTTATAACTTTCATTCGAGTTAAGATTATCATTAAAATGTTAGCTACTTGTTTGTTGCTCTTTTGAGTCTGTTTTGTCAATAGTTCACTGGGGCTGATGGGAGATTCCAGCAGGCTACATCAAGTGATGTCACGGGTTTGACATGCCCAGTCTCCAAGCTGCAGGAGGAGGTGCACTACCCAGAGGTGGAGGACTAAACTGTCATCACTCAAGGAACTACAATTACCAGGTAAGTGTAATTTCAATTTCCCAAGCAAAATCAAAGATGACAGAAGATAGGTCCTCGGAAATTCTAAAATCTCAAATTTCTAAACCTCATTAAGTTCTCCAATGAATCTGTTTGTGTAGCTGCAAACTGTCTTTAATGCCTGCAACCCTGACTGCTTGCAGAGCTCCCAAATGAGGCTCAAAATTTACCATTTTGCTATGGAGTTGACCCAATCTTTTGTCTTGATTCTGAAATTTAAGCTCTGAATCCTGGGAAAATTGAGACTATATGCCAGATATCTGCTAAGATTCCATCAGGAGATGATATATCATCAGTTGATTGGCTAGTTACTGAACTAAGCTGAATAAAGTTTTAGAACTGGAATAATAAAAAAAAAAAAAACATTTTATGGAGCATCCAGTATCAGAAGTGCCTACATTCCTCTCAGTAACTTTCTCCTTAAGAGCTTCAGAGCCTCTGAAACCCTACACCAGGCTGCTACTAGGTGGAAGAGATGGATTCCTAGCTACGAGGCTCAACATGTCCCCAGATGAAGAAGAGGGGGTTGAAATTACAGGGCAAACTTGCAAAGATATACTACCTGTCGTTCGCTGCACAAGGTATTTATCCATTGGTCCACTCACGGTGGTTGCAGCAGAGGCAGGAGTTTTAAGTCCCAGTCTGTTTTTAGCTTGTCTTTTCCTCATCTTCATGGAGATAGGTTTCTGGCTCCAAGGCCCTGACTAGATCCTGAATTGGCACTGAAGATGCATCAAAGGAGTGTTTTCCTCTTAGTCACGCACCCTTGGCTGTGCCATGAGAGAGCTGAAATGTAAAGATCTTCCGGCAGGCAGGTGATGCCACCAGTGGGGATAGGATTTCCTCCTGGCATTACTGCCCGAGATGATCAGAGCTTCCCTACTGAATTATTCCAGTTACCACACTCCACTCCGGCCTCCACCCCTCCCTTTTTTTCTATAGAGGACTGAAGTCAGCCTAATGACTTTATGGTGGTAATTTTATAAGGAGCTGCCTATTTTTAGGCATCAATAACACTGGTCAACAAATTTTTACAAAAGTCATGTTACTGAAATAAAAATAGTCATTTCTTATCAATTTTTATATGCTGAACACGAATATGACAGTGAAATTGCAAAGTTGGATCTAGTTTTTTTGTAATCTACAAGAATTAATGTTTACATCACGAAATGCATGTCAATAGTAAATATAATAGGCCTTCGGTTAATACCTGTAAAAAACCAAGTCATAGACTACTTCTTAGATGTTTTCACCTGTCTCTTGTACAGCTGTTCAGGAGCTTCTCTGGGGAGTGTCCAGCAGTAGTCAGCCAGCATTGTAGTGGACCATTTTCCCTGGTATCTTTGCTCCATCGTTGCGATATCCTGGTGAAAACGTTCGCCCTGTTCATTACTTACTATACCACAGTTGTCAGGAAAGAAATCGACATGGGAATCAAGGAAATGGATCTTTAGAGACATATTGCAGCCAAGTTTCTGATATTGCATCAGCATGTCTTCTACTAGTTCCTTGTACTTTTCTGCCCTAACATTCCCAAGAAAGTTTGTTGACACTAGGCGAAAAGCATTCCATGCTTGTTTCGCATCACCCTGCAGCAAGTTGTTGAACCAGTCATCTTTGAAGAGCTCTCGAATCTGAGGACCTACAAAAACTCCCTCTTTAATCTTTGCTTCGCTGAGTCGAGGGAATTTTTCATGCAGGTATCGGAAAGCTGGCGAAGTGCGGTCCATGGCTTTCACAAAGTTTTTCATCAAACCTAGTTTGATGTGAAGGGGTGGTAGCAGGATTTTGTGAGCCTCAACCAGAGCTGGGTGCTGGATATTCTTCTCTCCAACTGTTACATTTTGTCTGCGATTCCATTCCTTCCGCAAGTAGTGCCAATCCCTTGCTCGGCTATCCCACTCACATAAGAAACACGTGTATTTTATATATCCCTGCTGCAGTCCTATTAAAAGGGCAACTACCTTCAAGTCACCACAGAGGTACCAGCTGTACTTGTTATAGTTAATGGAAGTCAGTAGATGCTTTAAGTTATCGTATGTCTCTTTCATGTGGACGGCATGCACTACTGGAATAGATGGAATATGGTTTCCATTGTTCAAAAGCACAGCCTTCAGACTCAGTTTTTGAAGAGTTTATAAATAGCCTCCAGTCTTGTGGGTCATGAGTGATTTTTAAGGCATTCATGAGGCTTTCAATATCGGAACAGAATACCAGATTACTTTCCTTTCTGAAGAAAGGCTCCAACTGCTGGTGGCGCTTTCGATATGAAGTAATGTTGACATCTTCTAGAAGATTCCATTGTTGGAGTCTTGATCCTAGCAATTCTGCCTTGTTCTTGGATAAGTCCAAATCATGAACCAGGTCATTTAGTTCTTCCTGTGTTATTCTGTGTGGAGTTGATATGCATCCCAGTGAAAATCTGGGTCACTGCATGCTGACGGACAAGGAGAAGAACAGGTCGGCTCACCCTTGTCCTCATCAGATGAATCAAGAGAATATTCTGATGGAGGTTCTGGAATAGGAAGTCCTTCACCATGTAGAACTGGTCTCAATGCAGACGGAATGTTTGGGTAGACTGCTCGACTTCTTTTGCTTCGTTATTCCGCTGGAAAGAGGAGGAACCAAGCAGAAGTAACAGTCATTTATGTGGTTGCTTGGCTCTCTCCATACCATGGGGATTGCAAATGGCATTGATGGTCTTTTGCAATTCAACCACTGTGAAAGCTGTGTTGTACATGTAGCGCAGCATATATGCGGGGCCCAAGGCTTGTCTTGGTCACCAATCTTGCATCTGAAGTAAAGATGATATGCCTTCTTCAGTTGAGAAGTAATACTTTTCTTCTGGTTGGCAAATGTCACTTCCCCACAAATGTAGCAGAAATTGTCAACGGTATTAATGCACTTTCGCGGCATTACTGTTCTGTATTGTACCTAAATGGCTAAAATTATATGATTAATAAAAGTTACATGTAACAGTATTTATTTATTTTATTTAGCTGTATTTATATCCCGCTTTTCACCGGGTCAAAGCGGTCAATTGGGGGATACATTTAACACGAGGGGATATGAGACACATACGCTACTACTTACAGGGAACATGGGCAATGGGAGGGTTAAGTGGCTTGCCCAAGACCACAAGGAGTGCCTAATAGGACTAGAAATCCCAGTCCCTCCGGCCTGAGATTGCTGTCCCCAGGTGGGACTTGAACCCCTGGCCCTCCGGCCTGAAGTACCTTGTCCTAACCACTAGACCACTCCTCCAGTAGCTTAAACTGTCTCGCACACAGTCTGAAATATTTTAAATGCTCAACCTTTACGACTGCATATAGTACAGTGCTGACGTCAGATGGCTTCAGCAGCCATCTGGCAGTAGTATTACATTGCTTCAGAAAATGATGCAATTAACTCTGGATGATGTGTGCATGCTGGTATTATGCAATGTGATGCAATATTACATCATTCAAGGCTTATTTGGGATGTTTTTGATGTCCTACTGGATAAATTTACACGGTGAAACGTCAAAAATCAACTACATGCAATATCTTCAAAATTAGAGCCAATAAAATTTTTTTTAATTTTGTATTCGTGTTCAGCTCACCAAGATACTACAGATTAGGGCCTTTTAAAGTCAGTAACGATTTCAATGTTGACCAGTGTAATGTGTCTAAATATTGCTAAATGCGTACCTGTGTAAATGACCTTATAAAAGCACGTGCGGTTTGGATTGTGCGTACTTGTACTATGGGCGGAGTTTGGGCAGAGTGTGCACGTATACACATTGATTACAGAATACTATAACTTATGTGTATATTTTCCTAAAGTAGACATGGTAATACCTTAATGTAAGGTGTTTTCTCTGCCACTTACACTAGCATTTTATAATGTATATATGCGTACTTGACTTTATAAAATAGCCAGAAACTGTGTGTGAACATGCAGCTTAACTAAGCACAACTTCAAAAAATTACCCACTACATGTTTGATAAGAAAGAGAGGCTTAAGTACATGGAAATAAGGTAGCTAATGTAGTCCAGATTCGGAACGGAAATTTTTTAAAGTGGGATTGAGGCTTGTAAATTTACCCATGTTTATTTTCAGAGGGAGATCCTACCTGGGGTTTCGTTTAAAATAAAGCAGGAAGCAGGGCTGAGGTTGAGTTTAGGTAGGTAGATTTGCACCACCTATGAAGCATTGGATGAAATATATAGGTTTGGTTTTTCAAGCTTTGTTCTTATTTAGTTATTTAACATCTATTTTATACCACTTTTCAAATTGTCATAATGGCTTACAATAAACTTATTCTTGTGAATTTGGTTTGCAATGAACTTAATTTGTAAATCTATAGTGAACAGATTTTAAGTATAACTGTGCCTTATATTATAATTTGTGACGAGTTCTTGGATGGTCCTTGTGATGGGATCTATAGAATGTACCAGTCTCTCTCCAAAGGGAGGATCAACAGTCCCCTTTAAGAGAATCTGCAGCCCAGATTTCAGGCAAAATCAAAGATGACAGAAGTTAAGAACCCATCAGGCTGTAGGAGGGAGAGAGGCCAGTGGAGCCAGGAGTCCTTCCAAGGCAAGCTATGCAAAGGAGTTCTGAGGTAGGAATTTTAACTGGGGCTAGAGGAAGGGCCGGGAGAACTAGCTTGTGTAGGTTTAACAAGCTGGGACAGAAGTAAGCTGATTTTATGTTCCCTGAAGTGCTATCTGCTCTGGGTTTTGCTTTGTGGAGGTTAAACAAGCTGGGGCATAATAAAAACGGCTTTTGTTTTCCCTAAACTGCTGTTTGGCCTGTGTTTTAAAGAAAACCTGTTTCCCACTGCATAGCACATTACCACAGTTCTCTATATTTGTGAGACTTGCTTTGGGTTTACAAGCTTACAAGGAGGCGGTGATCTTCACAGCTGTGCTGCTTCTGATGCCAGGTAATGTCAGATTGTAGATCATCTGTTTCCAAGCATTTGTGGTGCTTGGTCCTAAGCTATGGAACTTTCTACTGATTGAATTGCAGTTTGAGAGGAATTATCCAATTGTTAGCTGGTCATTTTGCTAGTTGAGTAATGGCGAGTAAATTGTGGCCGAGTGTTTGTGTGTATGTGTAAGGAGGGGCATTATATGATTATATTGGAGGATTTAGGGGCTGGCGTGGGGAAGAGGGAATATTATTGTTTGTCTGTAAACATGCTTTGGGTTGTTTGATGAAGCATGCTGTCAAGTTTTATAAAAGTAAAGTAATAGAAAGTCTCTTCCCATCCTTTGTTTTTATCTATTTAAAGGCTTATTAATTGCTTAAAATGTGTATATTAAACACCATGTTAACATTTGTTAATGGTTAATTCTCATGCACTATGGCCACGCTACCCTGAGTGTGACAGATCGTGTCTGATCTCAAGCTAAACAGCATGGGGCCTGGTTAATACTTGGATGAGAGGCCATCTTAGAATAGCAGGTGCTGTAGGCTTACTGTATCGAAGAAAGGCCTAGAAAGCTACTTCCAGTTGCACCTTGCCAAAAAATTCCAGGGAATGAGACGAAACATGGACAACTATCTGCAGGGTCACCAGGAGAGGTTATTGACTCAGTGACCCTTAATAACAACAACAGTCTGAGAAGGCTCAAGTTAATGCACAGAATAAATTGATCTGAGACAGCAAGCAAAAATAAAAATCTACAGCAGTGGTTTCTCAACCCAATCCTCTGGGACTCCCAGGCCAGTCAGATTTTCAGGGTATCCACAATAAATATGCATGAGATAGATCTGCATACAATGGAAGCAGTGCATGCAGATCTATCTCATGCATATTCATTGTGGATATCCTGAAAACCTGATTGGCTTGGGGGTCCCACTGATTTACAGAGAACTCTTCACAGATAAAAATAGATTATAAAAATTAACATTTGTATAACATAGCAACGTAAGGATTTCCCTAATTATTCTCTCTTTTCAACTTTACAAAATTCCAGGGAAAAACAATTCTGGAATTTTCACTGAACTATATTGACAGTTTACAAAAGAAAATTTCCTGGGTAACTAAGCATTCACCTGTATAAATTCCCTAAGCTGAAACTTGCCCTCTCCTTAGTGGTGAACTCCAGCCATCAAGGTTCACAAAGAAAAGGGGCAGGGCTGGGGCAAGGTGAAGGCAGACAAGAGAAAATGTGTGCTAGGATTTCATTCTGAAACCCCTGTCCGTACTTCGGTGCATGTATTTTTATCTGTGGTAAAGAAGGTTCACCAGCTAGCACTTGTGTGTCCCCATTATCTTGTCTGATCCAGATTTTTAAAAGAAAGTTCCATGGGGCATATTGCTTTGCATCTAAATTTTGCTTTACAGACTTTCACAGGCATAGTGACGCTTGCAGCATGGTCACTTTTAGAGGTGGTGGAGCCCAGGGCAGAAACTGGGGAGGGAGCTACAAAATTCACCTTCACGCCATTCCTCCTTCAGAATGATGCAGACTAGAGGCTCCCTGTGGCAACTGCCCTGTTTGCCACCCCCTAACGCCGGTCCTGGCTTGCAGGTCTCCTGGCACTGGCATAGGAACCAGACTGCCCTCTATCTGAGCTTTGGCTTTGAGTCAATGTTGTTATGAACAAATTGATATATCGCAGGATAATTTGTGGCTAGTCAAGCAGAAAAAAAGTTGAGTGAAAGACAAAAAGTACTTCTTAGAGTGAGGTCAGAAACTGACAGAGAAACTAAAGAATTAAAATCAATAAGCTAATGAAGCTTCAGCAATTAATAACATTCCTATAGCGTTTAGCCTATTCCAGTAAATTAATAAATGGCCTCACCCCAGAACGGTAGGTCTTAAGAGTGATATGCGCTCCCTGCAAGCAATGCCATTTTTTCTTTTACTGGATATTGCTTGAAGCAGGGCTATTAACTAAAACCGAAGATGATTACAATTTAGGATTATTTACTGCCCAATGTATTAGTCTATTATTTAGAGTTCTTATTAAAAATATTAGATATGGAAAAGGTTCGCCTTTTAGCAAATTGGTAATAGTGTCCAATTAGGATTCAGTTTCTTCTGGCAGTAACGGAAGATCATTTTTAATCTGGTCCCACCACGAAGTGACTGTTAGGGAACCTTTAATAAACTTCATAGCAGGGATTTGCATTCATTTTGGTTTGTTAGTAGGCTTTAAAAATATCAGGGTCCCTTTTACTAAAGTGTGGTAAGTGCTTGCAAAAGGTTAAGGTGTAGTAAATGCAAACCCTTACTGCACCTTAGTAAAAGGGGCTTTCATTTTTTAAGGCTTACTACCTCTTGAGGTAAGAATATGTGCAGCTGTGACAGCCAGCACAGAGGAACATCCCACATCCATTCTCCGTCCAATCCTCCTCCATTGCACAGCGTACATGTGGCATGCTAGATTGTATGTGCTAGATGTCATTTTAGTGGGGTAATAGCACAGATGTACGCTAACAGCATGCTAAACCTCATGGTAACCATTACCGCAACTTAGTAGAAGGGGCCCTTACTGTTTAACAACAAATACTCCCAATGGAACAATGCTCAAATCAAGAAAAATTGGAACCACAAAAAACAAGCAGCAATGTCTCAAGCACAGTTAACATGGCTTACCTGTCCACTGCTAATTTTTGTCACCTGCCTCTTTTTCTTCAGGTATTTTCAAGTACTTACAGTGTGGAATGCAGATATATGGAAATAGGAAAAAGCACACAGAGCACGGCTCATGACACTCTTTCCAAACCCATCTGTATCTGCGTTGCCTATATGCATTTGTGTATCTTGTGAATGTGATGTCTGTAGGAGCAGAAGTCTGCGTGTATATCTGTCATTTGTATCCTGTTTTTGTGCGTGCAAGGGGTAAACCGAAAGGCAACGTCAGGAAATACATTTTCACTGAAAGGGTACTACTACTACTGAGCATTTGTATAGTGCTACAAGTCGTACGCAGCGCTGCACAGACATGTAAGAGACAGTCCCTGCTCATCAGAGCTTACAGTCTAGTCAAGACAGACAACACAGAAGGTGTAGGCAGGGATAAAACAAGGGGGAAAGAAAAAGAAAAAGGAGGTCAGATGAGTCAAAATCCAAAAACAGCAGCGAAGAGGTGAGTTTTCAGCCTGGATTTGAAGAGGGTTAGAGAAGGTGCCTGGCATACAGACACAGGTAGTTTGTTCCAGGCGTAAGGTGCAGCAAGGTGAAAGGAGCGAAGTTTGGAGTTAGCAATAGAAGAGAAGGGTACAGATAGAAGCAGTTTGCTAGAAGAGCGGAGTTCCCAAGGGGGGTTGTAAGGAGAGATAAGAGATGAAAGGTAGTGAGGAGCCGCAGAGTGAATGCATTTATAGGTCAGCAGGAGAAGTTTGAACTGGATGCGGAAACAGATAGGGAGCCAATGAAGTGACTTGAGAAGAGGAGTAATATGGGCATGACGAGACTGGCGGAAGATTAGCCACGAAGCAGAGTGTTGAACAGATTGAAGGGGAGAGAGATGATTCAAAGGGAGACCAAAAGGGGTGGTGGTGATTAAGGATAAGCATCTTAGTAGTGTGTTCAGAGAGGAAAGGCCAGATTTTGCTGATGTTTTATAGAGAAAGAAATGGCAGGTCTTAGCTTCAGATGAATGTGTGTGGAGAAAGAGAGAGAGGAGTCAAAGACAACCCCAAGATTGCGAGCCGAGGAAACAGGAAGGAGTACAGAGTTGTCCACAGAAACTGAGAAAGGAGGGGAGGGGAGGGGAGGTTTTAGGGGGAAAGATAAGAAGTTCAGTCTTGGCCATGTTCAATTTCAAGCGGCGGTGAGACATCCAGGCAGCAATGTCAGAAAGGCAGGCAGAGATCTGAGTCTGGATTGCCGGAGAAATTTCAGGCGTAGTGGTAGATCTGGGAGTCAATCAGCATACAGATGGTACTGAAAGCCATGGGAAGAGATAAGCGCACCAAGGGACTGGGTATAGAGAGAGAAAAGGAGAGGACCCAAGACAGGTCCTTGGGATACACCAACTGGGAGTGGGATAGCAGAGGAGGAGGAGCCACCAGAACATACACTATAAGAGCAATGGGAGAGATAGGAGGAGAACCAGGATAGTACAGAGCCCTTAAAACCAAGCGAGGAAAAGGTATCGAGGAGAAGGTTGTGGTCAACAGTGTCAAAAGCAGCAGAGGTCAAGAAGGATGAGGACAGAGTAAAGACCCTTGGGGTTTGCCAGGAACAATTCACTGGAGACTTTGGAAAGAGCCGTTTCAGTAGAGTGCAAAGGACGAAAGCCAGACTGTAAAGGATCCAGGAGGGCATGGGAGGAGAGGAAGTCGAGGCAGCAGCGGTGAACCGCACGTTCAAGTAGTTTATAAATGAAGGGAAGGAGGGAGATGGGTCAATAATTAGAAGGACAGGTGGGATCAAGTGATGGTTTCTTGAGGAGAAAGGGTGGTGGATGCTTGGAATGTCCTCCCAATTGAAGTGGTGGAGGCAAACACAGTGACAGAATTCAAAATGCCATGGGACAAACACAATGAATCCCTTTATAGCAACAGGATAAAATCAAAATAAACATAACTATCTCTTATATCTGAACAAATAGGGGTGACCTACACGGAGCATTGGATACACCCCTAAACAAAGGCATGGGGAGGGGTGACCTGTACGGAGTGGCAGGTACACCTACTCTTGCCGCCTTGCTGGGCAGACTAGATGGACCATACTGGTCTTTAACTGCCACCATTTACTATGTTACTATGTATCTCTATGCTGTGCGTGTGTGTGCAGGACCGGTGGAACACTGTTTTCTTTGGAGGTCCAAGCTCTGCCCCTAGGCCAGTCAAACTGCATGAGGGTGTGATCACCGGCCTTCCCCTTCTGTCTGCCTGCGGGGATCCAATTTCCCTCAGACAGACAGGAGGGGTCTTTGCTGCGATCGCCACACTCTTCCTTCCTACTCCCATTGGATTGGAAAGAATAAAAAGAAGAAAGGTGATAAAAATTAGCAATGGACATGTGGACCATGTTAACAAGAATTTTTAATAGAGGCATCAAAAAGAATCAAGGTCTCAGCCACAGTTAATAATAAATATAGGGGGCACTTTACTAAAGAGTGCCAAGGCGTTGCGCCTAACACTTCAATAGTGTCAAAGCCATGGTGCATTAGGTGCAATACCACTGCATTAACTGTTGGGGGCAGGGAAAGCATTTTCTTGGCAGTTAATGCAGAGCCCTGTGCCCTAATATGGCATATACGTATGTGTGTTGATTATAAAATACCTCAATTTACATGCTTACTTGCATATTTACATATTTAATGCACATTCATTAGCAGGCATAAATGTTTGCATCAGCTTTTAAGGTGTGATCCCTGCCACTTATGTTGATATTTTATAAAGACAAATAAGTGTCGTTATGTCTTTATGAAATAGGCCTCTCTTATCCTAGGCCCCCTGTTTTTAAATTACTCTCATAATAATGATAAAAGCAATATAACTAAAAATAAAGCATTTAAAAAAAAAAAGCAATATAACTATACCAAAGAGGATGAAAATGATTTTTAACATATGATTCGCAAGTTAATATTGACATAATCTTATTGGTTTATACATTATAAATCTCTCCAAACCTAACAACGAAAGCAAATAGTCATGGACATGCATGAAAGGGTGCACAAAAGGGGGTTGTCCCTTTGCAGCACCCCTTCAGCAGCATGCCTGTGGCAATCCATGGCACTGGTCATGGTTCTTAGAGAACAGCTGGATATGCAAACATAATGAAAGCACAGCTGGAAAAGAATGAAGCTCACCATGAGAGGAGGAAAGCAGCAGTAAATTAACTGCAAAAACATAAGCAAGCCGAGTCCCAAACAAGATAAGCGCTAAGATAGTTCTGGTGCTCCATTGACTGCCGTTCTTTAGGGGGCAGCTAGACACAAGATGACATCATTTTATTTTACGATCTGAAAATAAAAAGTTTTTTGTCAGATCCAGTCATCAAAAATCTGACTCCAAATCTGGCAGTCCAGTATGGTCCTTTTTACTTTATTTAATGCTTGACTGAGAGCCAACAAAGAATTGTAATAAAGGAAGACCAGGACTGGGATCATGAGAAATCATTAGACATCAAAAAATCCTTGCTTTGAGATATGTCAGATTATGTGGTTATAATTATACACGCTGGTTTAAACAATGCACCCTGAAGCAGAACAGTTTAGAAAAGGATTATCCATTTGAAACAGGATGTAGCGGACAGTGTGAGAGTTTTTGCATAAATGGGTAATGAAAATAAAATTACTCTTATTTCTTAAAACAAGGTCTGAAAATTAAATAATGTAAAAAGGACCATATTGAACTGGCTAGATTTGGAGCCACTATTTCCCTTAACTCTTTTATTTATTCCAGTTTATCTGCATTTGATCTCCATGGGGTTAATTTTCAGCAGAGGTGAAGAAACGACTGGCTAGTCAGCGCCAGTGCATATCCGGTGGTCAGCGCTCTATATCTGGTTTGGCTGGATTGCTACTTTGCAGTCTGGTTAGTGGCAATATTCAGTTATCCAGATTCCCAAATGGCATCAAGACTGCTTTTCACCAGTCCTAATTTTATGCGGTTTAGCTATGCAGTTAGCGACTGAATATCGCTGCTGGTGCAACCCCCGCTCTGCCTACAGAACACCCCAGCACTGTCCAGATAGCACTGGGGAATTTAACCCCGTTAGTGGTGGATATTCAACGGCACAACCCCCGATTAGTGCAGCTGAATATCTCAGTCAGCAACATTTATGTAGTTTGAGGTCTGCAAACTGCAAAAATGCTTTTGAATATGCCTCTCCCCCCCCCCCAAGTCTTTTTCCCCCCTTGGAAAGAGTGAATCCAGGAATGTGCACATTAGAAAGCCTTCCAGATGAGAGATGCACTTCTGAGAGTCAGTAGGAACTGTCTACTACTTTCTGAATAGCTTTAGCAGTCATGGTAAAGATTAAACAACTGTATCATGCAGCTGGGTATTTATTACATCTTCCCCATAAAGGATAGAATAGTCATCTGTTAATGAAATCATATGATTATACTTCCTCCAAGGGAAGCATGCCCTGAACATTTATATATTTCAGACAAGAATGCTGAATGTACAGCATGCCCTAGATATTTTTGGAAGATTATAGCATCCTGGCCTACTTTATCTATAATTCATTATGGTCTCAATATGAGTCTTATGTAAATGTATTCTGTGTTCAGCAGAAGTTAAGTAAATAATTTCTTTTTGTAACACTTTAACTAATATTGTAAAACAAAAATCGTCATAGTATAGGCTAGATTTGTGGGTCTTTCTAGTTACAATAAACTAAAATCTACTTTTTAGAACTTGTCAAAACCTACTGTTAGTTGTCGTGGTAATAATTAATCTATTACTGTGTAAAACTGGGCATTTGTCAGCGTGTACTGCATTGTACTAGATTAAAATTTCAATCTGGCCATTTTATAAGAACATACACCTTACTGGGTCAGATCAAAGGTTCTTCAAGCCCAGTATCCTGTTCCCAACAGAGGCCAATACAGGTCATAAGTACCGGGCAGGATCCCAAAAAATAGCCAGACTCCATTCTATTCATTCCAATGGATAAGCAGTGGATTTCCACTAGTCTGCTTTTCGGACATGGTTTATGAACTTTTCCTCAAGGAAACCATGGAGGAAAGCCAACAGTCACCCAAGAGCGCATGGTTTGGAATGATGTATTTTGAAGGATACTAGCAAAACAGGGAAGTTAGGGCATCCCGATAGAAAGGTTCCAATAAAGGTAAAAGCAACCCAGGTGCCTTTAAGGAAAAACCACACCGAGTTGAAAGATTCCACATTATCCCTGTCATCTGATAGCCAGACAATATGAACAAAAAATGACCTTTGAAATGTCTGTATGCAAATTCTAGAAGCCTAAAAATATAAAATGGGCGAGTTAGAGTATATAGCACTGAATCAAAGGTTAGATATAATTGCTATCTCAGAGACCTGGAAGGAGGATAACCAGTGGGACATTGTGATACTAGGTACAAACTATATTGCAATGATAGGGTAGATCACATTGGTGAAGGGGTGGTGCTATATGTTAAAGAGAGCAATGAGTTAAACTGGATAAAGGTTTTGCAGGAAAAAAAATACACTGTAGAATCTTTATGGATAGAAATTCCATGTAAAAAGGGAAAGGGAATGGCAGTGGGGGTGTACTACCGTTCACCTGGCCAGAATTAACAGACAGAGGATGAAACACTAAAAGAAATTAGGGAAACTTGCAAAGTTTACAACACAGTAATAACGGGAGATTTCAATTACCCCAGTATTGACTGGGTCAATGTTACATCAAGCTATGCTAGGGAGATAAAGTTTCTAGATGAAATAAATGACTGCTTCATGGAGCAGCTGGTTCAGGAACCAACATGAAGGGAAGCTATTTTAGATCTAGTTCTTAGTAGAACACAGGATCTAGTGCTGGGACTGCTTGGCAGTAGCGATTATAACATGATCACATTTGATTTAATAAATGGAAGGAGGATAACAAGAGAATCCACTGCACTAGCATTTAGCTTTCAAAAAGGAGACTAAAATAAAATGAGGAAAATGGTTAAAAAAAAAAAACCGAATGAATGACTGCAAAGATTAAGATCCCACATCAGGTCTGGGTGTTATTTAAATATACCGTCTTGGAAGCCCAGACCAAATGTATTCTACGTTTTTAGAAAAGTGGAAGGAAGGCTGAATGATAGCCAGAAAAGCTTAAAGGTGAGGTCAAAGAGGCTGTAAAAGCTAAGAGCAAATCCTTCAAAAAATGGAAAAAACAGCCAAATGATAAAAACAAGAAAAAAACATAACTACAGGCAAGTTAAATGGCAGGCAAAGAGAGAATTTGAAAATAAGCTTGCAGTGGAAGAAAAAGCACATAATAAAATCTTTTTCTAGTACATTTGTAGCAAAATACCTCAGAGTGCCAGTTGGACCATAAGGTGATAGAGGGGTAAAAGGGGCACTAAGAGAGGACAAGGACATAGCTGAGAGACTGAATGAATTCTTTGATTCTGTTTTTATTGAAGATGATGTAGGAAACTTACCCATGCCAGAAATTATATTTAAAGGTGATGTATCAGAGGAATTCAAACAAACCTCGATAAATTGGGAAGATGTATTACATCTATTTGATAAACCAAAGAGCAGCAGATCACCTGGACCGGATGACATGCATCCCAAGGTGCTGAAAGAACTAAAATATGAGATTGCAGACTTACTTTTAGTAATCTGTGAACTATCCTTAAAATCATCTGTAATACCTGAGGATTAGAGAATCACCAATGTAATGCCAATTTTTAAAAAGGTTTCAGGGGTGATTCAGCTAACTACAGACCAGTGAGATTGACCTCTTTACTTGGCAAAATGGTAGAAACCATTATAAAGACCAAAATTACTGAACATGTGGATAGTCATGGCTTAATAGCAGGAAGCCCACATGGATTTAGCCAAGGAAAGTCTTGTCTCACTAATTCAAAAGTCATGGGATAGGAGGCAGTGTACTATTGTGGATTAGGAATTGGTTAAATGGCCAATTTTCTCAATGGAGAAAGGTGAATAGTGGAGTATCCCAGGGATCTGTGCTGGACCCACTGCTTTTTATCATATTTATAAATGACCTGGAAATGGTAATAATGAGTGAGGTCATCAGATTTGAAGATGACACAAAATTATTCAAAGTTGTTAAAACACAAAAGGATTGTAAAAAATTGCAAGAGGACCTTGATATATTGGGATACTAGGTGTCTAAATGGCAGATGAAACTTAATGTGGACAAGTGCAAAGTTATGCACTTAGGGAAGAACCCAAACAGTAGTTATACAAGGTAAGGTTCCACATTAGGAACCATGACCCAGGAAAATGATTTATGCATTATCATGGATAACGTAAACGTTCTGCCTAGTGTGCAGCAGTGGCCAAGAAAGCAAATAGAATGCTAGGGATCAGAGAAAGGAATGGAGAATAAAACAAAGGATATTATAATGCATCTTTATCACTCCATGATGCCACCACACCTTTAATATAGTGTGCAATTCTGGTTACTATATCTTAAAAAGGATATAGCAGAATTAGAAAATGTACAAAGAATGATAAAAATGGTAAAGGGGATGGAAGAATATCCCTAAGAGAAAAGGTTTAAAAGGTTAGGGCTCTTCAACTTGGAAAAGAGATGGTTGAGGGGAGATATGATAGCCTAGTGATTAGAGCAACTGCCTAGTACCCAGAAGATCAAGGATTCAATTCCCACTGGTACTCCTTGTGACCTTGGGCAAGTCACTTCACCCTCCATTGCCTCGGAAGAAAAGACTTGGCAATCTACTTCCAATGATACATTGCCAAGAAAACCCAGAAGCAGTTGGGTTGTCAGGAGTCAGCAGTGACTTGATGGCACTAAAAAAAAAAAAAAAGTGAGTGGACTGGAACAGGTAACAATAGATCAGTTGTTTACACCTGCAAAAAGTAGAAAGACTAGGGGGACACACAATGAAGCTATGATGTAGTCCATTTTAGACTAATTGGAGAAAATATTTTTTCACTCAACGTGTAATCAAACTCTGGAATTCTTTACCAGAGAATATAGTAAAAAGCTACTACTATAGCTGAATTTAAAAAAGGTTTGGACAAGGATCTGGAGGAAAAGTCCATAAGCCATTATTAATGAGGACCAGGAAAATCCACTTCTTCCCCATGGGACAAGCAGCATGGAATCAATATATCTTTTGGGAACCAGACAGGAAACAGGATACTGGGCTTGATGAATCCTCAGTCTGAGCCAGTATGACATACCTTATGCTCTTACAGGATGTTCTTAACTTGTCCAAAGATTTTTTTAAAAACAGTTGTGCTAACTGTTCCAACCACATCCACTGGCAACAAATTCTAGGGCTTAATTATGTATTGAGGGAAACAGTATTTTCTCTGATTTGTTTTAAATGTCACAGTACATCCCCTAGTCTTTGTTTATTTTAAAGATTAAAACAACCAATTCATATTTACTTGTTCCACTCCACTCCAGAACTAAAACTTTGGTGGAAGAGAGACTACAGTGAATAAAGTACCTCTTTGGGAGAGTTGGGTAACTCAACGTGTAATCAAACTCTGGAATTTGTTACCGGAGGATGTAGTAAAGGCTGTTAGTGTAGCTGGGTTTAAAAAAGGTTTGGACAAGTTCCTGGAGGAAAGGTCCATAAACCATTATTAAGAAGAGACCCAGGATATCAATGCTTGACCCAGTACAAGCATTGTGGAACCTGTGTCTTTTGGGGAAACTGCTAGGTACTTGTGACCTGGATTGGCCACTGTTGGAAACAGGATACTGGGCTTGATGGACCTTGGTCTGACCCAGTATGGCATATCTTATGTTCTTATGTTCTTTAAATGCTTTCCTCTGTTGGAAAAATCCCTTCTTGATAGGCTGGATAGCAATGAATAAACCAGCAATGAGCAATATAAATTGTGAGATAGACTTCAAATAGTTGCATACTGCTGCCCCCTAGCAAGAAATAGCTGTTTGGCAAGGCTCCACTCAAATTTCAGATCCTGCAGTATTAGACGTCCAGAGCAGTGGTTCTCATCCTAATCCTCTGGCACCTGCAGGCCAGTCAGGTTTTCAACATATCCACAATGAATATGCATGAGATAGATCTGCATACAATGGAAGCAATGCATGCAGATCTATTTCATGCATATTCATTGTGGATACCCAGAAAACCCAACTGGACTAGGGGTCCCAGAGGACTAGGTTGAGAACTACTGGTCTAGAGGGTAATTTTGAGGGTGGAGCAGCCTGGTGACCAGAAGACCAGGGTTCAATTCCACGGCACCTCTTGTGACCTTGGGCAAGCCACTTTGCCTTCTAGAGCCTTGGAAGAAAGGCTTGGCAATCTACCTCCAGTCATACCTTGCCAAGAAAACCCAGGGGCTGCTGGGTCACCGGGAGTCAGCATTGACTCAATGACACCCTATCATTAGAGGATCATTTTTATAAGGAGACACCTGTTTCTCCTCATACAATGCTACTGTAAGTGGTCGAAAACATGTAAATTTAAGGCATGATCACTTACACCAGCCTGCCCAAACCACACCCTCAGGAATGCCTCCATGTAGTGCCTGTTTAAATGCCACGTTATTGCCACATATCTATTATACTGCAGCACAATCTGTAAAAGGCGTTACCATGTGTAGAACAGGCTGCATATGTGGAAAACTCTTTATAAAAATTCCCCCCACATATCTGTAAAGCAGTGTGGACACTTGAGATCTGCTAAACATAATGATGATAACAACAACAACTGAGTTATTCTCCTATAAAGATGGTGACACACACATTCTACTTTCTCTGAAGAGGCAGCACTTTGCCTTCCCACGTAGCAGCTAATTGGTGATAGAGGAGCCCATGCGATTATGATTTCCTATCCTCCTTTACACATCAGGCCTCCAGTACAGAGATTCTCAGCATCTGAAGCCCTCGACCACTGTGGCATGACACCATTTATACACCACATCCCTTCACATGTACCAGCTCCTAGGTGAAGTGTTAGCATGCTACTTGAATCCTCTGGAACTAGATTCTCCATCACCCTTATCAATCTTGAATATTTCAACAACTAGAGATGTGCAAAACTTTGAGGTAAAACTTGAGCCAAGCAAATGTCAGCCTTTGCTCAAGTTAAAAAAAAAAAAAAAAAAAAGCTGTGGACCTATTTCAGATTCATTAGGGATGTTCTTTGAAAGATTTTCCAGGAAATCTTGAGGAGGTCCAACTGATCTGATTTAGATTTTGGGTGGAAAGGGAATCTGAACTGAATCCCATTGCTGCAGAACCCAGAAATCAGGAAAATATTTGTGATGCGTATTATGCATTGTCACCATTCAGTAAATAAGGGCACAAGTGAGTTGAAAACTATTAGGTATTTGCTGAGGATATGAGAGAGGCAAAGAAGGAACAAGAAGAGACCTGCAAGTGTTCTTAGGATGATGGAGACCCTGGGTTGTGGAGGTTCCATAATTTTTGCTGGGAGCTTGGTTTCGTGCTGGGAATACTTTCCGATAAAGATAGTGGGAAAATTAATATCTTGCCATTATTTTAAAGAAAAAATTGGATTTACTGACTTCATTGTGAATTATCTGTGTTTCTCTAATAAACGCTTTTGGAACCACAAGCACTGTAATCGAGCCAAATTGTTTTTCCTGGGACTGCACCCATAGCACCATCTAGTGGTTTCCTCAGATTATACAGTATGAGCTTATGCTTTGCCATGCTGGGTCAGACCAAAGATCCATCAAGCCCAGTATGCCGTTTCCAAAAGTGCCTGGCAGGATCCCAAAAGTTAAATAGATTCCATGCAGCTTATCCCAGGAATAAGCAGAGGATGTCTCCCTGTCCACTTTATAATAGCTTCTGAACTTTTCCTTATAAATTTGTCCAAACATTTTTTTAAGCTTAGTTAACAGCTTTTACTACATCCTCCAGCAATGAATTCTAGAGTTTAATTATGTGTTGAGTGGAAAAATATTAGCCTTAAATGAACTGCTTTGTATCTTCATTGTTCTGTTCCCTAGTCTGTACTTTTTGAAGGAGTGAACTACTAATTCGAGTTTACTCGTTTCACTTCACTCATCATTTTATAGACCTCTATCATATCTCCCCCTCAGCCATCTCTCCAAGCTGAAGAGACCTAACCTTTTAAGCCTTTCCTCATAAAAGGTACCTCTCTATCCCCTTTATCATTTTGCTCGCCCTTCTCTGCATCTTTTCTAATTCTGCTATATCTTTATTTATTTTAGATGTGGCAATGAGAACTGCTTGCAGTACACAAGGTGCACCACCGTGGAGCAATACAGAGGCATTATGGTATCCTTTTTATATTCTCTATGCCTTTAATACAGATTCCTAGCATTCTATTAGCTTTCTTGGCTGCCGCAGCAAACTGAGCAGAGGATTTCAACATTATTATCCACGATGATGCTTTTACTGGGTGGTGACTCTTAATGTGGAACCTTGCATCATGAAGTTATAGTTTGGGTTGTGTTTCCCGAAGTGCATAATTTTGCACTTGTTCACATTAAATTTCATCTGCCATTTGGACAACCAGTCTCCCAGTTTCTCAAAGTCCTCTTGAAAATTTTCACAATCTTGTGATTTAACAACTGAATAATTTTGTGTTGTCTACAGATTTGATCACCTCATTCCTTTTTCCTATTTCTAGGTCATTTATAAGTATATTAAAAAGCAGTTAGCCCAGTATAGCTACCTGGGGCATTGCACCATTCACCTTTCTCCATTGAGAAAATTGACCATTTAGCCCTACTCTCTGTTTTCTATCTACAATAAGACGCTGCCTCCTATGAATTCATTTCTTCAAGAGTCTCATGAGGAACCTTGTCAAAGGCTTTCTTAAAATCCAGGTGCACTATATCCACTGGCTCACCTTTGTCTACCTGCTTATTCACACCTTCAAAACATGTCACAGATTGACAAGACAAGACTTCCCTTGGCTAAATCCATGTTGGCTTTGTCCCATTAAACCAGGACTATCTATATGTTCAATAAGTTATGCGAAACCAGAAGTCTGCTTCGGAGGGGAGCAGAAGTAGCCGATGATAGTAGGCAGGAATCACGGTGCAGCACCAGAGCCTTTTCTAAAGCACTACATTGTGGTTCCCTTGCCACCACCACTGCTGGCCCTGTAGAGGGAAGGAAGCCATGGTAATGGGCATCCCAAAAAGACCAGTGCTCTAGACAACTGCCTAGTTTACCTGATGATAGTGCCAGTCCTGCCATTAGTCTCTGCTCTATGGCCTAGTCCTCCCTAAATTCCCCTGTCATCTAATAGTCCAGCCATCTCCCTCATGGACTTTTTGTTTGTAATGTACCTAACAAAAGTATTATGAGTATTTGCTTCTACAGCAACCTTCCTTTCAAACACTCTCTTTGCCTGCCTTTTCAATGTTCTGCATCTAGCTTTCTCATGCTTATGCGCTTTCCTATTGTCATCATTCAGATCCCTTTTCCATTTTTTGAAAGATTTTTTTTTTGGCTATACGGTAATAGCCACTATCCCCTCTCTCTTAAACCATGCTGGCAGTCCTTTTTTAAAGTGTGGAATACATCTGGTCTAGGCTCCAAGATGATATTTTCAATAATGGCCAGCCTGATGTAAAATCTTAACTTTGCAGTTGCTCCTTTTTGTTTTTGCCTAACCATTTTCCTAATTTTTTTTTATCAAAGTCTTCCTTTTGAAAGTTAAATGCTAGTGCAGTAGATTTCCTTGCTGTTTGCCATGCATTTATTAAATCAAATTTGATCATGTAGTGATCACTATTGCCAAGTTGTCCTAGCATCATTACCTCTTGAACCAGATCCTGCATTCCACTAAGGAGTGCGTCCAAAATAGCCTCCCCCACCCATGTTGGTTCCTGAACCAACTGCTTCATGAAGCAATCATTGATTTAATCCAGAAACTTTAATCTCTCTAGCATGTCCTATTTTGATATAGACCCAGTTAATACTGGAATAATTGAAATCACCTATTATTACTGTGTTGACAATTTTGTTAGCTTCCCTAATTTCTGTTAGCATTTCATCGTCTGTTTGTTCATTCTGGCCAGGCAGACGGTAGCACATCCCCACACAGACAGTAATACATTTTTTCTCCTCCTCACATGGAATTCCTATAACCGGGTAAGGCGGACGACGCCTCTCGCCCCTCCCCAAGCCCCACCCCCACTTTCCTTCCCCCAAGAGAGCAATTCAAAACAAACACATGACAACAAGTTGGGACTTAAACTGGTCGCAGCTTTAATAACCTTTTCAACACACATAATCCAACATCAACATATTTTTAACCCCCCCCCCCCAAGCAGAGCGAGCTCTCACCCGCCGTGTTAGTAGCAAGGTGACGCCGCATCCGCTTCCCCCGGGCACAGGCCCGACATTTTCCACTCCCTCCCTCTTCCGGCTTCGCCATGCTATTAGCAAAAGCCTGAGGGATTAACCGGGTCGGGGGTACCCCACCCCCGCCCTCATGCTTGCCACCGGCTCCGGACCCCGGAAACCTCCGGGATCCCGCCAAAGCCCCCCCTCCAGCTGCAACAACCCAAACACCCCCCCCCCAAAGCCTCCCCCAGCCTGGGTGGGCGGGCGGGACAACAGGAGCCTCCAGCCTGGACCCAGCAACTGCCGATGCAGAGCTGGGTCCCCGCGACACTTACTCCCCCCCCCCCCCTGCTGCCGCGGCCCAGCCTCCCATTGGCTCCCGGGCGTTTAAAACGCCACGGGGAGCCAATGAGGCGCCCGGCCGCGCGGGCAGTAACAGCCGCGCGCCGCCGCAACCGAGAGGGGGCGGGGCGAACGGCCCGCCACCCCCCCGGTTAGTAGCGGCCGCGCGGACGGGGACCCGCGGCCTTGCTGTAACCGGGTAAGGCGGACGACGCCTCTCGCCCCTCCCCAAGCCCCACCCCCACTTTCCTTCCCCCAAGAGAGCAATTCAAAACAAACACATGACAACAAGTTGGGACTTAAACTGGTCGCAGCTTTAATAACCTTTTCAACACACATAATCCAACATCAACATATTTTTAACCCCCCCCCCCCCCCAAGCAGAGCGAGCTCTCACCCGCCGTGTTAGTAGCAAGGTGACGCCGCATCCGCTTCCCCCGGGCACAGGCCCGACATTTTCCACTCCCTCCCTCTTCCGGCTTCGCCATGCTATTAGCAAAAGCCTGAGGGATTAACCGGGTCGGGGGTACCCCACCCCCGCCCTCATGCTTGCCACCGGCTCCGGACCCCGGAAACCTCCGGGATCCCGCCACCGGCTCAGGTCAGCCACGACCAGAGCCGCCCCCCAAAGGTAAGCTGCGACCAGCCCTCGCCCCCAAAGGCATACCTTCTAAGGCCTCCTGCCAATCGTTCAGCAGTAAATCTAGCCCTATCGGGGACAAGTGCACCCCATCCGGCCCATAGAGGCCCGGGCAGTCCACGTCCACCCAAGGGTGAAAAATTTGACAGCCCCCGTGCTGTCCCACCCACCGGCCAATTTGACGGTTAATTTTGGTCACACCCCGTGACCACCGTCGCTGAGCCCTACAGGACGGCCTTGGAATGATATCCGACCATAGCAATAGTACATCCGGAAACATCCCCAACACCACCCCAAAGTCCTTGATAGCTGCTCGAATCAACTGCCGGCAGGTCCATGAAGCGAGATCGTTGCCACCCAAGTGGAGCAGTAACACATCCGGGGTGCCTCGGGAACGCTGGAGGTGCCGAAGCAAAGGCAGGAGTTGGATCCACCGGAGTCCGCGTTCGCCCAGCCATGTGATCGTCACCGCCCGCTCAGGAAGTCCCAAATTCAGCCCCACTGGGCGCATCGCTGCTCGCCGACCCGCCCAGAAGACAAAGGAGTGGCCCAAAATCCAACAGCATCGCTGCCCCACACCTGAAAGACAAAGAACAGCCCCGTTAATGCCCCCCCCACCCACTCCCCTACAAACGCACGTAGCTCTGGAAGGCTCCCGACCGCCATCGCCCAATGCGCTGTATCTCCTGATCGGGCAGTCCAGCCACCGCTGCACTGGTTGCCGCTCCGATCCGGAAGGAATGAGGGGCAAAGGCACCAGGATCTTCGCCTATCTGTCGTAAAGCCAGGCGCAGCACTGCGGTAAATTGGAAGCGCGTAAGAACCCGCCCGTCCAGATGGATAAAAAGGCTACCATCCCCCTCTGGACGAAGGCGTAAATACGCCTGCAGTAACGGGACCGGAAACTTGGGGAACCCTGAACCGCTGCCAAGTCCACCCACACCCCCCTACCCGCCTGATCCGTCTTAGAACGGGCAAGGCGGATACGGACCCTACTCCCGATCAAGTGCACGTGACGCACTTGCACCGCCCTCCCATTGTGAAGCCGCCCCGACTCCGAAACCAGCTCGCCCACCCGAAATGCGCCGAAAAAGGCTAACGAAAAAACGGCCCGGAAAAGCACCCCTTCATAGCAGGAGGACACTACCTGCGGCAAAGCCCCGCACAACCGACACAGTAGGTCATGCGTAATAGGACGCCGCCAATCCCCGGGCGAGGGACTGGACCGCTCCCAACCCCGCAACAACGTACGCGTTAGAAATCCCCCTCCCGCCCACCCCCACCCGAAAGCCCGTGCGAAAAAGGCGAAGCCTGCCACGTTCCGTCGGGTAGTGGCCCGAGAGAAGCCCTGTTCTTTAGCCGCCGCCACATACTGACCCATCAGCAAATCCGAGGCCAGCCCGGGCCGCCATCCATGGAGTAGCAAGAAGGACACCACACTGCAGTAGCCACGTTGATACGTGACCCATGTCGCTGAGGATACAGACTTCCGCAACAGCTCGATCATTCCTGGAGGCCAATCCGCCATAAATGCTCCGGGACCGCCGATCCCACGTCGTCCGCATCTGGGGCCAATGTCCGAAACAGCGCCCACTTGAAACGGGAAAGAGCATCAGCAATCTGGTTATGACTCCCAGGGATATGACGAGCCTTAATTACTAAATTCAACCGCAAACATGAAAACACCACCTGCCGCATCAGGTCAGCTACTGGCTGACATCTTGGGGAATAGTTATTAATCACCGAAACTACCGCCTCGTTGTCGCACCACCAGCGTACTCTGCGATCGCGTAGTCTATCCGGCCACAACGACAGTACCACCAAAATGGGAAACAACTCGAGGAAGGTAATATTCTTCGTAAGCCCCACCGCTCGCCAGGATGGAGGCCAGCCTTCCGCACACCATGCGCCCCCAAAATAAATCCCCAAACCCGAACTCCCCGCTGCATCCGTATACAACTGCAAATCCGCAGAAGTCACCTCCGGGTCTCTCAGCACCGTGGTACCATTGAAGTCACGAAGAAAATCGTCCCAAATCCGCAGGTCTGCCCGCAAGCTGCCGGACAGCCGGATCCGATGATGCGGCCTAGAGACGCCCGAAGTAGCAGCGGATAATCGGCGCAAGAATACTCGCCCCATCGGGATCACCCGACACGCGAAATTCAGGGACCCCACTAAAGACTGCATCTCCCGCAGCGTTAGCTTACTAGAGCCCAGCGCATTGGCGACCAACACCCGCAGGCTCGCCACTTTCTCTTGCGGCAAGCGAGCCACCAACGCCACAGAATCCAATTCCACCCCCAGGAAGGTAAGTGTAGTCGCCGGACCCGCCGTCTTTTCGGATGCTAATGGAACACCCCAGACTTGGGCCAACTGGACAAAACCCTCCAACAAAGCCTTGCACTGCCCTGACTGCGCTGGCCCCACGAAGAGGAAGTCATCTAAGTAATGCACTACCGAACCGCATCCCACCCAGTCCACGAATACCCAGTGCAAAAAGGAGCTAAACTGTTTGAAATACGCACAGGAAATCGAACAGCCCATAGGCATGCATTTATCGAAGAAAAATTGCCCTTCGAAGCAAAACCCCAACAAATGGAAAGCAGAAGGGTGCACCGGCAATAAACGGAAGGCAGATTCAATATCCACCTTGGACATCAAGCACCCCGGCCCACAGGCTCGTACCAGCTCCACAGCCTCATCAAAGGATGCATACCGTACCGCACACAAAACTTTAGGAATGTGATCATTCACTGAGGAACCAATCGGAAACGAGAGATTATGTATCAGGCGATACTTCCCCGGCTCTTTCTTCGGAATGATGCCCAGCGGAGAAACCACGAATTCTGCAAAAGGGGGCTCTGTGAAAGGACCCGCCACCCTACCTAATGCCAGCTCAGTAGCCAACTTATCACGTACCAGCGGCGCGAAGCGCCGGACCGAAGGCGAATTCCTCGCCTTGTGTACCCCTACACAGCCCACCACCGGTATGGGAAACCCCTCCCTGAACCCAAATTCCAAAAGACTGCTGACCTGTCGCTTCGGATACTTCTTAAGCCAGGGGCCTAACACCGCAATCGCAACCGGGGTGGGGGCCAAGCTCCAGACGTCCCCGTTACTTGTGGCCGGGGGCTGACCCGCTCCCGCCATTCTTCCTGACACACTTGAGAGCTGAATGACCCCCATTACAGACGGAGCAGGCGTGCCGGAATTTGCAATCCGGAAAGGGGCAGGAAGACTTGTTGAAGCGCCAGCACAGGTCCCCCGCTCCTCCCCCCCCTGGAGTTCTCTGCAAAACAGGGGGCACGCCCGATCGAAAGGGCCGATCCGCCCGCGCAGGGGTGGCTACTCCACTTCTTTGCCCACCCATACTTCCCCCGCCCGGTCTGATGGCCATCTGCGTCAGCCAAAGATTAATATCCTGGGTTCCCCACGACAATAGGCGATTCTCCTCCATCTTATCACGGAATTTCTCATCATAGTTGAGCCAAGCCCAACCGTCATGAGTCTGTGAGGCCTCTAGTATAGAGTCCGCGTAAGCCAACAGCAAACCGTACTGCTCTGGATGGGAATGACCCCATACACTCGCCAACCTCAAGAAAGACCGAGTCCAATTAACGACATTCCGAGCCACTCTCTTGACCCTACCCGCCTTCTCGTCCTCCTTACGCTTCCGTCGGCTATCCCCCGACCGTTTACGACCCTCGAGTAAGCGGAAAATATCTACGTAACGACGTTTTACAATCTTTTTCCGCAGCTTCTTCGGTACCCCTTCCCATAACTCAGAGAAAAACGCCACCGAAGGCACCGAACCCACCTGCCCCACGCCGACCCCCGAACCCACCTGTCCCACGCCGACCTCCCCGCCAGTGGCCCCCGGACTCCCGGCCAAGTCGTCTGACACCGAGTCGGACGAAGACTCCGAATAGGAAGAAGAGGAGGACCCCGAACGCCGCCGCCGGCGACCGGAACCCCGCTTGCGCTTGGTCGCTCGCTTCTTACCCCCCTCCCCAGCCCTTTCCCCAGCCGCCAACTCACCTGCCGCCGGTGCTGCCACCGCAGAAGACGCACCCGTCTCCGGTGTTGTCAACGATGAGGCTGACGCTCCTCCTCCACTTCCCGAAGACGCGGGGCCTCCACTGGTGCTCGCCCTCCCACCGTCCGTCTGTCCAGCAGGAACCCCACACGGTTGCCCCCAGTAGTGCCAGCCGGGCGAAACCTGCGGAGAAAAAACAGGGAAAGGCGAAGGCGAACCCACCCCAGGCCAAGGCGGCTGCCACGCCCCTAGCCAGTCCGAACTGGAAGGGCCTTGACCCCCGCTCTGCCAATGCGCCCAGGCAGGGGAATAGGCCGCCCCAGCGGGAGCAGATGGACCCCCCGGACTCGCAGCGTCCATACCCACGTTGTCCGACGGAGGAGCGACCCCTTCGCTCCCCCCCCTGGGACCATTAGCCCCCCCGGGCCATCAGGGGCCGCTCCCCGCCCCAAAGCACCTCTAGCCGGGGCAGGTGACCGGCCTCGCCGGCCCCCAGCTGCCCGACCAGCCGAAACCCCCTTACGTGCGTGCCTGCGGACCGGGATAGACCCCTGGTCGGACGCCGGACCACGGCTCGGAGCCCTGCCCCTTGTCCCTCTGCTAAGAAGAGCCGTGCGCCCCGCAGGGACAGGCTCTCCTCTCCCCGGACCAGCAGGCTTGGCCTTCCCAGTCCCGTGGCGCTTACTGGCACCCCCCTTTTTGCCCCCGCCAGCCATTGCCAATAATAGGCTGGAGGCAAGAAGCAGAGAAATTTCTTTTTTTTTTTTTTTTTTTAGTTAAGAGACTTGCCTAAGGCAATGAGGAGTGCTAGGGGAAATGAACCCTGGACTCCTGACTCCTAAGGCAGTGCTATAACCACCAGGCTAGTCCTCCGTCGCCAAAGCACTTGCCTGGAGAGCCACGAGCCTCCGTGTCCCCCGACGCTGAATCACTGCTTCCCGGAGCCCCGAAGACAGCGCTGAACACGTGCTGCTTCCCGCAGCAGCCACGGGCCCTCCTCAGCAAGCAGAATCCGGACAACAGGAGCCTCCAGCCTGGACCCAGCAACTGCCGATGCAGAGCTGGGTCCCCGCGACACTTACTCCCCCCCCCCCCCTGCTGCCGCGGCCCAGCCTCCCATTGGCTCCCGGGCGTTTAAAACGCCACGGGGAGCCAATGAGGCGCCCGGCCGCGCGGGCAGTAACAGCCGCGCGCCGCCGCAACCGAGAGGGGGCGGGGCGAACGGCCCGCCACCCCCCCGGTTAGTAGCGGCCGCGCGGACGGGACCCGCGGCCTTGCTGTTCTTAAAGATTCTACAGTGCATTTTGCTTCCTGCAAAACTTAAAGAAGGCATTGAGTCAAACAGGTTAATATATAACGCCTTCCCACCACCAATTTGATCTACCCTATCATTGCAATATAATTTTTATCCTTGTATCAGAGTGTCCCATTGGTTATTCTCCTTACATCAGCTCCTTGAGAAGTCAATTATATCTATTTATCAGTGCAATTTATTCTCTCATCTTATTTTTTAGACTTCTAGTATTTGTATACAGGTATTTCAAAGTATATTTTTTATTTATATTGGCATCCTGCTTATGATTTGACAGGGGTAGTTTTTTTTTTTTTTTTTACTTAAAAAGAGACATGGACTACTTTTACCTTTATTATAACCTCTCTGTTGAGAATCCTTAAACTCCCAGTTTTGGTGGTATCCTTCAAAGATACATTATTCTGAACCATGAGCTCCTGGGCGACTATCAATTTCCCCCCCCAATATCTAGTTTTAAATCTGTTCTTATTTTCAAGGTAAATTCCAGCAGCCTAGTTCCACCTGGTTGAGGTGGAGCCCATCCTTCTGTAAGAGACTTCCTTTTCTTTAGAATATTGTCCAGTTCCTAACAAATCTAAAGCCTTCTTCCCTACACCATCATCTCATCCACACATTAAGACTTCAGAGCTTCCTGCCTCTTGGGTTCCATGCGTGGAAAAGGGAGCATTTCCGATATGCTATCCTGGAAGTCCTGGATTTCATCTTTCTACCTAAAGGCTTAAATTTGACTATAGAACCGCCATCCCACACTTTCTTACATCCTTGGTGCTCACATATACTGAGACAGCTGGCTCTTCTTCAGTACTGTTTAGAATCCTATCTAGGTGATGTACTGTATGAAGTCCACCATCTTCACATCAGGCAGGCAAGTGACAAAGTGATCCTCATGCCCACCAGCCATCTAGTTGTTTAATGATCGAATCACTAACTAAGATAACTGTCCTAACTCTTCTCACCTAGACAGAAGCCCCTGGAGACAGATCCTCAGTGCAAGAGGATATTGCATGCCCTGGAGGACAGGTCCTGGCTACAGGATCATTTGCTGATACACCAAGGTGATGCTCTTCATCTAGGTAACCTCTGTCCTCCAAAGCATCACTGAGGCCACCAGACTGGAGGTTGAACTTTTCTACTATGTCACTATATGTCTCTTCTCTATACCTGTCTACCTCAACTCCTCCAAGTCTGCTACTCTAGCCTCCAGAAGTCAGAGTCATTCTCTGATAGCTACGAGCTTTTCGCACCAAGTGCACACATATGACTTCACATCATCTGGGAGATAATCATATATATAGCGCTCAATGCAAAGACTAGATAGTTCCCCCCCCCCCCCCTCCCTTCATACTTCTGGACTGCTGTATGCTTCTTTATATTAGTGAGCATAGTTGTTTAGAGTTGTTAAGGGAGTAGGTATACCTGAACTAATATAAAGACCTTTAGGATTATTGGGTATATTTTAAGCTATTATTTTTGTTTTCTTCTCAGTGATCTACTAATAATTTGTTAAGGGCTAATCACTCATTGATGAAAATACACTATGGTATCAAATTTCACTCTCTCTCTTAATTGAGATAATGAACTACAAAGTAAGGGATGTGTCTGGACTGGGTGGATAGAAAAAGAGACCAACTACCCATCTGTTTCTTTTAAGACTATAAAGGCCTACCTAAATCTAACAGAAATAAATTTTAAACCTTTAGAGCAATCTGAGAACTATTTTTGTTCTTTCAACAAAACAAAAAACAGACTTTTCCAAATAAACCTACATTCTCACCTCGCCGAAGCTTCAAGTCACCAAGTTTTCAGCAAAGTAATGTTTTTTTATCCATAGAGGTTTCATCTGCTCTTAGCTTTCCCCCAGAAAGAGTTTTTGAGATCTTTCATTGTTATGTATCTTGATCCTAGATGAAATGCTTCCAACAAGCCCCTTTGATGATTAACACTGCAATTAGTCTGCTAGAGTGAACGTTTCAGCTATTCTATCCACCTATTAAGCTCAGGATCACAGTTTTTTTACCCTTTTGCAAAGAAAATGGTTTTTCTATTTAAGACAGTTAAGTGATCAAAATGCTAGGAGTAATTGTAGACCTTTAAATATCTCTTTTTTGTTTTAGACTTCTAAGAGCCTACCTAAACTACAATGAATTAATTTTAAACCTCTAAAGTAGATATTCCCAACCAGTCCTTAGAACATGCCTAGCCAGTCAGGTTTTCAGGATAACTGCAATAAATATGCATGAGATAGATTGCATGCATACAATGGAGGCAGTGCATGCAATCTATCTCATGCAATTATCCTGAATACCCGAGTGGTTAGATGTCTTCCAAGAACTGGGTTGAGAATCACTGCTTTAATGAAAGATGTCACTCCCGTGTTGTCTTAAGACTGGAAGGGCCCAACTAAATTTAAAAGAAAGTCATTTAAATCCTCTAAAGCGAGTTGCTATCTAAATGCAAGAGAAATTACCCTGTAGAACAGTGGTCACCAATTTGTGGCCCCCGAAGTCTTTTGCTGTGGCCCTTTAGAAGTTGACTGTAGTGATTTACAGAAGACAAGTTACTGGAGCTTAAGAGGATACATCCCAGAAACATTACATTGGAGCTACCGAGGCCTCATTTAGACTTTTGCAAATTCTTCTTTCAAACAAAAAAAACTTTTCACTGATGGTTCATTGGTTAAAGAATGTTTGCAGTCAGCTGTTCAAATTTCTTTTTCCTAAAAGCTCCAAGCGTAAATACAGTTCTACAGAAATAAAGAATGCCATTGACAAACTTCATTTGGTCCAGAGCACTGTTGCAAGATGATATGAAAACCTTAATGAAGATCTTTTCCAACAACTCATGTCAGTTTTGCATGCGTGTGACTGGTTTTTACTGGCTTTAGACGAGTCCATGGCCATTGCTGACATCTCTAAATTAGTTGTCTTTGTGCATTTTAGCAAAACACTTGTCAAAGAGGAGATATGACTTTGATACAACTCTTATAACATAACTAGAGGCATAGACAGCGTTTTTGTTTTCTGAGTAGCTTATATTTATACTACTATGATTTGCCCCGATGAAGGCAAATTTCTGCTGAAACACAGCCATAGCAGGTTTAATAAAGGATTATTTTAAACTGTAGGACATGCAGGTTTGCTTTTGCTGTTTGCGCTTGTGAGTTTTGTGGGGGTGACCCTTTGCTTTGCTTTTCTCTTTTGTTTGTGGGATGCATTCGGGACTGGTGGGGTTGATGAGGAAAGATCACGATTTTGGGAAATTCATGTCACTTCACTGAATCATTCATTTGGAGATTATGGGGCAAGTATTTGAAACTCAATTCAGTGATAAATGTTTTAAAAATTGTTAACTTTATTCATGCAAGGGCATTAAATTCTCATCAGTTTGATGTTTTTCCTCAAAGCTTTGGATGCAGAATATGGAAATCTTTTCTTCATAATGATGTCAGGTAGCTTAGTGACGGGAAGATTTTGGAATGTTTCCACGTGCTGCTGCCGCACATTAGAGAATTTCTTGCTGAAAAAAACCAGCAGTTTGATGAATTCTCAAGTTCTGCGCAGTTGCTGGACATGTCCTTTTTAATGGACAATGCCGATTATCTCAACCAACTCAATTTGAAATTACAGGGTTCACATTTCATTACTGAACTCTATGGCTCTTTGAGGGCATTTGTCACAAAGTTGGATTTGTTTCAGTTTAGGTGAAGAAATATATTTTCCCAATTTGAAGGAAATAGCCTTGGATCTATCACTTTCTCTGAAGGAAGCAAAGGCTGCTGCTAAATGATTCTCTGCTGTGCTTTGAAAACTACAACAAGATTTTAAAAACAGTTTTAGGTTTTTCACAATCTGAACCCATGCTGGACTTTGTCCTGAGTTGTTGTAAATCCTGGGTTAATTTCTAAAATAGTAATTGACTCTGGGTTGGCAGATAATCGGTTTCAACTGTAAATCATTGAACCTCAAGAATATATGGTATTTATGCCTAATCAGAATTATCCAGTATGTTCAATGATCATAAACAAAGTTTCCTAATTTTTTAGCTTCATTTACTTGAGTGAACAGACTTTTTTCCACTATAAGAACATAATAAATAGCATACTGGTCAGACCAAGTGTCCATCAAGCCCTGTATTCTGTTTCCAACAGCGGCCAATCCATATCACAAGTATGGCGAGGCCGCAGGGCAGGGTCCCTAGCGGCCGTAGGTAACCAGGCGCGCGGCCCGGTGCGGGACCCTGCCCTCGGCGTGAAAAAGGGGGCAGGGGCTGGAGAGCATTGTTTAAATTCATTGGCTCGCCCCGATGATGGAGGTGGGCGCGAGCCAATGAGGAGAAAAGAAAAGGGGGGCTTTTAAGAGGAGCGCGCGGCGGCGGCGGTCCCTTGACGAGACCAGGGAAGAGGACGGCATCTTCGCGGCATCTTCGTGCGGTGTCCGGCCTGTATAGATCGTGTCCTGCAGCGAGGCGCATTGTCGTCGAGGAGGGGTCCGGTGCAGAGGGTAGGAGGGTCTGCGCGGGACAGCGGGATCAATAAATTAGTTGTTGTCTGCATTGGTTTAAGTGGCGGGAGAGGGCCCGGTGAAGGGAGGGTGGTTGGTTTCGGGTGGCTGCTGCAGGCACGTCGCGGGGGGAGATGCCGCCGCGGAAAGGAAGGCAGGAACGGAAGGGGACGTCGGGTGGAGGGGATCGCACTACGGAAGGCAAGAGAGGCGGCAAGGCGTTCCATTCAAAGGGGCGGAATGAGAGGACGTCAAGAGGGGTGGCGGCAGGTGAGGTGGGACAGAGGGGGGTGATTGGGGCCAGAGGAAAACGAGCTGGTGGCGGGGGAAGGGCTAGGGGGGGTAGGGGTAATGAGGTCTGCGCTGGGGGAAGAGATCGAGGGAGGTCTTTGGCCAGGGGGGGCAGGGGGGTTGGCGGCCTGGGGCTGGAGTCTGGTCTGGGGGAAGTAGCCACAGGGGGATCAGGGGGTGGCAGGGCAGCAGATGGGGTGGGCAGCAGGGAGGTGGGGTATGGAGAGGCAGGGCGGGGGATGGTGCAAAGGGGTGCAGAGTGTGGGGTTGCAGAGGCGAGTGGGTGCAGTTGGGGAGGGCAAGGGATGGGGGGGTGGGGGGGAGGACAAGGGATGGGGGGGTGGGGGGGAGGGGGGCCAGGCTGGACAGGTTGGGCTGCGCCATGGTTTGGGGCTCCCCCATACGGGCAGGGCCCCTGGGTACAAGGTAGGGCAGCAGGCAGTGGGGGATCTCCAGCGGGAGGGTCGCCATGGGAGCATTGGAGGAGCGGAGGCCAGGGCTCTTCCCGTGCAGAGTGGGTGTCTGCTTGGCCGCCTTGTGGCCCCCCGTTTGTCCCCTCTCCCCCCGCTGCTTCTGCTTTGTCTTTGCAGGTGGACAGAGACACACGGGAGGCGGCGCAGATACCCGACGGCCAGCATGTGGCGATGGAGGAAGTGGCTTGGGTCGTAGCCGATGGACCTCTGCGGAGTGAGGTCGGCGCAGGGAGCGCGATCGGAGCGCAGGCGGTGCGAGATCCCGCAGTGCTGCCACAGGAGCTGTCGGCGGGCGGCGGAAGTGACATGGGTGAGTTGTCAGGGTGCAATGTGGCAGGAGGGGGTGGGGTGGATCAGGTGGGTGGGAAGGACAAGGGAGGGCGTAAGGTGAAGCGCAAATGTCGGCACGGGCGGCGGAGTCGGCACAGTTCGGATTCTTCCTCTGCGTCCTCGGCGTCCTCCTCATCATCCTCGATAGCGCCTTCTCGTGCGGGACCAGGGCTGGAGGCAGGATTGGGTGGGACGGTCAGCGCAAAGGGAGTTCCTAACGTGGTGGCGTTCACGGAATTGTGGGAAGGAGTCCCACGGCACCTATGGCGTAAGATATGGAAGCGGCGCTATGTCGATATATTCCGATTGTTGGAGGGCAGGAGGCGCTCGGGAGAGAGTAAGAAGAAGCGGAAGGAGGATGAGAAGGCGGGTCGTGTACGGAAGGTGTCCTGGAATGTTATAAATTGGGTGCGAGCCTTTTTAAGGTTAGCTAGTGTTTGGGGTCGGCAGGCGCCAGAGGATTATGGCATGCTCTTGGCATATGCTGACTCCATCTTGGAAGCGGCGCAGACGCATGGCGGCTTTGCGTGGCTGAATTATGACGAGAAATTTCGAGATAAAATGGAGGAGAGTAAAGGGTTGTCCTGGGGCACTCAGGACATTAATTTGTGGCTAACTCAGATGTCCGGTGGTGCGGGTGTGTGAGCGGTGGAACTACGGTGCGAGCTGGGGGGCGGTGGTTTGGCAGGTACGGGGCGGTCCTTTCGGGCGAACGGGGGTTCGCTGCCGCAGAGAGCAGGGGCTGGGGCTATGGGAGACATCTGTTGGTGTTTCAATAGATCTTCGTGCCCGTTCCCCGATTGCAAGTTCCGGCATGCGTGCTCGGCCTGCGGGGGGGGGGGGGGGGCATTCCGCACTTAAATGCTTCAAGAAAGGCGGTGGGCCCCCCCCTGCGGCGGTCCCCAAATAGGATTGCGTGGATGGAGTTGGCTCCCACCCCAATCGATCGGGAGGTGATTAAGGAATGGTTGGGGGCTTATCCGCGGAAGGAGGACCGGGAGCTGTTGGAGCAGGGGTTTTTTGAGGGGTTTATTATTCCAGTGCAAGGTACGATAGTTGGTAGGGTGGCACGTAATTCCCCTTCGGTGCGGCGCTTGGCGTCGGTTGTTTGCGAGAAGTTAGCGGTGGAGTTGGGTTTGGGTAGAATTGCCGGCCCATTTGCGGAACCGCCATTGGAGGAGTTGGTACTGTCTCCTTTGGGGGTAATCCCTAAGAAGGAAAAAGGGAAGTTTCGGCTGATACATAACCTCTCCTTTCCGCTGGGTGAGTCGGTGAATGCGCATATTCCCAAAGCGTTGTGCGCGGTTCGGTATGCGTCCTTTGACGAGGCGGTCGGTTTGGTGAAACATTGTGGCCCTGGGGCCCAATTAGCGAAGGTTGATATCGAATCGGCGTTTCGTTTGCTACCCGTACACCCCTCTTCCTTTTATTTGTTGGGATTTGCGTTTGACGGGGAATTTTATGTGGACAAGTGCATGCCCATGGGTTGTTCCGTGTCGTGTGCCTACTTTGAGACATTTAGTACATTTTGCACTGGAAGTTAGAGCAACGGCTAGGTAGCAGGAATATCGTGCATTATCTCGACGATTTCCTCTTCGTGGGGGCGGCGCATTCTGAGGTGTGTCAGCAGTTGATGGATGGTTTTCAATGCATGGCTAGTGAGTGTGGGCTTCCGCTGGCGGCTGCCAAGACGGAGGGCCCGGCAACTTGTATTACGTTTTTGGGGGTGGAAATCGACTCGGTCGAGATGGTGGCGCGCCTCCCTCTGGAGAAGGTGGTGAAATTGCGCGTTTTGGTTGCGAACGGGCTAGCCTCTGAAAAGTTATCCTTGAAGGAGGTGCAAATACTCATTGGATCACTGAATTTCGCGTGCAGAGTTATTCCAATGGGCCGAGTTTTCATGCGTAGCTTGTCGGCCGCCACTGTCGGGGTTAGGAAGCCGCATCATCGGATTAGAATGTCACGGGTCATGAAAGCCGATCTGAAAGTGTGGGAGGTTTTTCTAGAAGATTTTAACGGGGTGTCGGTGCTGATGGAGGCGGAGGTGTCCAGTGTGGATTTACAGCTGTTTATGGATGCAGCAGGCAGTGGGGGTTTGGGGATTTATTTTGGAGGGGATTGGTGTGCGGCCCGCTGGCCGCATGCATGGCATGAGGAGGGCCTGACGAAGAACATTACGTTCCTGGAATTGTTTCCGTTCCTAGTGGTGTTGCATATATGGCCCGACCGGTTGCGGAACCGCAGATTAATATGGTGGTGTGACAATGAAGCTGTGGTTGCGGTAGTCAACCGGTATACGCCGCGATGCACGGTAGTAACGGGCTTAATGAGAGCTATCGTTTTTGTCGCAGTGAAAGCCCGGCACATCCCAGGTTGCACTAATCGAATTGCTGATGCTCTTTCTTGTTTCAAGTGGGACCTGTTCCGGAGGCTGGCGCCGGAGGCGAGCGAGGAAGGCAGGGAAGTGCCCGAGCATTTATGGACGAGTGGCCTGCAGAAATGGTATGCTTGTTGAAGAACTCTCTGGCCCCGACGTCCTGGTCGGCATACTCGAAAGGATTCGACGCGGTATGGGGGTACTTGGTGGGAAAAGGATGGAAGCCTGGAGCTGAGGTGGACAGCTTGTTAGGACAATATATAGTGGAGTCTAAAGGTGCGGGGATGTCCAGGGCTTCGGTTCGGAAGAAGTTGGCTGGATTTGCGTTCTTTGCCAAGGCAGCGGGTTGGGGGTTTGCAAGGCCGGGGTTTTTGGTACAGAAGTTATTGAAGGGTTGGGATAGAGCGTGTCCTGCACCTCCGGATGCGCGGTTACCTGTGACGCATGACCTTTTGGTGCGGCTCAGTACAGCACTGCCGTATGTGGCGTCGTTGGCTTACGAGGCGGTGCTGTTTAAGGCATTGTTTTCCTTGGCCTTTTTCGGGGCTTTTCGGGTCGGCGAGCTGGTGGCTAGCTCGGGCAGGCAGGGGCAGGCCTCGGGCTTATTATTGGGTCACGTGCAAATTGGAGGTGGCCAGCTGCGGATCAAGTTGGCTAAATCAAAGACCGACCAGTTGGGCAAAGGACTGTGGGTAGTCTTGCATGAGGTAGACTCCCTTCCGACGTGCCCAGTGGAGGCAGTGCGGGCTTATTTGGCGGTGCGCCCGGCGGCGGGTTCCCTGTTTTTCGTGCACGAGAATGCGAGCTTTGTGACACGTTTTCAGGTTGCGGCTGTGCTCCGGCTGACCTTACTGTATCTGGGCATGGATCCTAAGCGCTTTGCGCCGCACTCTTTCCGCATAGGTGCGGCGACAAGTGCGGCGGCGGCTGGGATGTCAGCAGTGGCTATTCAGAACATTGGCAGGTGGAGATCACAGGCCTTCAAAGGTTATGTGCGCTTGTGAGACGGCGGGAGAACAGGAGAATAACGTTTGCTTTCTTTTTCAGATGCTGTGCGGTGCCTGCAATGGTGCTGGATGATCGGGCACTCATTTGTACATTGGGCGGGACTGCAGGCAGCTGAACAACCGTTGGGTCCTAATTTGGGACTTGACCCGACAGTGGTGTCTCTACTATGGCTTGGTGAAAGGGGGTTGCGTTGGCAGCAGCTTTTACCATTGCTTCGGCACCATCGACGGGTGAGAGCGGAGCCCGCCGTAATACTGCTGCATGTGGGAGGGAACGATGTAAATAGTTGGACTTGTAAGCAGCTCATTCGGGCAGCAAAAAGGGATTTGGCAGAGGTGCTGAGGATGTTCCCTCAGGTTATCATAATGTGGTCTGACATCATTCCAAGGCCTGTTGGTGGGGGGCAGAGGCGATGGTCCAGGGGGCTAGCGAAGGTCAATCGACAGATTGGGCGCTGGGCAGGTCAGCACGGGGGGTATCAGATTATGCACTCCTGGGTAGATGTAGATTGTGCGGGACTCTATCGCCCGGACGGTGTGCATTTATCGCAGGTGGGTGTGGACCTGCTGTTAAATGACTGGCAGGAGGCCTTGGAATGTGTGGTGCAGTGGGAACCTCGATGGTCGCAGCTTTAAGGGGGGGGGCGGCGCACGGGCGTAAGTGGCCTTACGCCGGGTGGCGGGTGCCCCCAACCCGGGTGACCCCTGGCCGGTCTTTGCTAGTAGTATGGCGAGGCCGGGGAAAAGGGGGGTTGGATTTGCCGCTGGCTCGGCCGCGGCGGGAGTGGAATGAGCTCACCTTGCTAGTGGTATGGCGGTTGAGGGCTCATTCCGCTCGGGAGTTATTATGATATTAAGAAGTTGGATGTTGAAAACAATGTTTGGATTGTGTTAAACTTAATAAAGCTGCGACCATTTGAGCCAAAAGATCAGTGTATATGTATTTCTTATGGGTACGGGGCATGGCGGGACTGTGAAAGGGGGTGGAGGGGGGGGGGAAGCGGGGGCCACCGGGTCCGACCTGCCTTGGTTACCTGGCAGGTTCCCAAAAAGCACACAGGATCCACAATGCTTATCCTCTTCAATAATGGTTTATGGAGCTTTCCTCCAGGAACTTGTCCAAACCATTTTTAAACTTAGCTATGCTTAACAGCTTTTATTATATCCTCCTGTAATGAATTCCAGAGTTTGATTACTCATTGAGTAAAAAATTTTCTTTTATTACTCTTTAATGGGTTATATTGTATTTTCATTGTGAGTCCTCTAGTCTTTCTACCTTTTGATGGAGTAAACAACCTATCTATGTTTACCCATTCTACTCCATTCATTAATCTATAGACCTCCATCATATCTCCTCTCAGCCGTCTCTTTTCCAAGTTGAAGAGCCCTAACCTTTTAAGTCTTTCCTCATAGGGGTATCCTTCCATCCCCTTTACCATGTTGGTGGTTCTTCTCTGTACCTTTTCTACTATATTCTTTTTAAGATATGGTGACCAGAATTGCACACAATATTCAAGGTGTGATTGCACCATGGAATGATATAGAGATATTATAGTATCCTTTGTTTTATTCTCCATGCCTTTCTTTATGATTCCATTTTATTTGCTTTCTTGGCTGCTGCTGCACACTGGACGAACGGTTTCAATGTGTTATCCATGATGGCGCCTACATCCTTTTCCTGCGTGGTGGTTCCTAATGTGGAACCTTGCATCATTATAACCGTAGTTTGGGTTGTTCTTTCCTAGGTTCATAACTTTGCACTTGTCCACATTAAATTTCATCTGCCATTGGGACGTCCAGCTTCCAATTTGTAAAAGGTCCCCTTACAATTTTTCACAGTCCTCTTGTGTTTTAACAACTTTGAATAATTTTGTGTCATCTGCAAATTTGATCACCTTGCTCATTATTCCCATTTCCAGGTCATTTATAAATATGTTAAAAAGCAGCAGGCCCAGCACAGATCCCTGGGATACTCCACTATTCACCTTTCTCCACTGAGAAAATTTGCTATTTAGCCTACTCTCTTTTTTCTGTCTTTTAGCCAGTTCCTGATTCACAATAGTACACCGCCTCCTATCCCATGACTTTTTAATTTTGCCAAGAGTCTCTCATGAAGGACCTTGTCAAAGGCTTTTTGAAAATCCAGATACCTTATATAGACTGGCTCACCTTTGTCTACCTGTTTATTCACACCTTCAAAAAAATATATAACAGATTAGCAAGACAAGACTTTCCTTGGCTAAATCCATGACTATCTACATGTTTGGTAATTTTTTTCTTTATAATGGTTTCTACCATGCTGTCTGGTACTAATGTTAGGCTCACTGATCTGTAGTTTCCAAAATCACCCCTGGAACCCTTTTTAAAAAGTGGCATTACATTGGCCATTCTCCAGTCTTCAGGTTCTACAGATGATTTTAATGATAGTAATTTGTGAACTAATAGTTGGTCTGCAATTTCATATTTCAGTTCTTTCAGCACCCTCTGATGTATACCACCCAGTGCAGCTGATTTGCTGCTCTTCAGTTTATCAAATAGTTGTAATACATCTTCCCGGTTTATCAATATTCCTTTCAATTTTTCCGATATATCACCTTTAAATACCATTTCAGGCATGGGTAATTTCTCTACATCTTTTTCAGTAAAAACTGAAGCAAAGAATTCATTCAATCTTTCCACTATGACCTTGTCCTCCCTTAGAGCCCCTTTCATCCTTCTATAATCTAATGGTCCAACTTCCAGGTTTTTTGCTACAAATGTACTTGAAAACATTTTTATTATGCATTTTTGCCTCCATGGCAAGCTTTTTTTCCCAAATTCTCCCTTTGCCTGCCTTGTCAATACCTTGCATTTAACTTGCCAGTGCTTATATTGTTTCCGGTTTTCATCATTTGGCTCCTTTTTCCATTTCCAGAAAGATGCTTTTTTTTGGCTACAACAGCCTCTCTGATCTCACCTTTAAACCACGGTGGTAGTTTTTGACCTTCCTTCCACTTTTCTTAAAGTGTGGAATATATCTAGTCTGGGCTTCCAAGATAGTATTTTTTAAACATAGTCTATGCTTGATTCAAATCATCAACCTTTGCAGTTGCTGCTTTTTAGTTTTTCTTAACTATTTTCCTCATTTTATCATAGTCTCCCTTTTGAAAGTTAAAAAGTAGCACATTGGATTTCCTTGCCATCCTCACTCCATTTATTAAATCAAATGCAATCATGCTATGATCACTATTGCCAAATGACCCCAATACTCTTATCTGTTGCACCAGATCTTATGTTTCACTAAGATATAGGTCCATAATAGCTACCTATCTTGTCAATTAATGAATCAGCCGCTCCAAGAAGCAGTCATTTATTTGATCTAGAAACTTTCTCTCTCTAGCATGTCCTGCTGTGACATTGACCCAGTTGATACTGGGTTAATTGAAATCACCCATTATTACTGTGCTGTATCTTTTGTTAACTTCTCAGATTTCTTTTAACATTTCATCATCCATCTGTTCATTCTAGCCATGCAGACGGTAGTACACCCACACTGCCATCACCTTCCCCTCTTTACATATAATTTATATCCATTGAGATTCTTCAGTGTATTTTGTTTCCTGCAAAACTTTTAATCCTGTTTGACTCAATGCCCTCTCTAACAGAGCGCAACCCCTCCACCAATTTGATCTACCCTATCATTGCGATAGTTTGTATCCAAGTATCACAGTGTCCCATTGGTTGTCCTCCTTCCACCAGCTCTCCGAGATGCCAATTATATCTGACCTTTAATGCTATATATTCTCATTCTCTAATCTTATTTTTTAGACTTCTAGAATGTGCATACAGGCATTTCAGAAGTTGTATTTTATTTATATTAATCTGGTTAGTTGATATGGGCAATTTGAATCTTTCAGCTCTGTCTGCTCTGTACTTAAGGGCACCCAGGTTACTTTTATCTTTTTTGGAACCTCTCTATCGGTATTCCCTAAACTTCCCTCTTTTGCTAGTATCCTCCAAAGATACATCCTTCTGAACTATGTCCTCTTGGGTGACCATCGGCTTTCCCCTGTTATCTAGTTTAAAAGCTGATCTCTCTCCTTTTTAAAGATTAATGCCAGCAGCCCGGTTCCATCCCAGTTAAGATAGACATTTTGAGAGATCTATTGGCGACTATAACAAGAAACTGGATGAGTATCGCAAAGACATAAAATGAGGGAAGCTCGACCAACATAAACGTGATGAATTAGTTTATAAGAATGACAATGTATATCTGTGGTTAAAACCCCGTGCTCCTTTTAATGGCCAATGGCAAGTTAGCTTTAAGGAGGACAATTACAGTAATCGTAGTAATGATCATTCAAGGAAGTATGACAATCATAATAATGATTATTCTCGAAAATATGATAGTTACAATTATAATGATGATAACTCTAAAAGAGATGAATCTTTCACACGTAGTAACCGGGTAGCCGGACCCGGCGCCCCCTCTCTCCTTGCCCCCCAGCCCTTATTCTACCCCCCGCCCCTTTCAGCATCAAATAACAGCACAGACATCAATTCTTGGTGACAACTGGTCGCAGCTTTATTTCAAACAACTCATTAACATTAAACAGATATATTGATCCAACCAACCCCGCGGATTGATGTACCGCCAGCCATGCAACTAGCAAGGCGGCCACGCCTCCGCTCAAGCCGTGGTCCCCACCAACGGCCGAGTTCTGCCACCCCTATCCGACTTCGCCATGTTACTAGCAAAAGTCTTCCAGGGGTTGTCCGGGTCGAGGGCACCCCGCCCCCTCCCCAAGTCGCCTAAGGCTCCGGACCCCAGACCTCCGGGATCCCGCCCGCTCGAAACTCCCCCCCCCAGCTGCGACACCCCGACTAACTTCCACCCTACCCCTCAAAATTGGGTGGATGGGTGGGCTGCCTGATGGGCGCCCGCTCACATGTCGGGCAAGTCACGAGCTCCGGAGCACATGCCTCACGCTCATACCCGATTGGCTCCGCTCGTTAAGCCCCGAGCGGAGCCAGTCATTTTAAATGATGCGCGCAGCGTCTTGACGCTGACGCGCGCCGCCGACCTCATCCAGGATGAGCTGGGTTCCGCGCCGGACCGAGCACCCGGTTACGGGCGGGCCCCGGGACCCTGCCCGCGCCCTGATACTAACCGGGTAGCCGGACCCGGCGCCCCCTCTCTCCTTGCCCCCCAGCCCTTATTCTACCCCCACCCCTTTCAGCATCAAATAACAGCACAGACATCAATTCTTGGTGACAACTGGTCGCAGCTTTATTTCAAACAACTCATTAACATTAAACAGATATATTGATCCAACCAACCCTGCGGATTGATGTACCGCCAGCCATGCAACTAGCAAGGCGGCCACGCCTCCGCTCAAGCCGTGGTCCCCCACCAACGGCCGAGTTCTGCCACCCCTATCCGACTTCGCCATGTTACTAGCAAAAGTCTTCCAGGGGTTGTCCGGGTCGAGGGCACCCCGCCCCCTCCCCAAGTCGCCTAAGGATCTGGACCCCGGACCTCCGGGATCCCGCCACTGGCACAGGGGACAATATCTACCTGTGCAGCCCCCCAAAGCCCCAAGCTGCGACCAGTGTGGCCTTTCTTGAACCACCTTCTCCAGTGCCTCCTGCCAATCATTCAGGAGCAAATCCATTCCCACTGGAGATAAGTGCACCCCGTCGTCCCTGTAGAATCCAGAGCAGGCCACCTCCACCCAAGGATGCTGAACCTGTAACCCGCCTTGTTCGCAGACCCATCTCCCGATCTGCCTATTGATCTTGGTCAAGCCACGAGACCAGCACCGCTGACCCCAGCACGCAGGCCTCGGGATGATGTCTGACCACATTAACACCACACCAGCAAACATACGAAACAAGACCGAAAAGTCTTTCGTGGCTGTCCTGATCAGCTGCTTACAAGTCCAAGCCGCCAGATCATTACCCCCCAAGTGCACCAACAAAATCGCCGGCTGGCCCCTGATGCGCTCATGGTGACGAAGCAAAGGCAGCAGCTGCGACCACCGCAGACCCCGCTCGTCCAGCCATGACACCGCCACCACCGTAGGATCCAGACTCAAGTTCGCTCCACAAGATCGCTGCGCCGCCCGCTGTCCAGCCCAATAGACGAAGGAGTGCCCCAACATCCAACAGCCCCGCACACTCATACCCCCATCTGCAAGAGAAGAGCACAGCATTAGCGAACCCCCAGCCCCCCCATCTGAATATTCATAATCGGACATAGCCCTCGAGCGCCATCTGCCAATGCTCCATATCAGCTCACTCGACAAGCCCGCTGCCGCCGCACTGGTCGCCGCCCCGATCCGAAAAGAATGCGACGAAAAAAGACGAGGGTCCTCCCCAATCTGCCGCAAAACCAAGCGCAAGACTGCCGTGACCTGGAAACGCGTAAGCGGGGAGGCATCCCCGTGCACAAACAGACCCCTTACGCACTCCGGGCGAATGGCCAAGTACTCGCGCATGGCAGAGAGTTGGCATGTAAGCCTGCCCGTCGCCCTAAGGGCCACCCATAACCCTTTACCCTTCTGGTCTGTTTTGGACTTAGCCAACAAAACCCGCATTCGCTCGTTCTCAATCCATACATGCTGCCGACGCAAACTATTCCCACTATCCAATCTGCCCGAAGCCTCCGCCAACTCACTGACCCTGAAGGCCCTGAAAAAGGCCAAACAGAACACCGCCCGGAAGAGCACGTACTCGTAGGGTGCCCTCGCCACCCGCGCCAACTCCCGGCACACCCTCTCCAGTAACTCATGTGTTATCGGCCGTCGGCGATCCCGCGGGGCTGGCTGAGACCGCTCCCAACCTTGGAGCAACCGCCGAGCTAGTAATCCTCTGCCCCCGAAATCCCACCCAACCGCCCTGGCGAAGAATCCAAACCCCGCCAGATGACTGCGCACCGCCGACCGCGTGACACGGTGCTCCTTCGCCCACACTACGTACTGCCCGAGCAACATGTCAGGCACCCTCCCCCCTTGCCAGCCCCTCTCATGCAAAAATTGCTGCACTCGTGCGCAACCCCTCTGATAAGCTTCCCAGGTGTGAGCAGCCACTGAGCTCTTCAATAGATGCCTCATCGCTGCAGGCCAGAACTCCACAAGCTCAAGGGGACCCCAAGCCCCACCTCGTCCGCCTCCGGCGCCAACTTCCAAAAAAGCTCCATCTGTAAACGGGAAAGAGCATCAGCAATTTCATTAACTTGCCCTGGAATATGCCGCGCTTTCAAATCAATATTCAAACGCATACATGCCAGTACCACCCGTCGCATTAGCGAAGCCACCCGACTACAGCGAGGCGAATAACGATTGACGACATGGACGACCGCCTCGTTATCGCACCACCAACGAACCCTGCGGTTAGCCAGCCTATCCGGCCACAACTCCAAAACGACCAATATCGGAAAGAGCTCCAAGAAAGTAATATTGCTCAACAAACCTTCGTCGGCCCAAGCCTGCGGCCATCTATCAGCACACCAAGCCCCCGCGAAATAGATTCCCAAACCAACTCCCCCCGCAGCGTCAGTGAACAGCTGCAGGTCGCTACTGGAGATCTCCGCCTTGCGCAGCACGGATGTCCCGTTAAAGTCCCTTAAAAAGGTATCCCAGACCCGCAGATCCTCCCGCATAACCTGAGACACTCGAATGCGATGAGGAGGCCTTTGCAATTCGGCCGTCGCTGCCGCCAAGTGCCTACTGAACACCCCCCCCATAGGAATGACTTTACAGGCGAAGTTAAGAGACCCTAACAGTGCCTGCAGCTCCTTTAATGTCACTTTTGGCGAGGCCAATACATTGGCCACTAAGATCCTGAGCTTCACCACCTTTTCTTGCGGCAACCGCGCCACCATGTTCAGAGAATCAAGTTCAACACCTAGAAAAATAAGCTGCGTGGTCGGGCCCACCATCTTACCCTCCGCCAGTGAACCCTCAACTCCCCAGCCATCCCAACGAAACCTTTCAACAGGTTCCCGCAGGTTTCTGACTCAGCCCCGCCGACAAATAGGAAATCATCGAGATAATGCACCACCTCCGAGACACCCACCCTTTGCACTACCATCCAATGGAGAAAGCTACTAAACATCTCGAAATAGGCACAAGATATCGCACAACCCATCGGCAGACACCTGTCATAGTAAAAGGCACCTTCAAACCGAAAACCCAGCAACCGAAAAGCCGACGGATGGACTGGCAGCAAGCGAAAGGCCGATTCTATATCCACCTTCGCCATCAGCGCCCCGCAACCGGCCTTCGATACCAACTCAACCGCCCTATCAAAAGAGGCATACCTCACCGTACAGAACTCACGTGGGATAGCATCGTTAACGGAAGTTCTGAGCGGCGAAGACAAGTTGTGGATAAGTCTAAATTTACCCGGCTCCTTCTTGGGGATAACACCTAAAGGGGAAATGACAAAATTCGGAAACGGCGGGTTGCTGAACGGCCCCGCTATTCTCCCCAAGCGCAATTCAACAGCCAACTTCTCATGCGCTACCGCCTCCCAGCGCCGAATACTCGGGGAATTCCTAACCGTTCCGGTGACCACTTCGCCTTGACGAGGAATAACAAAACCACACTTAAAACCTAATTGCAACGCTAAACTATCCTTCCTCTTCGGATACCGAAGAAGCCAGCTACAAAACACCTGTACCCGAATTGGGGAAGGTGCTAATTCCTTAAGAGCACCCTCACTTGGCTCCCGGAACTGAAGGAGGCAGGGCTCCTTTCTTAACGCATTTTGCCGCAGAATGGGGACCCCCGCAAACCGAGCATGCGTGCCGGAACTTACAGTCCGGGAAGGGACAAGTGGCCCTATTATATCTCCAACACAGGTCAGCCCCCGCTCCAAGGACCGACTTCGTCTGCCCCACAGGGGGCACTCCACGAAAGGAACGACTCACTCCGCCCGAAACCCCCTGCCCCATCTCAACTCCACCTGCTCCCCCAGCCCCAGCCTTGACCGACATCTGTGTCAACCACAGATTAATGTCTTGTGTCCCCCAAGTTAAGAGCTTATTTTCTTCCATTTTATCCCGAAACTTTTCATCATAATTAAGCCACGACCATCCTTCGTGCGCTTGTGAAGCTCCCAAAATAGAGTCAGCATATGACAGCAAGCTGCCATACTGCTCGGGAAAATGATGACCCCAAACACTCACCAATCTCAAGAACGATCAGACCCAATTAACTACGTTTCGCGATACTGAACGAACCCGCCCAGCCTTCTCATCTTCCCTCCGTTTCTTTTTGCTATCCCCGGAGCGCTTCCGACCCTCGAGCAATCGAAAAATGTCAATGTACTTGCGTTTAAGTATCCTCCACCGCAAATTTTTTGGGACACCTTCCCATAATTCGGCCACGGCCGCTAAAGAGGCAGAACCTACACCCACCAACCCAGAAGCCCCCCGTCCCCAGACGCTGCCTTCTTCCACGCCTCGTCCGAATAAGAATCAGAACTTTCCGAAGAGGAAGAGGATGAGGAGTCAGAGCTATGCCTCCGCCGACAGGCATGCTTCCTCTTCTTACGCGCCTTCCCAGATCGCTCTACCCGTGACCCCCCACCCCCACTCCCACCAACCCCCTGCCCCGGTGACTCACCCGCCGATCCTCCAGCAGCTGCTCCGTCGGAAGCCACAGGCAGCCCGTCACGAGGGTCCTCCGCCCGCTGCTGTGCGCGTGTGTCCTGCTCCGCTCCACCACGTTCGTGACTGCTCCCGCCACACCGCTTTCGGACTCCATACTCCTCGCTCGCGTTGAATCCCCCGCAGGCAGCACACCACGCGGAGCCGCCAGAAAGGGTACCTGTGGAGATAGAAAGGGGGGACACAGCGGGGAGAAAACCGAGGGCCAAGACGGCTGCCATGCCCCCACCCAATCCGTCCCTGAGGACCCCTGCCCACCAGCCTGCCACCTATCCCAAGCGGTCTGCTGCCCTTGATGACCCAAACCACCCGGCGACGGCGTATACCCCCTATAAAATTCCCCGCCGCTGCACCCACCTCGCAAGGAGCTGGCCCATAGGCTGCTCCAATCCCAAGGCCCAAAGGAACCTAATCCCCCCCTCCCCGAGGTTCCCCAAATTATGACCCCCTCCCCCGAGGTGCCAACGGCCTCATCGTCCCTGAGCCCCATCCCATCAGTAGCCGGCTTGGGCGACATCCCTAAAGACCCGACTAATCCCCCCGGAGTCCGCGCCCCCCGGGGCCTAGGCATGCGCCCTCTTCTAGCCCCCCTCCCTACCCTTGGAGACAGAACAGCACCCACTGAAGTGCTCCGCGCTGCCCCAGCAGCTTGCCCTGCCCCTATGCCCCGCTGCCTCACTCTCCCCCTGCTGTCAGCCCCCCTATCCCGTTGCCCTCTAGCCCTCCCTACTGCAGCTGCCCTCCCAGCCACCCGACTCACCCCAGCTCTCTTAGACCCCAACCCGTAGAGCCTTACAGCCCCTCCCGCCGCAAAAACCTTGCAGACAACAGTGGGGTTGATCTGCCTTCCTCCTTTACACAAGATCAGCCCCTGTCCTTCTTTGGTTGTTTTTTTTTTTTTTTGATTAATAGAGCAGCCCCAACCGGCGATCCTTCCTCCTGCTCCCCCCCCCCCCACTAGCTGTATTTATTTATTTATTTTATGTTTTTTGCTTGCCGTGCACCGGGATGACCTACTCGCTTGTGGAAGACCGCACAGCTGACTCCGAAGCCCGACCCGATCACTCTGCACTCCCGGAGGCCTCCGACTGCACTGAGGCCTTACCGCCAGACACCACGATGCCGCCGATGCTCCTGCCTGTTGGGCGCCCGCTCACATGTGCTCCGGGCAAGCCACGAGCTCCGGAGCACATGCCTCACGCTCATACCTGATTGGCTCCACTCGTTAAGCCCCGAGCGGAGCCAATCATTTTAAATGATGCACGCAGCGTCTTGACGCTGACGCGTGCCGCCGACCTCATCCAGGATGAGCAGGGTCCCGTGCCGGGCCGAGCACCTGGTTACGGGCGGGCCCCGGGACCCTGCCCGCGCCCTGATACATATGATGACTTTTCCATATCCTAAAAGAAAGATTCTCCAATACACAGATATGCTGATACACAGGAAAGGAGCAAGCAGCATATAAGAAGTGAGTCAGAAGAACATTTTGCCTCCCCTGCCTCGACCCCCCTCCCTACATCTCCTGGCACATCCAGGGATTTTTTATTTGAGGATCTCTGGGAAAAAGAATCTGCACAGCGCAAGTCCAAAAAACCTTCCCGGTTAGAATTCAGAGGGAGAGGAAGGGGCAGAGGCAATGCTCACCGGTCTTTTCAAAATCGTCCTCACGACCCTTATTAATTCATGATAATAAATCTGCACAGATACAGAGTTCCCTACAAGCTGATCTACCTGTTTTGAATCTCTCCTCTGTTTCCTTAACAACATCAGAAATTGATCTTTTGCAGAAAGGTCTCTCATTTGCTCCTACAGCATCTTATAATGCATTTCAGACCCGTATTGACCTTCATGTTTCGTAAGTTACAGATTAAAAAATTTTTCTCAGACAAACCATGTGGTTCTAATGATCCCTCTGCAATACGTAGCAAATCTCGTTGGTATCCACCTGGTCCTATCAATCCTGCCATACAGACCTTTATGGACTGCGTTTTGCGAGATGTGTACTTACTAGAAAAAAAATCAAGATGGAGATACTTCAATCAATCAAACAACGATCTGATATTATTATCAAACCTGCAGATAAAGGTGGGGGCATTGTCATTTTAGATCGTTCCTATTACATACATGAACTTTCTAGTCAACTTAATAAGGACTTTTATAAAATTTTAATCTTGTGACCCTACAGTTTCCATCAAACAAGAAATTGATTCTCTTCCGTTTTATGGCCTTAATGCAGGCTCTCTCACACAGCGTGAATATTCATTTTTATTGGTCACACATCCTGTCATTCCAACAATATACACTATCCCAAAGATTCATAAGTCCCTTACTTCCCCACCTGGTAGGCCTATCGTATCCGGTATAGGGTCTGTTCTAGAACCACGTTCAAAATTCATTGACATCTTTTTACGACCCTTTTCCCCCAATATCACTTCATATATTAGAGATTCTGCAGATGTCATCTCTTTCTTAGATGGTTTTGATGAAGACGTATCTAATATTACCCTAGTGACATTAGACATCAAATCCCTTTACACCAACATTCCTTGGGAAGATGCCCTCGTAGTTATTACCAAATATCTGGACTTACGCCCTAAACCAGTTCACATACCTACTCATTTTCTGACAGAGTTAGCACAAATTGCCTTAACCTGTAACTATTTTCTTTTCAACAACCAGTTTTTTCAACAAATTAAGGGCACAGCCATGGGTGCCGCTATGGCACCAGATATAGCTAATTTATATGTGGCAGAATTTGAAGGAAGTCATTTGGATGAATGTTCCTTTTCTTCTTTTGTTACATCTTGGAAGAGATATATTGATGATATCCTCATTTTATGGAAGGGCATGGAGAGACAATTACATGACTTTTATAATTGGTTGAACACTTTGGATACTAATCTTAAATTTAAGATGCAATTTAGTTTCTACGGAGATACCTTTTTTGGATATTCTCATTAGAAAAGTTCCTACTGGTTTCAATACCACAATTTTTCGTAAACCCGTGGATAAGAATAAGTTACTCCACTTTGATAGTTTTCACAGTAGTCACATAGAAAAATTTACCGGTTTCACAATTTTTGAACCTTCGGAGACTTTGTACTGATTATGGAGAATTTAAAAATATATCTTATGATTTGGCTGAGCGTTTCCACGCAAGAGGATACCCTATAGATTGCATTAACCAAGGATTCAGCCGTGCCTGTTCGTCTACTCGACAAGAATTACTTTTACCCAAGAATAAAATGTCAGATGACAAATTTGTCTGTGTTTTACGGTTCTCACACATTTCTTGGAATATACAAAAACTTTTGAAGACCCATTGGCATATTCTCCAAACATGGTCCTGTTTTCATAGCCAATGTTTAACTATTGCGTATAATAGGGAACGGAATTTAGCTGATAAACTGGTCTCCTCCTTTATGCCTCCAGCCTTAGGTCCCACTTCCCTACAGAAGGGACATTTCAAATGTAACAAATGCTCTGTCTATAAACATGCCATTGTGCTGCGTGATGTTTTTATACATCCAGACACTAAAAAACATGATAAATTGCACACTAGGACTAATTGCCTATCTACACATGTAGTATATATTATCATCTGTCCCTGTTCTCTTCTGTATGTTGGGAAAACCATTCGTGCCATTAAGACACGCATTCAGGAACACCAAAGTTGTATCCAAAGGAAAATCAGTGCAGCTCCTTTGGTGGAACACTGGCATCTTCTCCAGCACAGCCTCCATGAGCTAAAGTTTTTTGTTATTAAGAAAGTCAGTTTCATCTCGAGGTGGGGACCTTGACCGTCGATTAATTCAAGAACAAAAGGGGCTTATTCTTCAATTTAATACAGTGGCTCCAGGAAGCTTGAATAAAGAGATCGAGTATCAAGCTTTTTTATAAGCAATCTTTCATTTTTAGCAGTTTCTCCTTTTCCTTTCTTCCCCCTCACCCTTTTCCTTCCCACCCCCCCCCCCCCTTTCCCTGGTGTACTTTTTTCTTTTGGTCAATCCCATGATTCATATCTTATGTATATATACTATTTTATTTTTTACAAAGATGCCTGCAGTAAGATACCCTATTTTTTACTTTTCATTTTACTTTTTACTTTTTAATGTTCTCCTGTTTCTCCCTCCACCGGTAAGGCTTTATCCTGCCCTGGCAGTCCTTATGATGACATTCTCCTTCCTTGGTTCTGTTTTACAAAAAGATTTTTGCCCAGTTATTCCACATATATGCTGCTATTTTTGGCACCCATTGTTAAAGTTTCTTTGTTGTTGTTTTTATTAAGCTAAATGTGATGGTTCATATTTCGTCTTTTGTGAATTTAAGTGGCTGCTTTATCATGCAGTAAGACGCTCTACCTTTTTGCTTTTACAAATACTTTTCTACATTTTGTTTATAGTATAGGTCTTTTTACCTTTTGCCCATATTTTTATTTTTTAGGTTGCCTCATTTTTTGGTGCTCATTCCTTAATTATGTCATTTTTAAATTATGTCCGTTTCTTATGCACTTTTACTTCATTCCTTTATTATTGCATCTGTGTGCTTATGTCCCTTTTTGATTGGCTTTGACAGTTCACATTTATATACTTTTTCACATTGCTTTCATATTCTTTGATAAATGTGGTCAGTTTTAAGTCCATACACTTCGGTTTTGGTTGTTATACTTTTCATTGGTTTTTAGGTTCTGTCAATTATAATGACGTTAAAAATGGGAGGTCCTTGTTTTGTTTTTATTTCTCTCCTCTGCACTTGTGCGGCGTTTTCCTGCCTCAGCAGTATTGATGGTAAGGTTTGATCCCTATTTCTCTACTTTCTATCCTTATTAGCATGGTTTGCTCATAATATATTTTATAAGACTGTTCTTCACTATAAATGAGCTTCCTTGTGGTTTTGCCTCCGATCGCAACTCCCTTTATGTAAAAGAATGGCTGCGGGGCCTCATACCTGCTGGGCCATGGTAACCGGGGGAGTGGGGTGGGAATCCGCTTTGCTGGTCAGGGGGTGGGGAGAGAGTGAGCTGGGGGAGGGACAAAGGAAGGACGGCGTCCTTTGAAGTCATTGGCTCCCGCGGTGGATTGAGGCGCGTGGGAGCCAATGAGGAAGGAGGAGCGAGGGCAGCTGGAGCGCGGGGGACAGGGAGAGTCACTGTCTGGCGAGCAGCGGGAGGAGTGAGATGGCGTTGTCTGGGGTGGGGTGGAGCAGAGCAGAGTGAAGGAGCGGAGCAGAGTGACAGAGCAGGCTGCGTCTGGAAGGCAGACAACAGCGGGCGGCGAGTACCAGTGATTTTTCGAGGGCTAAGGAGTTGTGAGAAGTAGATCAGGCAGCAGCATGGTGCTCAGTGTCGGAGCATGTGGGGGAGACAGGCCACGAGCGTTGGAAGGAGCGCGCAAACGGCGGGACAGAATCAGGATCACTGGCAAGTACACTTAGAATATAGAAAAAAAAGAAGAAGAAGAAGTTTGTAGGGGGTTGGCACGAAGGATGCCCAGCAGGGGACGGCAGACTCGGAGGGAGGGGAGATGGAAGACGGGAAAGTGCGAGCGGTGGGCAGGCCTCAGCTACGAGGTATATTCAAGAGGGTAGTTGTGGGAGGGGAAGGGGTAGTAGGAGGTCGTTCAGGCCTGGGACACCCAGGGGCCAGCGCGGAACAGCAGCGCACGTGCCTCCTGGGGATGGAGTGGGGATGCAGGCACAAGGGGCAAGTGGGCCTGGGGAAGGGGTGCTAGGCGGAGGGAATAGGGGTGGAGGGGTGGCTAGGTGGGCGGGTCGCTCTGGGGGCAAGGGTAGGGGGGGCGAATGGTCCCGGGGTGGAGAATTAATCCTTGCTAGGCAGCAGCGATGGCGTGGCAGAGGGCATGGGGGCTGCGAAGGTGGGGCGGGGTATAGTCAGAGTGGGATGGGGTTCCAGTGGGGGGGGCGATGGGATGGGGTGGCTGGGGGGGGGGTGGCTGGGGCAGTTTGGAAGGGCAAGGAAGCCAATTAGGATGGTCAGTGCTGCCAGGGGGTTACTACCCGGCAGTGTGGGAGCACTGGCGGGGTGGAGGGCAGGGATCCTCCAGAGCAGAGTGGCTGGGGGCCTGGCAGTCTCCTTGGCCTATGGCAGTACCCCCCCATCCCTCCCCCCCCGGTTTTTTATACTCTTTTGCCTCAACAGGTACCGGCAGCGTGGCAGACACCGGGAAGGGTCGCGACGGATGCAGTACCAGGAAGGAGCATGGACGCGAGAACGGCAGAGACGAGTGAAGGGCCGGAGGTGGCGATGGGAGATCTGGACAGGGGGCCACTGAGCCTTGGTGAGAGGCAGGAGCTGGGTTGTGGCCCGTTAGGAGCAGAGCCCAGGACGACAGCGGTAGGTGAGTTACCAGTGGTTCAGGGGGAGGGGGCGCATGAAGGGGGCAGGGGTGGGGGGGGAAGGCACAGAAGAAGAAGAGGCATTCCTGTAGACGACATCGTAGTTCGGAGTCATCTTCATCGTCGTCAGAGGATTCCTCCATGGCATCTTCGGGAGCTGAGGGGGCGGTCTGGGTTGGAGGGACCGGAGGGGCTGGGGGGCTCCGGGGCGGGGTCACCCACGCTGGCAGCAATTGCTGAATTATGGGAAGGCGTTCCGAGGAAGATGCACAGGAAGATTCAGAAAAGGCGTTAAATTGACATCTTTCGGTTATTGGAAGGTAGGAAGAGGTCGGGGGAGAGCAGAAAGAAAAGGAAGGACGAGAAGGCTGGGAGGGTCAAAAAGGTGTCATACAATGTCATTAACTGGACGAGGGCCTTCTTGCGTTTAGCTAGTGTATGGGGACACCATTATCCGAAGCATCACGGGATGTTGTTGGCCTATGCGGATTCCATATTGGAGGCAGCGCAGACGCATGAAGGTTGGGCGTGGCTCAATTACGATGAAAAGTTCCGAGATAAAATGGAGGAGAATAAGTTGTTATCAGAGGGAGGACGCAGGATATTAATTTATGGCTAACACAAATGGCGGCGAGGTCGGTGGCGGGAGGGGCGACTAGTACTAAGAGTAGTGTGCAGGGAGGGGCAGGGTTGGGGCGGTCATTTTGAGCAGGGGGGCCTTCATCCCTGCAACGACCAGCCACTGCTGGGGTGGGTGACGTCTGCTGGTGATTCAACAAATCGTTGTGCCCATTTCCGGACTGCAAGTTCAGACATGCTTGTTCTGTCTGTGACGGAGGGCATGCCGCAGTCAAGTGTGTTAGGAAAGGGCCAGTCGCCGCTCCCTCAGTGGGCCCCAAGCAGTGAGTTGCGGAGCCTGACGGCGACTCCGATCCGGCGGGAGGCGCTGCAGGCGTGGCTTGAGCGGTATCCACATAAAAAGGATAGGGAGTAGTTGGAAAAGGGGTTTCAAGGGGGCTTTGTTATACCGGCGGGGGGGGGGGGGGGTGGTATCAGGAATGGGACGGAATGCAGCCTTGGTGCAACGGTTTTCTTGCATTGTGCAGGAAAAGCTGCAAGTGGAGTTGGCATTGGGCAGGATTGTGGGCCCATTTGCGGAAGCTCCGTTCACGGACTTTGTGTTTTCCCCGTTGGGAGTCATTCCAAAAAAGAGCCTGTGAAGTACAGGCTGATTCATAATCTATCTAGCCCAGCGGGAGCGTCAGTGAATGATCAGATACCGAGGGCGCTGTGCACGGTGCGTTACGCTTCCTTTGATGTGGTGGTGGACTTGGTGAGAGGAAGTGGTCCCGGGTGTCTGATGGCTAAAGTCGACATTGAATCAGCTTTTCGGTTACTCCCGGTCCACCCGTCATCGTTTCATTTGTTGGGGTTTCAGGTGGAGGGATATAGTTATTTCGATAAATGTATGCCGATAGGTTGTCCGGTTTCCTGTGCCTATTTCGAGAAGTTCAGCACCTTTATGCACTGGGTGTTGGTGCAGCGGGTTGGCTCCGCAAATGTGGTGCATTACCTGGACGACTTTTTGTTTGTGGGGGAGGCTGGGTCGGCCAAGTGTCACAAGTTGCTGGAGGGTTTTGTGCCCATGGCTCGGGAATGGGGTGTACCATTGGCGGCAGGAAAAACGGAGGGCCCATCGACATGTATTACGTTTTTGGGTGTGGAGCTGACATGGTGGCGATAGTGGCCTGCTTGCCGGTTGAGAAGGTGGGCAGGCTGCGAGTGTTGGTGGCTAATGTATTAGGATCAAGTAGAATAACATTGAAGGAGATGCAGGCCTTGATATGTTCGCTGAATTTTGCCTGTTGGGTTATTCCAATGGGGTGGGTGTTCTTATGGCGATTATCGGCGGCTACGGCGGGGGTGAAAAAACCTCATCACCATATTCGGTTGGCAAAGGGTCTGTGGGAGGATTTGGGTGTTTGGGACGTGTTTTTGGAAGAGTTTAATGGAGAGACGGTGTTGATGGAGGCGGAGATTTCCAGCTGTGACTTGCCGTTATTTACTGATGCAGCGGGGGGTAAGGGATTGGAGATCTACTTTGGGGGTGCATGGTGTGAGGAATGCTGGCCGCAGGTTTGGCGAGATGAAGGATTGACAGCTAACATAGCCTTCTTGGAACTGTTTCCGATTTTGGTGGTGTTGGAATTATGGCCGGAGAGGCTGCGTAATCGCAGAATAGTCTGGTGGTGTGACAATGAGGCGGTAGTGAGTGTAGTTAATAGGTATGCGCCTCGTTGTCTCCAGGTAGCGGGGTTGATGAGGGCAGTGGTGCTAGCATGTCTACGCTTGAATGTCGCGGTGAAAGCTAGGCACATTCCAGGCTGTACTAACAGAATTGCGGATGTTCTTTCCCGTTTCAAGTGAGAACTGTTTTGTATGCTGGCACCAGAGGCGGACGTCGAGGGAGCGACAGTCCCGGTCCATTTATGGCGGATTGGCCTCCAGAAATGATGAAGCTGCTGCGGAGTTCAGTGTTGCCGGTAACGTGTGTGGTCTACAGACTGGGATACAGCAGAGTGGTGGACTTCTTGGGAGCCCAGGGATGGAAGTATGGAAGGGTGTCTGATAAGCTCTTGGCACAATATGTGGTGGCGGCCAAAGCGGGGGTGGGGGGGTGTCAAGAGCAACTGTGTGGACATATCTGGCGGGGTTCTCCTTTTTCGCCAGAGTATTGGGTTGGAGCATCCCAGTGGGGGGGGGGGGGAGGGTTTCTGATCCACAGGATCTTACAGGGCTGGGAAGGTGCCTGCCCCACCCCGGGTGATGGGAGATGGCCAATTACACATACTTTGCTGGGGAGGGTGTGTGAAGTATTACCGCTAGTGGCGGCCTCAGCGTGTGAAGCCGCCCTTTTCTGGGCTGTCTTTTGCGTGGCATTTTTCTGAGCGTTTTGCATGGGTGAACTAGTTGCGGACACCAATAGGTCGGGGGAGGGGGGTATGAGGCGGCAGCAGGTGCGTTTGTCGGGTGCAGAGCTCAGGATCTGGCTGGCGCGGTCAAAGATGGATCAACTAGGAAAAGGGACCTGGGTGGTGGTAAGGGCAGTGGAAGGGTCTTCCACATGTCTGGTTGCAGCCTTGCAAGCGTATCTGAGAGTGTGACCGGCAGGAGAGGGCAGGCTCTTTGTGCTCGCGATCGCATGCCCGCTGACGACGTATCAGTTCGCAGCGGTGTTGCGGGTGGCGCTAAGAACATAGGTATGGATCTGCGGCAGTTTTCTCCCCATTCTTTTCAAATTGGGGCAGCGACCAGTGCTGCGGAGGCTGGGTTGGGGGAGCAGAAGATACAGCGGATAGGTAGATGGCGGTCCCGGGCATTCCAAGCTATGTGCGGCTAGAGGAGGGAATGTCTTAGTGGCTGCTAACTGTGATTTTTCTTTCAGATGGGAGACGCAGTCCGTGTGTCTGCTGGTTGATTGGCCATTTGTTTGTGCATTGGGCCGGTCAGCGAGCAGCATGTCGGCCGGTGGGGCCTAACATCGGGCTGGATGGTAAGGAGGTGACCGTCTTATGGCTGGGAGAAGGTGGGCTGTGATGGACGCAGCTGTTGCCTTTGCTTCGGCACCACAGGTGCAACAATGGAACCCCGGCAATGATATTGCTCCATTTGGGGGGCAAAAACCTTGGCACATGGAAACAGTTGATTAGAGCAGCACAACGGGATCTGAGGGAGGTTTTGCTAATGTTTAACGATGTAGTGTTATTATGGTCAGACATTATTCCAAGGTCGGCTTGCTGGGAGCAGAGGAGGTGGTCAAGAGGATTGATGAAAATCAATCGTCAGATTGGCTGCTGGGTCTGTGAGCATGGGGGATACCAAATCTTACATCCATGGGTCGAGGAAGAGTGTGCGGTATTATTCCGGCAAGATGGCGTACATTTAGCCCTTATAGGATTAGACTTGCTCCTGAATGATTGGCAGGAGGCCTTGGAGTATGTTATGCATAGTAAGGGGTTGTACGATTCCCTGGTCGCAGCTTAGCCTATTGGAGGGGAGGGGGGGGGGCGGCTCAGAGATGAGAGTTTGCTGAGCCAGTGGCGGGATCCCAGAGGTTTCCGGGGTCCGGAGCCTGGGGCAATACCTAGGGCGTGGGTGGGGTACCCCCGACCCGGATAACCCCTGGGGGACTTTTGCTAGTAACATGGCGAAGCCGGCAGAAGGGGTGGGTATTGCAGATAGCCGTGGACCTGTCCGCGGAGGAAGCGAGAGGAAGTCGCCTTGCTAATCATATGGCTGGTGATGCCTGGTTCCGTGGATGGGAGGGCTATGATGCGGGATGTTATTTGTTGTTTATTAAAGTTGTGGTGTTAATAAAGCTGCGACCAGTTGAATTCCAGCAAGGTGGTAGTGCTTTATTGAAAAGGGGTGAGGAAGCGAGGGTGGGGGGGGGGGGGGTATGCACCGCGTCCGCTAGCCGCGGTTACTGTCTACTATACATTTGTGTCTCACAAATCCCTTAGTTCTATGAGAGCCCCTTGTACTTATTATGCCATCTCAGTGTTTTTAGAAAGCTGTGCTGCGCCCTGCACACATACTGTGTAGAGACACTTATAGTTTGTTTCTAAACAGATGGCTGCTGATCTCTATGGTTTTGACAGTTCACATTTATATATTTTTTCACATTCTTTGACAAACGTCTTCAGTTTTTTAAGTCCATACATTCTGTTTTTTGGTTGCTAAACTTTTCATTGGTTTTTAGGTTCTGTCAATTACAATCATGTTTAAAATGGGAGGTCCTTGTTTTGTTTTTATTTCTCTCCTCTGCACTGCTTTTAATATGTATTGTCACATTTTAATATTTTTTGTATATTGAGTGTTGCTATTTATGTTTTTTCTTGATTTTACTATGCATCACTTATGAAATGTAACATTTATTGGCATTACTTGTATATACAAGACATAGTATGCCATATTTATCTTTTTGGTGTGTTTACCATATAAATTATTTCCCTTATGAGTGTTTAAGATGTTACATTTTTTCTTTTTTGTTTATTCATCCACCATAGATTAGGAAGAGTGGTTTGTTCCACCTTCTTTTTACGTTGCTTTTTGTCCTCTTTGGTAATGTATTATACTTCTTTTGGATGTCTTTGATTGGTTATTAATTTATATTACAAAATGTTCATATTTTAATTTTATGTCTGTGTCTGTCCTTAGACCCCTGAAGAAGGCCTTCGGCCGAAACGTTTTAGTTGGGTCTTCGAATAAAGGGGTCTGCTTACTAAACGGCGGTAGCGGACTCCATGCGATATCGGAGCCGTGGCCCCATTGAAATCAATGGGGCCGCGGCTCCAATATCGCACGGAGTTTGCTACTGCCGTTTAGTAAACAGACCCCAAAGTTTTTTGGATATACCTAACTGTGTCTGGCCATGGTTTTTGTCTTCCGCTCCCTCCTCCTATTGTACCTCTGCGGAAGACCTCCTTCTCCTGCTGTCTGAGTAAAAAAAATTGAACAGCAAATTTGCATTAAATTTGGAGATTCGTGCAAAGAGACTTATGACAAGTTACAGCAGGTGTATGGTGATGAATATATGAGTGTGCTCCAGTTTATGACTGGTACAAACGCTTCCAAGAAGGCCACTAAAATGTTAACTATGATGAAAGTTCTGGAAAGCCATCCACGAGCAGGTATGCAGACAAATTTGAAGCAGTATGTGCCGCAATATGTTAAAATTGGCAATTGACTATAAGGGAGCTTGCTGAGGACATGGACATCAGTTTCAGGTTGGTACAATCCATTCTTAATGTCAATTTGGGGATGAGATGTCTGTCTACAAATTTGTGCTGAAACTCCTGTCTCCTGACCAAAAAGAAGAAGATCTAATCTCTGCAGCCAGGGAGTTGCTGGAATGCACTGAAAATGACTGACATTTCATCAAAAAGATTATTACCGGTGATGAATCATGGGTTTATGGTTATTACCTGGAAACTAAGGCTCATTCCTCACAATGGAAGACTCCAAACTCTCCCAGACCCAAGAATGCCTGTCAGGTGAGGAGCAATGTCAAGGTCATGCTCACAGTTTTCTTTGATTACAAGGGTATTGTTCATCATGAGTATGCTCCAAAAGGCCAAACCATCTATAATGAGTACTACGTCCAAGTTATGACTTGTTTGAGAGATGCAGTTCATCATAAGAGGCCAGAGTTACACAGGAATTGTGAATGGATGCTTCATTACGATAATGCCCCAGCTCATGCATCACATCTTGTCCAGCAGTTCTTGGCCAAACACCAAATCGAACAAGTCTGTCAGCCTCTGTACTCACCTGACTTTTCAACCTGTAACTTTCTTTTTTCCAAAACTGAAATTACCACTGAAAGAAAGGAGATTCGATGACTGAGCCCATTAAGCAAAATTCAACATAGCAGCTTCACACCATAACGAAAGAGGTATTTCAAAAAATTTTTCCAGCAGTGGCAGGAACACTGGAGGAAGTGTGTTTTATTGTAAAGAGACTGAGTGCAATAACTGTCAGTGTTATACTTCTTGTGTTATTGTACAAGTCTCAATATTTTTTGATCACACCTCATACTTATACTAAAGCAACTATACCTAACAATTTTAATGGACTTTGTTCAACTTAAGATTAGTTAATCTCAGGTCCTTAATTCATCTGTTCCTGATGAGGATAACCAGATGCACCTAAAAGTGAATATGGATGCCTCCTTCCCTTTAACAGGTTTAAAAGTCTATAAAGCTAAGATTATCCTTGGGGGATCGGTGGGAGTTGGAATAGGTGGGAGGGAAGGAAGACTTAATAAAGCTGGCTTGCTACACAGTGCCCTGACCTGTGTTTCTAAGGTAAAGTCTTACCAATTTCCTGGGTGATTCGCACAGCCCTTGGTTTGACAGAGGAGTCCTTTCAAATTGCCTATTTGATCTGTCACTTGGCTTTAACACTTACTTAAGACAACTTCACAGATCTTTTGCCTCCTTACTGGAGGGCCTCTTTGTAAAGGTCACTAGAAACAAGTTTATTTCTTCTCAGAGACTATTTATTCTACTTGTATGCTAAACTATACTCTGATTTGATTTAAATGAAAAGCTAAGACCTGACTTGGTTTGCAGCTTGTCGTGCTGTGAGGGCTTGCGTGCATCAGTGATGCTGAGAGCTAAACTATCGGTAGTTTAACTACTGGCAGGGTCTCCCAAGATGGACAGGTCTCAGCTGAGGTGCCAGACGAAGACAAACCACCCATCTGGGCAGCAGCAGAATGGGATAGTGTTGACGGCGGAGGATCACATTTCTGTGACAATGGCAACAACACCAAACTTAAACTGCGCGGAAGGAAGGCCCGGCAATCTACTTCTGTATCTTGCCATGAAAACCCAATGGATAGTTACAACAAAACAAATTGTGCTATGGTGCTGGAAGATGAGACTCCCAGGTCAGAAGGCACTCAACTAGCTACTGGGGAAGAGCTGAAGACTTTTCAGAGTAAAGCCAGCATTTATGATGTGGTTGGATCAAAGCCCTCGGGAAGTCTGACTGCTGATGTAGCTGCGCATGAAATGAGAGTCAGAAGCTGTAAAGATGTCTTACACATTGGAACATGGAACGTACGAAGCATGAACCAAGGGAAGTTAGAGGTGGTCAAGAATGAAATGGAACGTGTACAACTTGATCTGTTGGGTGTCAGCGAACTGAAATGGACTGGCATCGGGCACTTTGCATCAGATGATCACATGGTCTACTATGCTGGAAATGAAAGACAAAGAAGAAATGGTGTTGCATTTATAATAAAGAAGAAACTTGCAAGAACTGTAATGAAATACAATGCAGTCAGCGAACGCTTAATCTCTATTCGTCTACGAGGATTGCCTATCAACACAACTATAATTCAAGTATATGCCCCAACAACAGCTGCAGAAGAGAATGAAATTGAAGAGTTCTATGAACAAGTACAAGCTGAAATTGACAGAACATGCAAACAGGATATCCTGATAGTCATGGGTGACTGGAACGCAAAAGTTGGCAACAAAGAAGAAGGCAAAGTAGTTGGAAAATATGGACTTGGCAACAGAAATGAAGCTGGAGAAAGATTGATAGAATTCTGCAAGACCAATGATCTATTCATCTCAAACACCTTCTTCCAGCAACACAAGCGGCGACTGTACACATGGACTTCACCCAATGGATTGTATAAAAATCAAATTGACTACATCTGTGGAAGTCAACGATGGAAAAGCTCTGTAACATCAACAAAGACAAAACCTGGAGCTGACTGTGGTACAGATCATCAACTACTAGTATGCAAACTCAAGCTAAAGTTGAAAAAGAGCAAACCACTCATGAATGCAGCAAAATATGACCTTGAGAATATACCACTGGAATTTAAAGACTGCCTGCAAAATCGATTTGCTGCTTTAGATATAAATGACAGAGCTCCGGAAGAGTTATGGAATGACGTCAAGAAGGTTGTGTTGGAAGAAAGCGAGAAGTCTCTACAAAAGGTGAAAAAGCAAAAACGGCCAAAATGGATGACGGAAGAAACTCTGAAAATTGCCCAGAAACGCAGAGAAGCTAAAGCCAAAGGAGAAAGAAAGACAATCGCAGAACTCAACAGAGATTTCCAACGTGCAGCAAGACAGGACAAAGAAAAGTACTACAATGACACTTGCAAGGAAATAGAAGCAGAAACTTTTAGAGGAAGAACAAGATCGGCTTTCCTAAAGCTGCGAGAGTTAAAGAAAAAGTTCCAGCCTCGAATTGGAATGTTACAAGATGCTCAAGGTTCTATGTTGAATGATGCTGAGAAGATCAAGAAAAGGTGGAAGGAATATACAGAGTTTTTATATGATAAAGATCAAGTGGACCAACAGCCGTTTCAACCTATACCTTATGATCAGGAACCATTGGTGATGAAAGAAGAAGTTGAAGCAGCATTGAAAGCCTTATCAAAGAACAAAGCACCAGGCATTGATAGCATTCCCATAGAAGTATTGCAGCAATCTGATGCAGCTGTTAACGTACTTACAAGGCTCTGCCAAGAAATATGGAAGACAACATCATGGCCAACTGACTGGAAAAGATCTGTGTTTGTACCAATACTAAAGAAAGGTGATCCAACTGACTGTGGAAATTATCGCACAATCGCTCTGATCCCACATGCCAGCAAGATTCTACTGAAGATTATTCAAAAGAGACTACAGCCATACCTAGAACAAGAACTACCTGAAGTGCAAGCAGGGTTCAGGAAAGGACGAGGAACGAGAGACATCATTGCGGATGTGAGATGGATCCTTGAAAAGACTAAAGAATACCAAAAGGATATCTATTTGTGCTTTATCAACTATAGCAAGGCTTTTGACTGTGTAAACCATGAGAAACTCTGGGCCACATTAAGAAGCATGGGTATACCAGAACACCTGATCGTTCTCTTGCGCAATCTGTACATTGATCAAGAAGCAACAGTTCGAATGGAACAAGGAGAAACAGAATGGTTTAAAATAAGCAAAGGTGTAAGACAAGGCTGCATACTTTCCCCCTACCTGTTTAATTTATATGCAGAACAAATCATCAGAGAAGCAGGACTGTATGAAGACAACAGAGGTGTGAAGATTGGTGGAAGACTCATCAACAACCTTCGCTATGCTGATGATACCACATTACTGGCTGAAAGTGAAGATGATCTGAAACATTTGCTTCTCACAATCAAAGAACATAGTCTCAAAATGGGCCTGCACCTTAATGTAAAGAAGACAAAGATCATGACAACTGGCATAATCAACAGGTTCATCGTTGAAGGAGAAGAAATTGAAATCGTGAACAACTTTAACCTACTTGGATCAACTATCAATAAAGAAGCAACAAGTGGTCAAGAAATCAGACGACGCATTGCTCTTGGCAGAATGGCTATGAAAGACCTAGATAAGATTCTCAAGAGCAGAGATGTCTCTCTCCATACAAAGATTCGACTTGTTCAAGCCATGGTATTTTCAATAACATCATATGGATGTGAAAGCTGGACAGTGAAAAAGACAGACAGGAAGAAAATTGATGCCTTTGAATTATGGTGCTGGCGGCGAATACTGTGTATACCATGGACTGCCCGAAGAACAAACCAGTCGGTACTAGAGGAGATCAAACCTAAGCTTTCTTTAGAAGCTCAGATGACAAGACTTCGACTTTCATACTTCGGACACATCATGCGAAGAGAGAGATCATTAGAGAAAGACATCATGCTTGGCAAGATAGAAGGTCAACGCAAAAGAGGAAGGCCAGCAATGAGATGGATCGCTACAATAACAGCAGCTACGGGTACCAGTCTGTCAACAATGAGCCGCCTGACTGAAGACCGAACACAATTTAGGATAGCTATCCAGAGGGTCGCCATGAGTCGACTCCGACTCGACGGCACTTAACAACAACAAGACCTGACTGACTCAGCAAAAACAATGAAGTCTAAAATACACAGATTTATCAGCTTTAACCCAAAGAATCCCCTTTTCCCCCCAAGATTTAGAGTATATTCCAGAAGAAAAATACTTACCAGTGCAGATCTTTTTCCAGCTGTAGCAGTTCCTTTTGGTAGTCCTTCAAGGAACTGGTTAAAAGATGGAAAGCAGAGGGTAGGGCTAAATGGCCAATTTTCTCAATGGAGAAAGGCAAATGTTGGAATACCCCAGAGATCTGTGCTGGGCCTTGAAATGGGAATAAAGAGTGAGGTGATTAAATTTGCAGATGACATAAAATTATTCAAAGTTGTTAAAACAAAAGCGGATTGTGAAAAATTGTAAGAGGACCTTGATAAATTGGAAGACTATGTCCAAAAGGCAGCTGAAATTTAATGTGGACAAGTACAAAGTTATGCACCTAGGAAAGAACAACCCAAACTATGGTTATAAAATGCAAGGTTCCGCATTAGGAAAACCACCTAGGAAAAACAGTTAAGTGTCATCGTGGATAACTCTTTCAGATTCTCTGCCCAGTATGCAGTGACGGCCAAGAAAGCAAACAGAATGCTAGGAATCATAAGGAAAGAAATGGAGAATAAAACAAAGGATATTATAATGTCTCTATATCGTTCCATGGTGCGACTGCATCTTGAATATTGTGTGCAATTCTTTCTAGTAGAAATAGAAAAAGTATAGAGAAGAGCCACCAAAATGGTAAAGGGGATGGATACACCTATGAGGAAAGGCTTAAAAGATTAGGGCTCTTCAACTTGAAAAAGAAATGACTGAGGGAAGATATGATAGAGATCTATCAATTAATGAATGGAGTGGAACGGGTAAAGGTAGATCAATTATTTACGTTATCAAAAAGTAGAAAGTCTAGGGAACATGTAATGAAGCTATGATGTAACACATTTAAGACTAATAAGAGAAAATATTTTTTCATTCAATGCATAATCAAACTCTGGAATTCATTACCAGAGGATGTAGTAAAAGCTGTCAATGTAGCTGGGTTTAAAAAAGATTTTAGCAAGCTCCTGGAGATAAGCTTCATAAACCATTGTTAAAGAGGACCAGGGAAATCCACTGCTTACCCGGGACAAGCATTATGGAACCTGTTTGCCTTTTTGGGAACCTGCCACATTTATTTTATTTTTATTTATTTTATACACATTTATATACCGCATCTTCCACAGATCAGTTGCGGTTTACAGAGAACAAAACTTAACACTTGGCAACGCAAGTTGTTTTACAAGGAACGTCAATGTTAGTATAATTAACCGAATGTAAATTTACAAGGAACGTCATAATATAATTCTAACAATGTGAACAGAAGATTACTGTATAAACTATTTTCAGATATATATATATAGATTTGTATACACAGATAAAAATATATATAAATATACACACATACATACATATATATATACATGTATATATATATACATACATATACATATACACACATGCCTACATATACACATACATACACCTATGGGAGTAAAAGGGCATAAGATATGGGGTCATCAAGGGGCGTAACTATAAGAGCTGTGTTGGGTGAAAGGATTTTAATTGGAACAGCCAGAAGCCTGTTTAGCCTTTATCTAAAGCAGGTGGGAGAGTCTCTGTGTTATAGTATTTGGTGAACAGATGAGTTTTCAAATTCTTGCGGAGTTCCGTGATCTCAGTTAGTGTTCGTAGCTCCTCGGGGAGGGAATTCCAGATGGTGGGGGCTATGTGGGAAAATGCTCTGTGGTTTGTTGATTTGTGAGCTCTTGTGTAATCTTTTGGGGTTTTTAGTTTGTTTAATTGGCCTTTTCTTTGTGTAGGTTTAGGTGGTTCTTTGTGTATTAGGTTGCATAGTGTGGTTGGAGCTAAATCGTATAAGGCTTTGAATGAAGTAATTATTATTTTGTAAATTATTCTGCTTTGAATTGGAAGCCAATGGAGGGAAGCTAGAATTGGTGTTATGTGTTGGAGTGAGTTAACTTTCAATATAATTCTTGCAGCTGCATTTTGTGCTAATTGTATACGTTTGATGCTTTGTTTTGATATGCCCATGAGTATTATATTGGCAAAATCAAAGTGAGGAGTTATAGTAGCCTGGATTATATTAATGAAATCTTGTGAGAATACAAGAGGACGTAGTTGTTTGAGCGTTTTTAGTTTGAAGTAAATTTTCTTTATCGTATTGCTGATGTGAGTTTCCATGGTGAGATGTGTGTCTAGTATAATGCCTAGGTATCTTATTTCATTTTTTATTTTAATTTCCTGATTTTGGAGTTTTATGTGTGTTGGTGGGGTATATGATTTGTTTTTAGTCACAATTAAGACTTCTGTTTTAGCGTGATTTATGTGGAGATTTTGAGCTTTAAGCCAAGTTGTGATTTCATTATAGCAGTCCGATAGGAGTTGGAGCGGTAGATTGGGTATCGTGAATGGAATGTACATCATGATATCATCTGCATATAGATGATATTGTACTCCAAATTTTTTGAATATTTTGCAAACGGGTTTTATGTAAATATTGAAAAGTAGAGCTGATAATGCTGAACCTTGTGGTAATCCTATTTCTTGTTTATATGTGGTGGAGGTTTGATTCCCAATTCTTACATCTTGTGTTCTATTGTTTAGGTAGGACGAGAACCATTTGTGTACTATGGAGTTTAAACCTATTTGTCTCAAGCTGTTGAGCATTATTGTGTGGTGTACGCTATCAAACGCCGCTGATATATCAATGAAAAGTAGTATGAAAGCCTGCTTTTGGTTGTCAATGCCTCTTAGGAGTGCATCTAATAGAACTGTAAGGAGTGATTCTACTCCGTGGCGGGGGCGAAAGCCATATTGTTGCTCATCAAGCGGGTAAGATGAGTCTAGGAAATCTTGTGTCTGAAGTTGGACCACTTTTTCAATTATTTTAGCTAAGAATGGGATGCTGGATATGGGTCTATATGATGTTGGGGATGTTTTATCGAGTTTGCTGTTCTTAAGGATTGGGCGGATTTGTGCATGTTTGAGTGATGATGGGAGATAACCTTGAGTTAGTGAGAGGTTAACTATTGAGAGGATGTAGGGTAATAAAATTGGCAGTGTGTTTTTTATCCATGTTACTGGACATGGGTCTAGGTAAGAAGTTGTAGTGTTTAGGCTGGTGATGATGTTTTTTAGTGTCTCTTTAGTTATGGGATGAAAGTCTGTCCATTCGTCTGATGGCTGGTGGGATGTATTAATGGGGTCTATAATCATTGATGGTGTTTTTGCTTTGTTTTGATAATGACAGGCTAAAGTTTGTACTGTGATGTCTGTAATTTCAGTGCCTGAAGTTTGTGGGTTGGTTAGGTTTCTGACCATGGAGAATAACTCTCTTGGTCTGTTGTAAGATTTTGACAGAATTTCAGAGTAGTATTCTTTCTTTGTGCTGTCTAGGGTTTCTTTGTATTTATTAAGGTGGTTGTTGTATATTTCTTTGTGTATTGTCAGTTTAGATTTGCGCCAGATGAATTCTAATTTTCTAAGATTCTTTTTCATTTGTTTTAGAGTGGTATTAAACCAGGGTTTGGTGTTAGACTTAGAGTAGATGCTCTTTTTATTCGTATGATTAATTTTGGCTGCGTTGTTAATGGTTTCATACCAGTTTTTGACAGTATCATCCAGGTTCGTTGGAGATGATAACAGGTGTGGGACTGTTAAGTCAATGAATTCAGTGTTATTAAACTTTTTAAATCTTGTAGTTGGGATAGCTCTAGTGGAGTTATTAGTGCTAGTGACAGGATATGTGATGTTGAATTTGACAATATAGTGATCCGACCAGGGTATCTGTGTACATTCTACAGCATCTGGGTTGATAAGTTCGAAGAGAGAATTAGGTAGAAGGACAATATCAAGTGTTCCACCTTTGGTGTGAGTTGATTTGTTTATTATTTGGTGGTAGTCCATGTCCGATATAGTATCAAAGAATAGTTTGGAGTCTAGTGTTGGTAGCGAGGGGAGATTAAAGTCGCCTAGCATGATTATAGGGTGTTGATCGGCGGATGAGCTGAGTAGTTCAATAAAAGAGTCAAGGCAGTCTGCTTTTTGGTCTGGGGGTCTATAGACTAGACAGAGTTTCAGGAGTCCAATTTTTATAAGTAGAGAGTCTATATTGTTTGAGATGTTTGACTGGATTGTTTTGGCATTTAATTCTTTTTTTGTCATCATTAATACTCCTCCACCTCTTTTATTATTTCTGTGTTTGTAGAATGTGTCATAATTTTCGTTATCCAGTTGATTTAGGTAGACTGTATCGGTCTCTGAGAGCCAGGTTTCAGTGACACATAATATGTCTGGCTTTAAATCAGATATTAGGTCATTAAATATGGGAAGCTTGTTTTTCATCGATCGTGCATTGATAAGTATGCATGTAAGAGATGTTAAGTAGTTGGTGCATGTTCCCTTAGGCGTTTGACGTAAGTTTGTATGTTTTATGTGAATTAGTCTTTGGAAATTTGTTCTAGGAATGTTGTTTGTATAAGTGTGTCCTATATGATAGTTGTTGCGGGTAGGTGTATGAATTATAGGTATTGTTTTATGACTTTTGCTATCTAAGCTTAATGTTAGGTCGATGATTAATATTGTTAAAACTATACAAATGTATGATAGTTTCATTAGTGTGGTATTTGTGCGTAGCATTTTAAATGAGGTGTTGTGGGAAGAGCTGAGCAATAAAATACCAAGGTAGAATAGTATGAGCGAATAGATCACTGAAACGTAGTGTTATGTAGAAAGTAGGGGGAGAGCAGCTGGACACTGTATTGAACCTAATTGTGTGAGGTTGTTTAATAGCTACTGGCAACAGTAGTTATCAAGAGCTACTGATAATTGAGGAGGTGCTACTGGTAAGTTAGAGAATAGTATGATCGTATAGACAACTGTACTTATTGAAATATATTACTGACAACAGTAATGGCTACTATTAGCAACATAAACTACTTGAACAGAAATGAATACAGTGATGAATTGCTACAGACAACTGTACTTCTTGAGGATATACAACTGGCAGCAGTTATGAGGCTACTGCTAACAAATTACTAAAACAGAATGATTACTACTTGTTGCAGTATACAAATGTAGGATCACTACTAGTTACTGACGACAGTACTGATTGATGATTACCAATTACTCTAATTACATGTGGGGAGACTACTGACAACAGTAGTTAGTGTATATCTAGATGATAAACATATATCAATTAACACAAACACCTACTACAGTTTATCAGATTAATCATAGTGGTATGATAAAATTGAGATATTGGGCTGTAAAGAGTCAGAGCTAGAGTTTGCTGAGGGTATACTTGCAGTTGTGAAGAATCTGAGAGGAGATGAAATACGCAAGCTCAACTCTGGGGGAGCTCAGCTGTACTTGGTTGTAGATGCTGGTTCCACGTTGACTGTTTCTTCGATGTTGCCGTATGGGGGGAGTAGCCTATTTGCCTTAGCCTAAGGGCCGTGCCAAAGGGCCCTCTTGCGCGGCCCTCAGGCGCGGGCCCGCAAGGCGCGGGTGCGCCTGATCGCGCCTCTTTTTAAAAGGAGAGCTGTGCCGCGATTGGGCAGTGGTGAGCGCTGATGGGCTGGAAGGCTTCCTGCACGAAAGCTCTGAGGAAGCACGTGTGCAGAATAGCCTGCTGAATCAGCTGTTCGTCTCTCCGGTGAGCTCCTCTGCGATGGTGAGTGACCCGACTGGTCTGCTGCTTCAGCGGTTGGTCTCCGGGCAGGGAGAGGGCTCTCTGTCGATGGTGCAGCAGCGGATGATGTCCTGCTCCTCCTGGAGCGCTTTAAAGAGGATCGTGCTCCTGATCGCGCCTCTTTTTAAAAGGAGAGCTGTGCCGCGATTGGGCAGTGGTGAGCGCTGATGAGCTGGAAGGCTTCCTGCACGAAAGCTCTGAGGAAGCACGTGTGCAGAATAGCCTGCTGAATCAGCTGTTCGTCTCTCCGGTGAGCTCCTCTGCGATGGTGAGTGACCCGACTGGTCTGCTGCTTCAGCGGTTGGTCTCCGGGCAGGGAGAGGGCTCTCTGTCGATGGTGCAGCAGTGGATGATGTCCTGCTCCTCCTGGATTGGTCACTGTTGGAAACAGGATACTGGGCTTCAAGGACCTTGGTCTGACCCAGTATGGTATTTATTATGTTTCAGACCAGGAACCAATATCAAAAGATGAAAATGTTTTCTTAAGATCCATTTAACATGTTGACTTATTGGAGAAAAGTTAGGAATGAAATAAATGTATTCCAGATCCAGATCCACATCCTGAAATTGTGTTCTTTCCTCCCATAATAATAAATAAGCGCACGGGCACAGTCCCGGGGCCCGCAGGTAACTGGGTGCCCAGCACAATGCGGGACCCGGTTCGGGCCTCGGAGGAGCGCTCAAGGGGGAGGGGGGGCTCAGAGCGGGCATTGGGAGCAGCGCGGCTATTGGCCGGGAAGGACGAGCATAATTTGAATTCATTGGATCCCCCATCCGCGTGCGTGCGTGGGGGATACGTTGGCGGGTGCGGGCATGTGCGCGAGCCTTTCGGCATCACGGCCCATGTGAAGTGCACGCTGCCAGCTTCCCACCCTCCCACCCATAATGTAGGTGGTGAGTTGAGCGAGTTGGGTTGTCGCAGCTGGGTGGGGTGGCGGGGTCCCAGAGCTTCCGGGATCCAGAGCTGTAGGCCATTTGGGTGAGGGCGGGGTGCCCTCGACCCGGTTAAACCCGGGCCGGCTTGTGCTATTGAGATGGCCAAGTCGGGGAAGGGTTCTTGGCAATTGGCCGGTACCTGGACTGTCCTGGGATGGCAGCGAGGTCACCTTGCTAATCATACGGCTGGTGGCAGATCGTGCCGCAGGACATGGGGTCCTTTGTTTACTGTTCTGTTTTGTTGTTAACAGTTGGCTGTGTGAATAAAGCTGTGACCAGTTTATGCCAATCCCAGTCTTGTGTGATTATTGGCAATTGCCATGTAGGTCTTGACCGATCAACAGAGGGCCTAATGGGGGGGAAGGGGGAGTGTAGGTGGGAATGGGTAGGTGTGATTAGATGGCAAGGGCGTAGCAGTGGGTCCGGCTACCCGGTTGCCATTGACGATTATTATGGAGGGCTCTCCTATGTGCTTGCTTAACAGCCCTGTTCCTTAAAACCTTGAACAGTTCTGCAATTTCGCCTATACCTCAGAAATGCAAGAACGAAAAACTGTTTTTCAAAGGGAAGGGTGTGCACTAGAATAATGCAGTAGGGTATTTCTGTCGGTTGGTTTCTTGTGAAGAGAGGTAACAAACCCCATGCCTGCATAAATAATTTGCACATCCAGGAATGCAATGGAAAATTGACTAACTGCTTAGGCATGGTACATAATAGGTGGTATATCAAATAAAAACTATAACAGTGTGCCATTGAAAATTGAATGTTCTTATCACAGCCATTAATCCAAAAATCCTTCAGTAACTCTTCACTACCTTGCCAGAGCAGAAAATCATAATTTATAAAATGGTGCCAAACTTTACATTATACATTATATGGGGAGGTCATCAACCATTTCTGCTCGAAGGCAGCCATAAAGAGATTGGCAACAGAAGGTGCCATTGTTGCCCCCATTGCCACTCCAGATAATTGATGATAAAACTTTCTCAAAGTGCTACTGTGGCCAGGCGTAAAATAAAGTCCATCTGCTCCACTGTCAAAATCTCCTCTTGATTCCAAAGCTTCCCGTATCAATAACAATACCTCTAATTGAGGGATGTTGGTGTACAGGAAAGCTACATTCATTGTCACCATCCAGAGATTATCAAGTGGCAGGGACCTGTATTTGGTAAGTGAGAAGATCGTATTGTGTTCCTGTGGTGGTGAATGTGTCATTGGAAAGGTGATGAAGTGATGAAGTTTTTTTATGATCAATGATATAGTACTATGAATGCTGGTATACACAGGCATAAGAGTACCAACGTCTTTTTTCTTTCTTTCTAGTGTGTTGGGACGAATATATGGCAATGAGAAGGCATTGGCAAATGGTGAATCTGATGAAATTGATGACTAATCTTTAGGAATCTGGAAAGGGTTACCACGAAGAGGAGTCACTTGCTAAATATGATCAACAAATCAATAATGCTCCAAAAAGTAGCTATTACATAGTAACATAATATATAATGATAGATAAAGACCAGTATGGTCCATCTAGTCTGCCCAGTAAGGTGGCAAGAGTAGGTGTACCTGCTGCTCTATGCAGGTCACCCCCTCTATGCCTTTGTTTAGGGGTGTACCAGCCGCTCCGTGCAGTTCACCCCTATTTGTTATGATATAAGAAATAGTTACATTTATTTTTAATTGTATCCTCTTGCTATAAAAGGGATCCACTGTGTCTGTGCCATGCCATTTTGAATTCCATCACTGTATTTGCCCCCACCACCTCCAATGGGGATGGCATTCCAAGCATCCACCACCCTTTCAGTGAATAAATATTTCTTGGCATTACTTTTAAGTTTACCTCCTTGCAGGTTCATATTATGCCCCCTAATTTTACAGCTTCCCCTTTTTTGAAAAAGGTTTGTTTGTTCATTAATATCCTTTAAGTATTTAAACATCTGTAACATATTTCCCCTGTCACTCCTCCCCTCCAGGGTATACAGATTTAGGTCTTCAAGTCTCTCCTGATATGTTTTCTGGCACGGGCTATAAATAATTTTGGTCATCTTTCTATGAACCGTTTCAAGTCTTTTCATATCCTTTGTGAGATATGGTCTCCAAAACTGAACACAATACTCCAAGTGAGGCCTCACCAACGACCTGTACAGAGGCATTAATACCTCCTCCTTTTTTCTGGTTAATCTTCTCTGTATGCAAACCAGCATCCTTCTGGCTTTGGCCACCGCCATGTCACATTTTTAAAAGGCACAGGGTAAGACAAAGGTGAGTCATTTTAGAAGCTCTATTCGTTTATTTAGTTAATTTATGTGATTTTTATACCACCAATTCAAGAATCATAGCGGTTTACATAAAACAACTGAATTGCATTGTTAGTTATGTGTCATCACTACCTTGTTCAAACAATCAGAGATATATACATGATTCTAATACCAGAAAACTATTTACAATTAGTCTTTTCTTGATGACTCACATGCTTTCAATATTATGCATTTTTGAAGAGGTAATCAGAGCAATGTAATGTACTGTGGGGTTGAGAGTAAGTAGAGAAATTGTGGAGAGTAAGGTGCTTGATTCTTCTCAAGGTTATGTCAGGTCAATTAATTGAAGTGATCTCTGTCCAAAATGTTCTATATGAATGTCCAAAAAATGAGCATGTAGACATATAAATAACGAAAATGCCCACAGAGTCATTTTAGAAGCCAGTTCTATGGATGTCTCCAGCGTGAGGACATCCCAAGTCACAAAGGGGTGTGGCGGAAACATGTCCAGGGTGTTCTGGGTAAGATAGACGTGTGCAACCGATTTCAGAAACGGCAAACACATCACCACTTGCCAGCAGGAATATCCATGTCCACTCGTGATCCGGGGCATGAATAGGCATCAGAAAAGCTCTCGTTTGGCCATCAAAACACCTGGAGGACATAGAAGAAGGTACTCTGATATCCCCTGCACTTTTCATGCTAACAGAAACTGAAGGGAAATGAGGACACTGGGTTTCAGGTCAGTATGCTAATGCAAGTACTCGGATGCAAAATAGCTGGCATGGGCATGCATCCAGCATAGGACAGACATCCCCGACCCAAGCTTTTGCAGCAGGGACATCTATGGCTGTAGGTGCCGCCATCCATTTCAGGCACGTCCACATTTCTAAAAGAGGGAAAAGCTTGCATGGCATTTTTTTATGCATTATGCCCTGGACATACTTTCTAAAATGGTACTTTAAATGTATGTGCTGGTAATATTGATGGGACATCTGGATTTTTATTTATCAGCTTGCTAAACTCTGATCACTAGATGGCATTAACAGCAAAAATGAGCAATTCTACATACTGCCTATGTGAAATGTTTCTTTGCATCCAGTTGGCTACTTAGTGCTTTGTTTAGCTCATTCAGTGGCAGGAGTTAATAACTTGAGACAGAGAATTGCACTTTACCTCTATTTTTCACGAGTGTTACATTTTCATAGCAGCAATACTTGCAAAACTTAACAGTTTTCTTCATTCTGCAATGTGTCAGCTAAATCAATTCTTGTTCATAATCAGAGACAACTGTATTAAGACCACAGATTCAATTGCTGAAACTCTACTATTCTATAGTTATTTGCACAACTTTAATCTTCAAATATCATAAAACAAATAACACTAAAATAATCTCGGAATGGTATGGGCTCCAGAGTCTTATTTTAAGTTTCCAGATGCATGAAACATTTGCTGCAACGTTTGTATGTTTGAATCAGATGTCGTTACTACAAGTAGAAACCACAGAGGCTGCAGTTGGGCTGTATTCTGTTATAATTGATCCAAAATTTTATCATTGTAAAAAAGAAAGGTCTATCGATGCGTTGATTTACACAACCACATAAATAAGAAAAATTATCCCATCATTGATAATAAAAAGAATAGTCAATCAAAAGTGACTTTGCAGACTTTTGTGTATTGAGATTAACATTACCTGCTGTATACTACAAAAATTTATTTCCATGGCCTATGACCACCATATGTCAGTATCTCTCTCCCATCTATGTAAAATAATAAATATGATCTTATGCCTCTCTTAGAAGCTGCCTGAAAGATGTATATTTGCTGACATATAACCTGAATGAAGCCAAACACCATTACCTCTGTGAGTAATTGGGGGGTAGCCACAGCCTTACAGTTTTATTTCCGTTCTGCAGCTGAGCTCTTTGACCATGCTTGCCGAGCCGACATGGTCTTTCAAGTCCTGTTACCAGTTCAGTGGCTTTCTTGTGAAAAAAAAGCACCTCTTCATTGAACCTCTCCATCTTGATCATTGCTGATGGGCTATCAAACAATCTCAAGCTGGTTGAGCAATTGGCTGAAGGTTAAATAAATTCTGTCTGGCTGTTTGTATGTTTGTACCCAAGCGGAAGAATTTCATTTTGCAATAAATTCCCTTATAAAGGCTGCCCGGGAGGAGCCTGTACATTTAAAGAGGTTAAAGTATGTGTTTGGGAAATGCTACTGCATTTAGAAGCATGCTTACTAAAATGCGCTGATGGTCAGCAGGGGGTTTACCCTATGCTAATTCCACCACAGTAAACATTCGTGCATGCTAAAAATGTAGCAAGGTGAAAAAAATCCTACACTAACTAAGTAGCGCGGGTTGGGGTGGACACGGGGAACTTCAGGGGCAATGTGCGCCTTGCCGTTAGTGTGGGTACCCACGTTAATCATGGCCAACAGCTTAGCATGGGTGCAGAACCAAACCCATGCCAACTGTATGGGGACATGGCGGGTATGCTTCCATCAGCTAGTGTGAGTCTGGTGCTGCCCCCATGCTAAAAAAGGGGTCTCAATGCCTGCTAGCACATTTTAGCAAACATGCCCCTTAATGATAATTTTGCACAGTCCTCTCGGACGTCTGTTATATCTTGGGAAAGGTATGTGCAAAGATTGGAACTCTAAGTTGCGTGTTTATGTTATTCTCTTTCAGGCCAATGCAAAAAGACCAATGCGCCCTTTGCGTGAAGATAACGCAACTTATAAGCAAAAGTTCCGACAGGTGAAATGCCGAAGAGACTGACGCACGCGTAAACAGCAAAAGAAAAGCAAGCACACACAGTAACGCCAAGCGTATTTAAATTATAGGCAAGTAAGCTGCGTGTATTAAAATGCCACGCTAATATTGTCTGCACCCGATGAGAGAAACACGTAGAGGATTATATAACCAGTTGAAGCACCAATATCTCTACGCCTGGGTCTGAGGTGGCTTAAATGTATTGTGCATGCCCCCGACAGTATTTTGATGGAATTTGGAGACTTTTTCTGATGACTGGATCATCTGAGAAGCATCTTCCCCTCAGATGATCCAGGAATCAGAGCAAGCCCCCAATGCCATCAAAATACTGTCGGGGGCTGTTGCCCCCGACAGAAACCAAATACTTGGTGGCCTAGCGGCCCTATCCCCTCACCCATCAATTAAAAACTAATCCTGGTGGCCCATCGGCCCCAACCCCCCCCCCCTGTACTTTCACAAAGGAGTGGGAGCATTGCCTACATGTTCCTGTGCCACCATCTTGAAAACTGGCAGCACCGGGCTCCATGTGGTGCCTCCCAGGATGCACCACGTGGTGCCAGGTGCTGCCATTTTTCAAGATAGCGGCACCGAAGTGGGAGCACATGGGCAATGCTCCCACTTAACAATAGCATTTACATGTAAGCTTCTTGTCTAAATGACTATTCGTTATAGTAGAAATGTCTTGTCAATATTTCAACAGTCCCGATACATTCTGTTATATTTGTGCCGAGTATATGCTTAAGCCTCAAAGATGCAGCATATCTGCACTTATTAAGAAAGCATAAGCTCTACTTCAGTTGTAAAGTTGGTGATCAAGACAAATCCTGGGATCTTGACATTTGTTGTGCAACATGTGCTGTCCATCTCAGAGCTTGGCTCAGAGGTACTTGGAAGTCAACGCCGTTTGCAGTCCCAAAGATATGGCGATAACAGAAGGATCATGTGACAGACTGTTACTTCTGTCTGACCAATGTATCCGGCTTCTCTGCTAAAAATAAGAAATCTACTGAATACCTCAGGCTGCCTTCAGCCATGAGACCAGTGTCGCATGATGACAGTATTCCAGTACAAAAGCCATCGGAGACATGGAGCCTAGAGAGGCAGACAAAGATGCCACACATGGAAAATTACATGGATCCAGATTTTGAACCATTTATGTCCGGTGTGCCTCATCTGATACCACAGTCATAGTAACATATATGACAGCAGATAAAGACTATCATGGTCCATCTAGTCTGCCCAGAAAGGTGGCAAGCATAGGTGCATTGTCGCTCCGTGCAGGTCATCCCTCCCCATGCCTTTGTTTCACGAAAATCCTCCAATGCCATCAAAATACTGTCAGGGGCAGGCACAAGGCATTTACGCCATCTCAGACCCAGCGCTCCATGCAGGTCGCCCCTATTTGTTGACTGTGTCTGTCCCATGCCATCTTGAATTCTGTCACTGTATTTGTCCCACCACTTCCATCGGGAGGGCATTCCAAGCATCCACCACCACTGTTCCCTCTAAGCTGTGCGCGTGTGCGCGCGCACACACCTCGCCGAGTGAGCGCACATACTTTACAACAGAGCGCACAAAAATTACGGTTCTGATTCTGATAGAAAACAACACAGACGTTCTTAAAATTGAAAAGTTGTGTATTTATGGTTTTCACAAGTTCTACAATATTTTCTAGTGCAATCAATGTGGTGTACATACTGTATTCTGACGTGTAGTCAAATTTTAAAGTATATAACTCTGAGTGTCGTTATGTGGCGCACAAAAATTTAACCTTCCTTCAAAATCTGCACAGCTGATATTTTATGCGCACACAGCCTACGGAAAATTAGAGGGAACATTGTCCACCACCCTTTCAGTGAAAAAGTATTTCCTGATGTTGCCTTTCGGTTTACCCCCTTGCAGCTTCATGTTATGTCCTCTAGTTTTGCAGCTTCCCCGTTCTTGAAAAAGGTTTGTTTGTTCAATAATACTCCTTAAGTATTTAAAAGATCTGTATCATATCTCCCCTGTGCCTCCTCTCCTCCATAGTGTACATATTTAGGTCTTCAAGTCTCTTCTCATATGTTTTCTGGCGCAGGCACCAAATCATTTTGGTCACATTCCCCTGAACCATTTCTAGCATTTTTATATCTTTTGCGAGATACGGTCTCCAAAACTGAACACAAATATTCCAATTGAGGCCTCACCAGTGACTTGTACAGTGGCATAAGTACCTCTTCCTTTCTGCTGGTAATTCCTTTCTGTATGCAACTCAGCATCCTTCTGGCTTTGGCCACTGCCTTGTCACACTGTTTTGCCACGTTAAGATCCTCAGAAACAATCACTCTAAGGTCATTCTCCTGGTCCGTGCACACTAATCTCTCACCCCCATTGCATGCAATTCCCTTGGATTTCTGCATCCCAAGTGCATTGCATTGCACGTCTTCACATTAAATCTTAACTGCCAAGCATTAGACCATTCTTCCAGCTTTTATAGATCTTTCCTCATGTTATCCACTCCCTCAGGGAAGTCCACTCTGTTGCAAATTTCCATGTCAACTGCAAAAAGACAGACTTTTCCATTCAATCCTTCAGCAATATCACTCATAAATACATTGAACAGTACCAGTCTAAGGACTGATTCCTGGGGCACACCACTAATCACCTTCCTTTCATCTGAGAGAGTTCTGTTTACCATCACCTTCTGTCATCTGTCAGTCAACCAATTTCTGATCCAGTTCAGCACCTTGGGACCCATCCCCAGGCTGTTCAGTTTATTAATAAGCCTTCTGTGAGGAACAGTATCAAAGGCTTTGCTGAAATCTAGGTAGATCAAATCCATCACATGCCCTTGATCTAGTTCTCTGGTCAAAGAACTCAAACAGATTTGTTTGGCATGATTGCCCTTCCATGTTGGCTCAGATCATGTAACCTATTGGTTTTGAGAAAGTCTACTATTCTCTTTCAGAAGCACCTCCATTACTTTTCCTGCAACCGAGGTAAAGCTTACTGGCTTGTAGGTCCTGTGGAACTTCTCCTGTCTCCAAGGATCTATTAAAAATATCCTTTAAAGGCCCTGTCAGAACCTCTGAGCTCTTTCAGCATCCTGGGATGTATCCCATCTGATCCCATGGCCTTGTTCACTTTCAGTTTTGCAAACTGTTGAAACATATCATCTTCTGTGAATGGTGTGGTATCTACTCCATTTCCATTTATACATTTATCAATTACAGGCGGTCCTTCTCCAGGATTTTCTTGAGTAGAAAACAGAACGTAAGTATTTGTTTACCATTTTTGTTTTATCAATGTCACTTTCCAGTAATCCATTCTTGGCAACTTTTTTCAGGTATATTCTCCTAAATATACCTGAAAAAAGTTTTGCCATCACGCTATAGATCTTTAGCCATCTTTCTTCTGCCTTGGATTTTGCTATCCTTTTCTCTTCTTCTCTTTTAGCTTTATCCTGTATTCTGTTCTGTGTTCCTCTGTTTGTGAGCTTCTGAATTTTGTGAAAGCTGTGTTTTTTGTCTTTAATTGTGCAGCCACTTCTTTGGAGAACTAAATAGGTTTCCTTTTCCTCTTGTTTTTATTTACTTTCCTTACATATGTATCTGTTGTCCCTTTTATTGCCTTCTTTAGTTTAGCCCACTGCAGTTTCACTTCCCTTATGTCCTCCCACCCTGCCAACTCTTTATTCAGGCATTTGGCCATTTTACTAAAGTTAGCATTTTTGAAGTCTAGGACTTTGAGCTTGCTGTGATTGGACTCTGCCTTGGCTTTTATCTCAACCATACCATGTGATGATCGCTGCTGCTCACATGGGCACTCACCCGGACATTCGACATGTTATCTCCATTGGGGAGTATTAAATCCAGCATCAAACTTTCCATGGTCAGTTTCATCACCATTTGTCTAAGTAATGCATTTTGGAAGGCATCTACAATTTGTTTTACTTCTTTCCAGATTTGCAGAAGGAATACTCCAATCCACATTAGGTAGATTAAAGTCACCCAATATGATCACTTCCCCAATTATGGCTACCTTTGCAATAATCATAATCAAGTCTCTTCGGTTTGAGTTGGAGACCTGTAGACTGCACCAGTATGGATGATAGTTCCTTCTCCTCTAACACAATCCACAGCGCTTCTTCTTTTCCCCATGTCCTCTGCATTTAAGCAGCTTTAAATATTGCTTTTGACATATAGGACTCCTCCTCCTCTATCTCTCCTAAATAAATTATAGCCAACTTGGCTATATCCCATTCATGTGGCTCATTAAACCATGTTTCTGTAATGGCCACAATGTCCAAGTCCATTTCCATCATTAGGACTTCCAGGTTAGGAACTTTGTTGGCTAGGCTTCGAGCATTTGTGCTCATTGCTTTCCAGCATTTGTTGACTGGCTTGTCTGTATTTTGCATGGATTTTGTTCTACACGCCTCTTCCCACTTGCCATTGATGGGCGAGTTAATTGTGTGGCTGTTTCCAATGTTATTCTGCTTTTGCTGGGAGTGACGTCCTGAACTTGTCCTTCTCTGTCTGTCACCCCCTTTCCCTGGTTTAAATGCCTGTCCACATAATGCCTGAATTTTTCACTTAGGATCCTTTTCCCTGTGACAGAGAGAGTTAGTCCATCAACACATTATAGCATCTTGTTGTTCTACCTATATATCTAAATCCTTCTGGTTTGCACCAGGTTTGGAGCCATGTAGTAAAGTTGGTTATGCGATGCAGCCTTTCTGCCCCCTTACTAAGAACAGGTAGAACTTGGTAAGTCACAATTGAATGACCTGGTGAGGGACTTAAGTTTGTCAAAAACAAAAGTTGAACTACATATTTTCAACCTATACAACTCCTCATAATTCAAACTACCATATTATGTGAACCATATAACTTAGCTATGCTAACAATTGGTCTGACTTAAGATAGCAGAAGCCATATGTTACCTATACTTGAGCATCCAGACACTTAGGGGAATGTTTACTAAACCGTAGTAGCGGACTTCGTGCGATATCGGAGCAGTGGCCCCATTGATTTCAATGGGGCCGTGTCTCCGATATCGCATGAAGTTCGCTACCGCGGTTTAGTAAAACATACCCCTTACTCTATCTTGTTGTTGTTGTTAAGTGCCGTCGAGTCGGAGTCGACTCATGGCGACCCTCTGGATAGCTATCCTAAATTGTGTTCGGTCTTGAGTCAGGCGGCTCATTGTTGACAGACTGGTACCCGTAGCTGCTGTTATTGTATCGATCCATCTCATTGCTGGCCTTCCTCTTTTGCGTTGACCTTCTACCTTGCCAAGCATAATGTCTTTCTCTAATGATCTCTCTCTTCGCATGATGTGTCCAAAGTATGAAAGTCGAAGCCTTGTCATCTGAGCTTCTAAAGAAAGCTTAGATTTGATCTCCTCTAGTACCGACTGGTTTGTTCTTCGGGCAGTCCATGGTATACACAGTATTCGCCGCCAGCACCATAATTCAAAGGCATGAATTTTCTTCCTGTCTATCTTTTTCACTGTCCAGCTTTCACATCCATATGATGTTATTGAAAATACCATGGCTTGAACAAGTCGAATCTTTGTATGGAGAGAGACATCTCTGCTCTTGAGAATCTTATCTAGGTCTTTCATAGCCATTCTGCCAAGAGCAATGCGTCGTATGATTTCTTGACTGCTTGTTGCTTCTTTATTGATAGTTGATCCAAGTAGGTTAAAGTTGTTCACAATTTCAATTTCTTCTCCTTCAACGATGAACCTGTTGATTATGTCAGTTGTCATGATCTTTGTCTTCTTTACATTAAGGTGCAGGCCCATTTTGAGACTATGTTCTTTGATTGTGAGAAGCAAATGTTTCAGATCATCTTCACTTTCAGCCAGTAATGTGGTATCATCAGCATAGTGAAGGTTGTTGATGAGTCTTCCACCAATCTTCACACCTCTGTTGTCTTCATACAATCCTGCTTCTCTGATGATTTATTCTGCATATAAATTAAACAGGTAGGGGGAAAGTATACAGCCTTGTCTTACACCTTTGCTTATTTTAAACCATTCTGTTTCTCCTTGTTCCGTTCGAACTGTTGCTTCTTGATCAATGTACAGATTGCGCAAGAGAACGATCAGGTGTTCTTGTATACCCATGCTTCTTAATGTGGCCCAGAGTTTCTCATGGTTTACACAGTCAAAAGCCTTGCTATAGTCGATAAAGCACAAATAGATATCCTTTTGGTATTCTTTAGTCTTTTCAAGGATCCATCTCACATCCGCAATGATGTCTCTCGTTCCTCGCCCTTTCCTGAACCCTGCTTGCACTTCAGGTAGTTCTTGTTCCAGGTATGGTGGTAGTCTCTTTTGAATAATCTTCAGTAGAATCTTTCTGGCATGTGGGATCAGAGCGATTGTGCGATAATTTCCACGGTCAGTTGGATCACCTTTCTTTAGTATTGGTATAAACACAGATCTTTTCCAGTCAGTTGGCCATGATGTTGTCTTCCATATTTCTTGGCAGAGCCTTGTGAGTATGGTAACAGCTGCATCAGATTGCTGCAATACTTCTATGGGAATGCTATCAATGCCTGGTGCTTTGTTCTTTGATAAGGCTTTCAATGCTGCTTCAACTTCTTCTTTCATCACCAATGGTTCCCGATCATAAGGTACAGGTTGAAACTCTATCGTATATCTACATAAACAACATACCTCAGCTGATACAAATAACCAACACTGATATAGCCCTATAACATTTCACAATTCACCACAAATCAAACTATTATTATAGGAGCCATCTACCTTGACAATAGCTTGCCATGGCCTCATATTAATCATGGAGAACAATAAAATCCTACGCATAGGCACTATCCTAATGATAATACTGACATTAATATCCCATGGTCAGGCACACCCTGTAACATCTGTTCAGGAATACCAATTATACGCAGCTATTAAAGGCTGGAACCTACATCGATTAACTATAAAACAAATAGACAGAGACAATCCAATTACAAACTAATTAATATCCCCACCCTAAAAAATAACTGACCCTTCAAATCCCAGGACAATCCTAAACCCATTAAATGCTACCTAACGTTAGATCTATTATAGCAGGGATTTTGTTCCTAATAGATATTGTTAAGGATAACAATTCTGACATACTTTGTATTACAGAAACTTGGCTATCTGACATAGATGCCGTACTAACCAATCAATTATACCTACCTGTACCACTGCACAAGGACAACAAACTGAGGAGGGGGAGTTCTTACACTAATAAAAGAAGAACTTAATGCTTCGATAAGCGCAGCCCAAAAATACAGATGGAATCATACTACAAATAGAAAACAAAAGCCTAACAATCTGCTTGCTATATAGGCCACCAAACTCATCACCAGAGAGCCTAGCTTCCATACTGGAGAATGCATGCTCTGCATCAAAGAAACCACTACTACTCCTGGGTGACCTACACAATTAACACTCCACAAACTTTCTCAGCTCTATGGAAGATCTGTGATTCCAACAAATTATCCATCCACACACTCACTCATAACAGAGGTAACACACTAGATCTAGTATTCATCCCTGATTATATCACCCCCACCACCTTTATACACCCCCACAAACATTACAAGTCCCATGGTCAGACCACTACTTTATTGAATTCATAATACCACATATACCAACCGCAGCCCCACAGCTTCAAAATAACTCAATCAAAGCGATTCAGGGCTTTTAAAAAAAAAGATAACTTCCTCAATGAAATCATACCATAACTAGATTCCTCTCTAACAGACCTAGACGATATAATTACAAACTGGAATACTACCATACAGAATGCCGCATTGACACCTAGGTCACAACACAAAACAAAGCAAAAATACTCAGAAAAAATGGTATACCCATGATCTCAGAAAACTAAAACAAAAATTAAGAAAAAACGAACATAAATGGAGGAATACAAAATCAGAACATGACAGAGTATACTACATGAATACACTTCAGGCCTATAAATTAACCATAAACAATACAAAAAAAAAAAGAATATCACACAAAGATCCTCACAAAATCCATCAACTGCCCGAGAGAGCTATTTGATATTGTTAAACCTCTAACTCAGGTACCATCACCAGAAACAAACAACATACCTATAGACCCACAAACCTTGACAACTCATTACATGAATAAACTTAAGCAACCTGACACCCCACATAATGAACCATATTTTAATGACACCCATTCTGCAAAATGGCACACATTTCATAGAATTGACTTAAGACACATCAGGAACACAATATCAAAAATTAACATATCATCATCTAGCCTAGACCCCTGTCCAGTTAGAGGGCTAAAGGCCTCCCACTCTGAATTGGCACCATTCATACACAACATTGTGAACCAATCTCTTCACCTAGGAACAATGCCATCAGCCCTAAAACATGCAGTTGGTGAGAGGTCTTACTTGTGCACTAGATGCAAGGAGCTCTTTACTCTCAGGGAACAAGTCCATTCTCTAGAGGCTAGAGTAGCAGACTTGGAAAACATAAGAAAGACAAAGAGGTACAAAGATGAGACCTACAGGGATATAGTCCTGAAGTCCCACCTCCAGTCTGGCAGCATCCCTGATGGCCATGGAGGAGAGAGATCACGTGACAGGAGAGCATCACCCTGGTGTGGCAGGAAGTGATCCTGTAACTAGGACCTGTCCTCCAGGTGATGTAAAACCCTCTCGCACCGAGGAGGTTTCTCCAGGGCCTTGAGCCCATGAGGGAAGGGTTAGGACAGCCGTTATAGTAGGCGATTCGATCATTAGGCATGTAGATAGCTGGGTGGCTGGTGGACGTGAGGATCGCCTGGTAACATGCCTGCCTGGTGCAAAGGTAGCGGACCTCACGCGCCACCTAGATAAGGTCTTAGATAGTGCTGGGGAGGAGTCTGCTGTCTTGGTACATGTCGGTACCAATGACATAGGAAAATGTGGTAGGGAGGTTCTGGAGGCTAAATTTAGGCTTTTAGGTAGGAAGTTGAAATCCAGAACTTCCAGGGTAGCGTTCTCCGAAATGCTTCCTGTTCCACGCGCAGGACCCAAAAGGCAGGCAGAGCTCTGGAGTCTTAATGTGTGGATGAGACGATGATGCAAGAAAGAGGGTTTTGGATTTGTTATGAACTGGGCAACATTCTGCAGAATAGAGGGGCTTTTCCAAAAGGATGGGCTTCACCTTAACTGGGATGGAACCAGGCTGCTGGCATTAACCTCTAAAAAGGAGATAGGGGAAAGCCGACAGTCACCCAAGAGCGCATGGTTCAGAAGAATGTAGCCTTGAAGGATACTACCAAAAGCAGAGAGGTTCCAAAAAAGAGTAAAGTAGCCCAAATGCCCTCGAGTATGAAGCAGACACAGCTTAAAGATCCCAAATTACCCATGTCTACCAATAGCCAGATTAATATGAATAAAATACAGTCTCTAAAATGCTTGTATACAAATGCTAGAAGTCTAAAAAATAAGATGGTAGAGTTAGAATATATAGCATTAAATGAGAGGATAGATATGATTGGAATATCAGAGACAAGGTGGAAGGAGGACAACAAGTGGGACACTGATACCTGGGTACAAACTATATCATAATGATAGAGCTGATCAAATTGGTGGAGGGGTTGCGCTCTGTTAGAGAGAGCATTGAGTCAGAAAGGATTAAAGTTTTGCAGGAAACAAAATTTGCTGTAGAATCTCTATGGATTGAAATTCCATGTAAAAAGGAGAAGGCAATGGCAGTGGGGGTGTACTGTCGACCACCTGGCCAGAATGAACAAATTGATGATGAAATTCTCAAAGAAATCATGGAAGCTAACAAAATTACAACACAGTAATAATAATGGGTGATTTCAATTACCCCAGTATCGACTGGGTCAGTGTCACGGCAGGACATGCTAGGGAGATAAAGTTTCTAGATTAAATAAATGACTGCCCAGAGGGGAAGCCATATTGGACCTAGTTCTTAGTGGAACACCAGATCTGGTGCAAGAGATAAGGGTGTTGGGGCCACTTGGCAATAGTGATCATAGCATGATCACCTTTGATTTAATTAGAGGAGGAGAGATAGTAAGGAAATCCACAGTACTACCTTTTAACTTTCGAAAGGGAGACTATGATAAAAAGAGGAAAATAGTTAAGAAAAAACTAAAAGGAGCAGTTGCAAAGGTTAAAGACTTACATCAAGATTGGGTGTTGTTGAAAACTACTATCTTGGAAGCCCAGACCAGCTGTTTTCCACGCTTTAAGAAAAATGGAAGGAAGTCCAAAAAACTGCCAGCATGGTTTAAAGTTGAGGTCGGAGAGGATGTTGTTGCCAAAAAAGCATCTTTCAGGAAATGGAAAAAAAAGAGCCAAACAATGAAACCTGGAAACAGCACAAGCACTGGCAAGTCAAATGCAAGGCATTGATAAGGCAGGCAAAGGGAGAATTTGAGAAGAAGCTTGCTGCGGAAGCAAAAAATGCAAAAAAGACTTTTTCAAGTACATTCGTAGCAAAAATGAGGGGTTAAAGGGGCACTAAGAGGCGTCAAGGCAATAGCGGAGAGACTGAATGAATTTTTTTTTTTCTTCAGTCTTTACTGAGGAAGATGTAGGGATGTTACCCATTACTGAAGTGATATTTAAAGGTGCGGAAGAATTGAAGGAAATATCGATACATCGGGAAAATGTATTACAACTATTAGATAAACTGAAGAGTAGCAAATCACCTGGGCTGGATGGTATACATCCAAGGGTGTTGAAAGAACTGAAATATGAGATTGCAGACCTGCTTTTAGTCATCTGTGAATTTTCATTAAAATCATCTGTAATACCTGAAGATTGGAGGATCTCCAATGTAACCCCAATTTTTAAAAAGGGTTCCAGGGGTGTCCGGGAAACTACAGACCAGTGAGCCTGATGTCAGTACCGGGAAAAATGGTAGAAACCATCATAAAGAACAAAATTACTCAACATGTAGATAGTCATGGCTTAATGGGAGATAGCCAACATGGCTTTAGACAAAGGAAGATCTTGCCTTACTAATCTGTTATGTTTTTTTGAAGGTGTGAATAAACAGGTGGACAAAGGTGAGTCGGTTGATATAGTGTATCTGGACTTTCAGAAAGCCTTTGACAAGGTCCCTCAGAGACTTTGGCAAAACTAAAGAGTCATGGGATAGGAGGCAGTGTACTATTGTGGATCAGGAACTGGTTAAAAGATAGAAAGCAGAGGGTAGGGCTAAATGGCCAATTTTCCCAATGGAGAAAGGTGAATAATGGTGTACCCCAGGGATCTGTGCTGGGTCCACTGCTTTTTGACATATTCATAAATGACCTGGAAAAGGGAATAACGAGTGAGGTTATCAAATTTGCAAATGACACAAAACTATTTAAAATTGTTAAAACCCAAGAGGATTGTGGAAAATTGCAAGAGGATCTTGATAAATTGGAATACTGGGCATCAAAATGGCAGATGAAATTTAATGTGGACAAGTGCAATGTTATGCACCTAGGGAAGAACCCAAACTATGGTTGCAAGATGCAAGGTTCAACATTAGGAACCACCACCCAGGAAAAGGATTTAGGCATCATTGTGGATAACATGTTAAAACCCTCGGCCCAGTATGCAGCAGCGGCCAAGAGAGCAAATAGAATGCTAGGTATGATAAGGAAAGGAATGGAAAATAAAACAAAAGATATTATAATGCCTCTATATCGTTCCATGGTGAGACCGCACCTTGAATATTGTGTGCAATTCTGGTCGCCGTATCTTAAAAAGGATATAGCGTTATTTGAAAAGGTTCAGAGAAGAGCCACCAAAATGGTAAAGGGGATGGAAGGATACTCCTATGAAGAAAGGCTAAAAAGGTTAGGGCTCTTTAACCTGGAAAAGAGACAGCTGAGGGGAGATATGAGAAGTCTATAAAATAATGAATGGAGTGGAACGGGTAAACGTAGATCGATTGTTTATGTTATCAGAATATAGAAAGACTAGGGGACATGCAATAAAGCTACAGGGTAAACTATTTAAGACTAATAAAAGAATATATTTTTTCACTCAACGTGTAATCAAACTCTGGAATTTGTTACCAGAGGATGTAGTAAAGCCTGTTAGTGTAGCTGGGTTTAAAAAAGGTTTGGACAAGTTCCTGGAGGAAAGGTCCATAAACCATTATTAAGAAGGGACCCAGGATATCAATGCTTGACCCAGTGCAAGCACTGTGGAACCTGTGTCTTTTGGGAAAACTGCTAGGTATGTATGACCTAGATTGGCCACTGTTGGAAACAGGATACTGGGCTTGATGGACCTTGGTCTGACCCAGTATGGCATATCTTATGTTCTTATGTTCCATTAGACCAATATTAAAAAATAAAATGCTAGATAAACAGAACCCTAATTCATACAGACCTATATGCAGTCTCCCGTTCATAGCTAAAATAATTGAAAAAAAATGTTCAGATACAATTCCAGGACTTCATTTACCAAAATTCTCTGCTAGATGAATATCACTATGGCTTTAGACTATATCTTGGTATAGAGACCCTTCGGTTGGCTCTATTTGATAATCTCATTCAAGGAATGGATAACTCAAAACAAGCCTTTGTGGTTGTATTCTTGGAAATAGCTTTTGATAACATCAGCCACAGAATTCTACTAACAAGACTCTACCAGATAGTCATAAACAAAAATGTCCTTAAATGGTTCCAATTCTATCTATCAGAATATACCCAAGTTCAAATAGGACAATACACATCTTGAGCATATAAACAGGATAAGGGTATCCCTGAAGGATGCTCTCTCTCCTCTTTTCTATTTAACATATACATACAACCTATCTGTGACATCTTCAGGAAGTTTAAACTAGGCTGTCACATTTATGTGGATGACATAATGTGCTATCTGCCAATAAGCATTATGAATCCCAATTTTCATCAACTCACAACATACTTCAACGAAGTAATAAATTGGCTAATAAACTACGTAACCTACACTTAAATCTCAACAAAATGGAAATCCTATTCATAAGAAGAAATCAAACTTTTACCCCTTCCACCTAAGCTAAAACTCATGGATATGGAAATAGAAGTAAAGCATGAAGTAAAATACTTTGGGGTTACCTTAGATCAAAATCTTATGGATGTCTACCCATATAAAACAAATCTCAAGAACCATCTTCTACAAGCTACGACTATTCCAACAGCTCAGACCATACTTGAGAACGACGATTTTTGATCTTAAGTATATCTGTATAGTGCTGTGTGCGTGGCACCATATAAGTGCTAAATAGTAGTAGTAGTAATCTGTACTACAGGCTATGATCATTCCTCACCTTGACGTCTCAAACAGTATTCTACATGGTCTCCCTAAACAAACCCTCAACCATCTACAAATAGCACAAAATGTAGCTGCACGTATTATCTTTAAGATAAAGAGCACAGAACACATTTCACCAATTTTATACAGACTACATTGGTTACCTATAATGAACCAAATAAAATATAAAATCCTCACAATCACCTTTAAACTCATAAGGGAAATAGCTCCCTCATTTCTATCCTCACTCATTAACATCCCATCTTCTGAAAGAACCAGAAGAGAATGCAATAAAAATACATTGATAGTCCCAACTAATTACTGCAAAACAAACCAATCGACAAGCAACAGATCATTCACTCTTGTCTCACCTATTCTCTGGCATTTTATTTATTTATTTATTTAGACAGTTTTGTATACCGCCTTATCCTTCAATCAAAGCGGTCACAACACAATTGGGGGATACATTTAACACACAGGGATATGAGACACATACACTAATACTTACAGGGAACATGGGCAATGGAGGGTTAAGTGGCTTGCCCAAGACCACAAAGAGCATCTGTGGGACTAGAAACCCCAGTCCTTCCGGCCCAAGGTTGCTGTCCTCTAGTGGGATTTGAACCCCCGACCTTCCGGCCTGAAGTACCTTGCCCCAACCACTAGGCTACTCCTCCCTCTGGCATGCCCTTCCAGACAAGCTAAGAGCCATCAATGACCTTAAAGACTTCCGAAAGGAATTAAAAACATATCTATTCATAGAATATTTTGGTAAACTAGAAAATAGGAACAAACTATTCCCAACTTAACAACATACATTTAACAAAATCAGAACCCACTAACTCAATATTAACCACTTATACTGTCTGATACTAATCTCATGTACATGCATCTTATGTAAATATGTTAATTATCTACAGCATAAAAAATATTAGTTTTGTTCATAACTGTATATACTCCAAAATTCAGTTCAATGTAACTACACTATTCTAGTTCTATTGACAAGTTTAATGTAAAGGTTTTGTTATGTTAATTGTAAACTGCCCTTGATCTGTGGAAGGGGCGGTATATTAAAAAACACACAAATAAATAAATATTTGGTTCAAGATTGCAAGAATGGGGTTTGCTGTCGCAGGTATGAAAATTTCTGTGTTTCGGACCCGTCAAAAAGATATGAAAAAATTCTTTGCACAGGTTGACAATGTCTGATTTTGCATGAACATTGATGAGTTGTTCATGGCTTTGCGTTATGAGCATGACCCACAACAATGGCGCCTTTTTATCGATTTGTCACTGTTAAGCCTGAAAGTTGTCTTGTTTCACAATGGCAATGTCCACCCTTCAATACCTATTGCCTATGCAGTGCACTTGAATGAAACCTACAAAAACATGGAACTGTTACTGAAACACATACAGTACATCAACTACAATTGGAACATCTGTGGTGATCTAAAAATAGTGACATTGCTACTAGGAATGCAGCTCGGGTATTGCGAGTACTGTTTCATTTGCGTATGGGACTCTTGTGCTAGAGAGTCTCATTACATTAGAAAGAACTGGCTGCTCCACAAGCGTTTGGTTCCAGGACAGAAAAATGTGGCACATGAACCACTTGTCAACACAAGTAAGATATTTTTGCCTCCTCCTCATATAAAATTTGGACTGATGAAAAACTTCATGAAAGCGATGAACAAGGAAAGTGAAGGATTTCGATATTTGAGACAGATGTTTCCAAGAATAACTGATGCCAAGATTAAGGACGGCATTTTTGTGGGTCCACAAACTCCACAAGTCAAGACACGTCAATGACAAGTGGTTCGAAGATCTGCTAGTGGGGCCTTAGAAAATCACATGGAAGGCATTCAGGGATTCTGCTGAGAATTTTCTAGGCAATTGCAGGGCACCAAACTATGTCCAGCTAGCTGACAACATGCTTCAAGCATACAAAACCATGAAGTGCAACGTCGCTGAAGATTCGTTTTCTGCAATCACACTTGGACTTCTTCTCTGCTAATCTTGGTGCAGTCAGCGACAAACATGGTGAAAGTTTTCACCAGGACATTGCAACGATGGTAAAGCAGTATCAGGGCAACTGGAACCCATCAATGCTGGCCACTGTTGTTGGACACGGAGACGAGAAGCATCAGATACCAAGTACAAATGAAAATCATGAGCAAAACACTGATTGTGTGTTCATCTTGAAGCTGTCTATCATAATCCCCAAAAGATTTTCAGGAAACAAAACTTTTGAAGAAATTTGTTGTCCAGTGTTATTTAACCATGACAGTCGGTGTTAAAAAAAAAACACAACATGACCACCACTGTGGTAAATTATCACTTTATAGTAAATAAGACCCTAAAGGCAAAATTGATTTGTCTTGCATCACACAGATGTCCTTTTGTACTAAAGTGCAAAATCTTTTCACAAAAGAGGTTTCACACATTAAACAGCACACAAACACCAGCAGACACACAAATACTCCAAAGGTGCTGGTATGTTTGTTAACATGGGAAAACCCTTTTGCAAAAGGTTTTTCAAAGAGGGATACATTCTACTAAACGTTTGCGCAAAGCACACTTTCTGTGAAAGTTTATTTAATGAGATATTGCAATGTAAATTTATATAAAGCAGCTTATTAATGTTGGGGGGGGGGGGATTTTCAGTGGTGGTGGCCAGCACAGTTAGAGCAGCTCGCCCCAGATAATCAATGCCACTGCCTGGTTAACCCACGGTGCCACTCCTGCTCCCCCCGAATGTCCCAATACTAGCTGGCTAGCATCGGCGTGTGTAATGGTGCCACCCGGGGATATTCAGTGGCATTAATCACGTTAGTGCTGCAGATTATCCCATTGACTGTGATTAATGGGGTTAGAAGGTATGCTAACCGCGTTAATCGCGTTCAATATCCCCCCTATTGGTTCTTTCTCTGGAACATCAGCAAAATTCCTTCCTTCCTTTCTGAACATACTACCAAGACTCTTAGCCACTCTCTAGTCACCTCCTGTTTAGACTATTGCTTCTTGTTGGTCTTCCCCAGAATCATCTCTCTCCCCTCTAATCTGTTCAAAACTCAGCAGCAAGGCTAATTTTCAGCCAATATCACTATGCTCACCTATCCCCACTTCTGACGTCACTTAATTGGTTCCCTATCTATCTGTTTTCACATCCAGTTCAAAATTCTCCTACTGACAAGTGCATTCATTCTGCAGCTCTTCATTACGTCTCCTCTTGTATCTCTCCCTACAGACCTCCTCGGAAACTCTGCTCATCAGGCAGATCCCTTTTATCTGTGCCCTTCTCTTCCACTGCCAACTCAAGGCTTCATTTGTTCCACTTTGCTGTACCACATGCCTGGAACGGACTACCTGAGTCAATACGTGAGGCTCCATCTCTGGTCCTACTAAGATCAAGGCTAAAAACTCACCTCTTTGAGGCTGGTTTTGAATCTTGACCACCCCTCCCCCCTCTTCTCCTGTTTACCACCCATGAGTTTTTATAATGATGTCCCCTTAGTTTTACCACAGTCCATTTGTCTGTCTTGAATGAATAGTAAGTTCTATTGAGCAGAGATGGGACCGTCTGTCTCTTACATCTGTGTGTATAGTGCTGCGTACATCTTGTGGCACTATACAAATGATAAACACTTAACCCTCCATAGCCACTTAACCCTCCATAGCCCATGTTCCCTGTAAAATAGTTATCTCCAAGTTATAATGTCCTGTTCAATGTAATTTCAGTTTGTTCAATGTAAACCGCACTGATGCAGAATAGCGCGGTATATAAGAGAATGTAAATAAATAAAAACAGTAGTAGTAGTAGGGTTGCCAACTGGCCAGTTTTTAGCCGGCCAGGCCGGCTGCTGGCAGAAAACAAAAACCAGCCCTTGAAAAGCCGTTTTTTTTGCTCTGGCCGCAAGATCGGGAGCGGCCAGAGCAGAAAACTGGCTTTGCGATCGTGATCCCAGCTGTAATAAAGTTAATTTAAAAGGAAAGAGAACCTGTGAGGAGCCCTCCAATCCTAGGAAACTCCTTCTGCAACGCCCGCCCCCCCCCCTGATGTCACTTCCTTTTCAGTCCGGGTGCTGCAGAAGGAGTTTCCTAGAACTGGAGGGCTCCTCAAAGGTTCTCTTTCCTTTTAAATTAACTTTATTGCAGCCGCTGCTCTGTAAGAAGCAGGAGCAGTGGCTGCAAGGGGAAAGAGGTGGCTGGATGGGAGCTGACAGAGGGGGTAAGGAGGGAGCTCAAAGGGAGCTGACACCTGGGAATGGTACTGGTAAGAGACTGGGTAATGGGGAGGAGGCTGGAAGGGAGGGGGCACTGGAAGGGAGCAGAAATGGGATGGCACTGGAAGAGGGATGGACAGAGGGTAGGGTGACTGGAAGGGAGCTGACATGGGGAAGGCACTGGGAGTGGAAGTGAGCTGATGACTGGGATGGTGTTTGAACTACAAGGGCCTGGACAGTGAGGACGGAGGGGGACTAGAAGGGAATGGACACCACTGGCAGTCCTGGGAACACAAGGGGCTTGGCATTGGAATGTAATGGGAGGGGAAGACTGGAAAGGGAGCTGATGGAGGGTTACTGGGACTGGAAATAGGCTGATGGAAGTGAAGAAAAGAAAAGACAAGACATGAAATGGCAGATGGACTATAGACCATAGAAAAATGAGCTAAGAGAAGATGGGAAAACGGAAGCCTCAGGTCGGAACCAGCATGATCAGAGAATAAAATGGCCAGACAACAAAGGTAGAAAAAATAATTTTATTTTTAATTTAAATGATTGGACTTTGTACTATCTTTATATTTTACACAGTATGGGGAACTGTATATCTTATTTATCTGATATTGCACTGCATGCAGAGTCTGTCTTCTTGGGGTTTCAGTTTAATTTTTATCTTATATATTTATTTCTCTTTTTTTGTGCTCATTTACTTGATGAAGACCTGTCTGTATCGTGTGTGTACAACCAATGCTGCATATTCTGTCTGCATAGAATTTCTGTTTAAGAATGTGTAGGAATCGTGCTCGTTCAGTTTGCACATTGCCCTCTCTGCAATTTTTTTGGGGACAGGGGGTGGAGCAAGGTTGGGGTGGGGGTGGGGAAGGGGCGGGGCAGGGGCAAGAAAGGGTGGTGTTGGGGTGGGCATGGGCGGGCCGGGGTGTGACTAGCCACAGGTGGCGGGTTTATCTCTTTCAAAAAGTTGGCAACCCATAGTAGTTGTAGTAGTAGTAGTAGAGCCGTTTGTGAAAGCATGTGAGATTTTTTGGCCTGTTCTGGTTTTAAAATTTGCATTGCAATGCAGGATGCTATCTGTAGTCCCTGATTTTACTCATTGATGCAGGCCTCATAATGCATCACGACGAGAGTCAGAAACCCAGGTCTAGCTTAAATTTTCACTCCTGGAACTGGATAACTTGGCAACTCTTCATATAATTTTTTGGCTTGCCCAAACCATGACCCTTTATTATCTTTGCATCTCAGAGCATCCGCATAGCAGTTTTCTGAAATATCCATTTATATATATGTGCAATCTACATATGTAAAATACTACTTAAATGACCTCCATAATAACAATACTAGGAATATCTCTCTTAAAGGATGGCTACAAAAGCTATCAATATTGATATATTATAAACCAGTAGTGGGCAATTCCAATCCTTGAGTGCCATAATCTGGTTAGAATTTCTGGATATACCCAATGAATATGTATGGATGCATTTGCATGCAATGAAGGCAGCACATCCAAATGCATCCCATGCAGCACAGCTAGAGTTCCGAATATGTACTACTGCATTAGTGCGCTCTGACACTACCAACATGAGTTGTTTTATTCAATGGGGCCTAGTTATTAGCACACATTAGTGGCACTAGCCACCCGCTGACGTGGTAGTGCATGTTAGCAATATCCACTGTCAGTGCAGATATCCTGAAAACCAAACCAGCTGTCAATACTTGATAGGAGTTGTCTACTGCTTTTATAAGTCATTGGAAGACTTAGCATATTAAGGAGTTCATTTTATAAGGGGTCACTCATATTTACGTCCGAACACATGTAAATTCAAATATTTTAGTCATTGATACTCATAAGTGGTGCGTTACACATATAAATGATCCCTCATAAAATACTGACTACTGTCAAAGTAGTTTATTAAAATGTTGATATATCGCCCTTCGAGATATCAGAGTGGTTTACATTAAAACAATAAATACAGGAAAATTGAAAAGAACTCCAGTGAAGTATTCATAGGAAAGAAAACATCCATACCAAGGTGAGAAAGTGTAGGTGGGTAAGGAATGGAAAGGGGATGGCCAGGATATAGGGGGAAGAACAGGTTATATGAATAAATGGAAGTTAAATAGCAGGATGGCTGAAGGCAATGTGAAACAGATGGGTCTGTAATGCAGTCTTGAATCTTTGAAAAGAGTATTCCAGATGGAGGTCTGTAGACAGGTTATTCCACGGGTGGGGGGGGGGGGCTGTAAATAAAAGGCAGAGATCCTCATAGATTCATACCTAGCATGAGAGACAGAGGGAAGAAGAGATGGTTGGAATGGATGTGGTGGGGAGTATGAGGTATGATCAGAGAGGTGAAATAGGAACAGGGCCGGCGCTACCATTAGGTGAACTAGGCGGCTTTCAAAAGCTGCCGGCCCTCCGGGGGCACCCACTGCCACTGTTGTTGCCCCTCACTGGGACCTACAGTGGTGGCAATGGATTGAAACAGCGCCATGGGGCTTACCTGCAAAGTTCAGCACAATGGGGCTGTCTGCTTCCACCCCCTCCAATGGCCGACTTACTGTTTGCATAGGGGTGGAACCCCCCCCCCCATGCAAACAGTAAGTTGACCATCAGAAGGGGGCAGAAGCAGACAGCCCTAGGGTGCCAAAGTTTGCAGGGAAGCCCTGCAGGGCTGTGCCAATCCATTGCCACCACTATAGGTCCCAGCTTTGGGTGGAGGGGATGCAAGAGATGAGATTTTGCCTAGGGCACCTCATCTCCTTGTGCCGGACCCTGGATTGGAAGGGGTACCAGTATGAAGAACTTTTTATGAGTGAGAAAGAGAATTTTGTATTGGATGTGGATGGGTAGCCAGTGAAAGTGAATCAAAAGAGGAGTGACAGTATTCTGAATAGTTTACAATCGTTTGATCTCATAAAAGCATGAGCAACATTACAGTATTCAAGTTGTGATATGATGAGGTTAAGAATCAAAGTTGTGAGACTTGCCAAAGATGAAAGGGCGAACAGAATGGATCTGTCATAGGGCAAAGAGTGAGCTCTTAACCACAACGCTGATATAATCATGAAGAGAAAGGTTAGAGTCTAATGTGACATCAACATACCTTAGGATAGAGGCGAGTGTGAGGGGGCAATAACATGTGGTTGAGAAGTTCCGATGAGACGAATGGCAGAAGTCTTAAGAGAGACAGGCATTTGACCAGGACAAAACATACTTATTAGTCTTATTAGATACTCGGCAGCATTTTATATAGTGGATCATTCTTTATTATTATCAAGGCTATATGATATTTGTATACATCAAGCTGTATACTCATGCTTTTCATCGTTTTTGTTTAATAGACAATTTCAAGTGTGGCAAATGTTCCTTGTGACAGTCAATCTCTGCTGGTGTCCCTCAAGGATCTGCCTTGACTGCTATCTTAATATATATTGCTCCTATTTACAAGATCTTCAATACTCTGGTTGCTAAGTATCGAATTTATGCAGACAACATGCAATTCATTGTCCCTGTTCCTTTCTCCTTTGATGATACGATGAAGTATACAAATTTTTGCATCTCTTCAGTAAAATCTTGGATGACTTATAACAAGTTGGCCTTAATACATGTTAAGAAGACCGAAGTTTTGAATTTATCCTGTGCTCTTCTGGAACCTGTTTCTATATCTGCGCAGATAGTAAAGAATTATCAATCTGTTACTTCTATTGTCTGGGATTTGGGTGTGCATCTTGATGCCCAGCAAAACATGCAATTTCACTTTCAAAAAACTTGCTAAAACTGCTCTCTTTAAATTACATCTACTCAAAAACTCAAGTTGTATTTGTCTACTGACAGCATTTATTCTGTTGTTCAGACTTTGGTGTTATCTCCCTTATATTATTGTAATAGCCTAAGATTTGCCACTTTATGTCCTTCAGCCTTTACAGTCTGTTCAAAATGTGGCTGCTCATTTGCTAACCAGTCATAAACGTTTCTATTTATTTATTTAACAACACTTTTATACCGCCGTATCTACCAGTCATGGCGGTTTACAAAGAACAAGAACAACAAGGAATGTTAACTTTGCATAGAACATGTGTTGGATGGCCTACTAGACTAAAACTCTATAACTCTGAATATTATAAACAAAAGAACCTATTAACATAGTAGATGGTAAGTTATAATTGTGCGAGTGTGTCCAAAAGCTGTTCAGGTGGTTATGTGATTGAGCCGAAGTATTCCTGGAACAGCAGTCTTTTTGGTCTTCGCCGGAAGTCTACAAGGTGTGATAGTGAGCAGACGTCCAGAGGAAGAGCATTCCAGATGATAGGTGCATACTAAGAGAAGGCTCTGTTGGAAATTGTGGGCGATTGTTGAGGGTACTGTGAGTACGCCGTTTGCGCTTCTGCAGGTTCTTTGGGCATGCGGCTTGGTGAGCATAGACTGCAAGGTTTTGGCAGAAATTTGTAGGATTGCTTTGAAAATCATTAGAGCCATTTTATATTTCACTCTGTTGAGTACTGGAAGCCAGTGAAACTGATTTAAGATGGGTGTTATGTGGGCTTATCTTGAGGTACCCATGATGAGCCTTGCTACTACATTCTGTGACAGCTGAAGTGGTTGTAGTGAGGATATTTGATATATGATGTTAGCATAGTCAAAGACGGGAGTGATGAGAACTTGGCAGACATTCCTGAAATCATAGTGATCAAGTAGTGGTTTGAGGCTCCTCAGGGTCTTGATGTGGGATATACTGTTTTATTGATTCATTTTATTTGGGAATTGAAATTTAAGCTCTGATCAAGGATTATGCCTAGGTATTTTATTTGGTACTTTATATGCAGGGTAAGGTTTGCAAGAGTGATGATGCCTGGCAGAGAGAAGGTGGGGTGCCTGGTGACATGTAGGGTTTCTGTTTTGTTAGGATTAATAACCAGGTTATGGTTGGTAAGCCATTGTGTGATTGCTTCTAGACATCTGCTAATAGGGGAGTAGTCAGGGTTATTGATGGAGAATGGGGAGTAGATGAGGATATCATCTCCATAAAAATGGTATAGGACATTATGGCTTTGGATGATCTTGCATAGAGGTTGGATAAAGATGTTAAAAAGTCAGGATAACAGCACAGAGCCCTGAGGTAAGCCTTGTAGGAGCTTGAAGGGTTATAAAGTGTGTGAACCTGTATGGACCTGTGATGAGCAATGAGAGAGATGGGACCGGAACTCTGATATTGACTTGAGCCTGAGATTGATTTCATGGAGGCCGGTAATGAGCTGGCTGTGTGTGACAGAGTCAAAGGCTGCAGATAAGTCCAAAAAGACCAGGATGAAACCTTGGGTGTTTTTTTCAGTGCCTCTAATAAGTCTATCAAGAAGTGAGGCTGGCAGGGTTTCAGTGCTATGGAACAGCTTGAAGCCATGCTGTGCTCATCAAGGGGAGTGTGGGATTTGATGAAGTCCTGCAATTGAATCTGGACTACATTTTTGATAATCTTGGCAAGTGATGGGATACTTGAGAAGGGTTTGTATGAGGATGGGGAGGATGGGTCGAGTGTGGGAGATTTCAGCAGTGGTCTGATTGATGCTTGCTTCAGAGTGGTTGGCATGTAACCAAGCTCAAGGGAAGATTGGGTGATGTATTGGATTAGAGGTGATGACCTATCATGACACTTGTATGACCCACATTGGTTTCCAATCAAATTTCACACATTATATGAAACAATCATGCTCATATTTAAATGCCTCCATCATCAGCCACCTCTCAGCCTTTCAACTGTTTTGTGAATTTACTGTCCTTTGTGGTCTCTTTGTTCCCAAGATGCACTTCTATTAGATGTACCCTTATTCCAGAAAATACATTTTCAAACACTCCATAAAAGGATTTTCTCTGTGATTGCTCCTAGCATTTGGAATGCCTTACCATGTGACTTGTGTTGTGTTTCTGAAATATTGATATTCCGACGGAAATTTAAAAAACACATCTATTTCAACAGGCTTTTCCTGTAGTGGCTCTATAGAGTAATTTGGCAGTTGACTTAGTAACAATTGTTCTGTTTTGTTTGTCTTATAAAATTTTATGTATGTCTTCATGCAAATACCAATTTTTTAAATAAATAATAGATAGGAATTAGATGTGGTGTAGTAGGGCGAGAATGAAAAGCAAGCTGAATATTAGCAGCATAGTAGTATGCTGAGAAACCACAGTTCTGAATAACGGTGTCAAGTGGAGGGATGAAGATATTGAAAAGTAAGGGTGCAAGAACAGAGCCCTGGGGGATAATGCGAGAGGATACGAAGGAGAAGAATTAGTGCTAAAGGAAACTGAAAAGGAGCAATCGGTGAGGAATGTTTGGAACCACTGAAGGACTGTACCATGGAGACCAACATTGAAAAGGCGTGGGCAAAGTATAGAATGATCAACTAAGTCAAAGGTTGGTTTCAGTGCTGTGACTAGGGCGAAAGCTGAATTGGCAGGATGAAGGGCATTAGTGTAGTCTAAATGATCATTGCATAGTTTACATCACATCTACTTTCACAGTGGGTGTGGACATGGGTGGACTTTGGGCTGAGAATGAATGGTGGTAGCAGTTACATGCATGTAAATTAAATTATAATTTACATGTATTATTGCAAAATGTAGATGTGGTCATTTACACCTGCTTGCATCTTAACACACGTGCGTACTTTCGCCCTATTTTATAACATCAAGTACATGTATGCTCGATGTTTTAAAATAGGAATAAAATACATACATGAAAGCATGTTAACTAGGTGTGAGTTTATAAAATTATCCTCTAAGAGGAATCATTTTATAAGGAGTCATGGAAAGTAAAGCACCATGTATGCGCACAAATGATGGTATTTTAGTGATTTATGACTTCTGCATATACTTTAGGCAGTCACCATTTCTATAAGTACATGTGTCAGGTGAATCAGGTGCACTTTCACTGTGGGCATGCACATGGGCGGATTGCAAATTTATGTGCTTAAATTATAAAATTCTATCATTTACACTCATTCTTGAGAAATCTAGGTGTGGGTATTTTCATGAGCCATAGGGCAGGCGGAAGCTTTCATGCCTAGCTTAATGCTTTGAAATTCCATGTAAATGCCTTTGAAATTCCATGTAAAAAGGGGAAGGCGATGGCAGTGGGTGTGTACTATCGACCGCCTGGTCAGAATGAACAAATGGATGATGAAATGCTCAAAGAAATCAAGGAAGCTAACAAAAGTTATAGCGCAGTAATAATAATGGGTGATTTCAACTACCCCGGTATCGACTGGGTCAGTGTCACGGCAGGACATGCTAGGGAGATAAAGTTCCTAGACGACATAAATGACTGATTCTTGGAGCAGCTGGTTCATGAACCGACCAGAGGGGAAGCCATATTAGACCTAGTCCTTAGTGGAACACCAAATCTAGTGCAAGAGATAAGGGTGTTGGGGCCACTTGGCAATAGTGATCATAGCATGATCACCTTTGATTTAATTAGTGGAGGAGGGGATAGTAAGGAAATCCACAGTACTACCTTTTAACTTTCGAAAGGGAGACTATGATAAAATGAGGAAAATAGTTAAGAAAAAACTAAAAGGAGCAGTTGCAAAGGTTAAAGACTTACATCAAGCTTGGGTGTTGTTGAAAAATACTATCTTGGAAGCCCAGACCAGCTGTATTCCACGCTTTAAGAAAAGTGGAAGGAAGTCCAAAAAACTGCCAGCATGGTTTAAAGGAGAGGTCAGAGAGGCTGTTGCCAAAAAAGCATCTTTCAGGAAATGGAAAAAAGAGCCAAACGACGAAACCTGGAAACAGCACAAGAACTGGCAAGTCAAAATGCAAGGCATTGATAAAGCAGGCAAAGGGAGAATTTGAGAAGAAGCTTGCTGCGGAAGCAAAAACGCGAAATAAAGATTTTTTCAAGTACATTCGTAGCAAAAAGCCTGTGAGAGAGTCAGTTGGTTCATTAGATGATAGAGGAGTTAAAGGGGCACTAAGAGGTGACAAGGCGATAGAATGAATTCTTTGCTTCAGTCTTTACTGAGGAAGATGTAGGGATGTTACCCATGACTGAAGTGGTATATAAAGGTGCGGAAGAATTGAAGGAAATATCGATACATCGGTAAGATGTATTACAACTATTACATGAACTGAAGAGTAGCAAAGCACCTGGGCTGTATGGTATACATCCAAGGGTGTTGAAAGATCTGATATATGATATTGCAGACCTGCTATTAGTAATCTGTGAATTTTCATTAAAATCATCTCTAATACCTGAAGAATGGAGGATCGCCAATGTAACGCCAATTTTTAAAAAGGGTTCCAGGGGTGATCCGGGAAACTACAGACCGGTGAGCCTCACGTCAGTACCGGGAAAAATGGTAGAAACCATCATAAAGAATAAAATTACTCAGCATGTAGATAGTCATGGCCTAATGGGAGACAGCCAACATGGTTTTAGACAAGGAAGATCTTGTCTTACTAATCTATTTTGGTTTTTTGAAAGTGTGAATAAACAGGTGGATAAAGGTGAGTCGGTTGATATAGTGTATCTGGACTTTCAGAAAGCCTTTGACAAGGTCCCTCATCAGAGACTTTTGGCAAAACTAAAAGAGTCATGGGATAGGAGGCAGTGTACTACTGTCGATCAAGAACTGGTTAAAAGATAGAAAGCAGAGGGTTGGGCTAAATGGCCAATTTTCCCCAATGGAGAAAAGTGAATAGTGGTGCACCCCAGGGATCTGTGCTGAGTCCGTTGCTTTTTGACATATTCATAAATGACCTGGAAAGTGGAATAACGAGTGAGGTTATCAAATTTGCAGATGACACAATACTATTTAAAGTTGTTAAAACCCAAGAGGATTGTGGAAAATTGCAAGAGGATCTTGATAAATTGGAAGACTGGACATCAAAATGGCAGATGAAATTTAATGTGGACAAGTGCAAAGAACAACCCAAACTATGGTTACATGATGCAAGGTTCCACATTAGGAACCACCACCCAGGAAAAAGATTTAGGCGTCATTGTGGATAGCATGTTAAAACCCTCGGCCCAGTGTGCAACGGCAGCCAAGAGAGCAAATAGAATGCTAGGTATCATAAGAAAAGGAATCAAAAATAAAACAAAAGATATTATAATGCCTCTATATCATTCAATGGTGAGACCGCACCTTGAATATTGTGTGCAATTCTGGTCGCCGTATCTTAAAAAGGATATAGCGTTATTAGAAAAGGTTCATAGAAGAGCCACCAAAATGGTAAAGGGGATGGAAGGATACTCCTATGAAAAAAGGCTAAAAAGGTTAGGGCTCTTTAACCTGGAAAAGAGAGACGGTTGAGGGGAGATATGATAGAAGTCTATAAATTAATGAACGGAGTGGAACGGGTAAACGTAGATCGATTATTTACGTTATTAGAATATAGAAAGACTAGGGGACATGCAATGAAGCTACAGGGTAAACTATTTAAAACTAATAAAAGAAAATATTTCTTCACTCAACGTGTAATCAAACTCTGGAATTTGTTACCGGAGGATGTAGTAAAGGCCGTTAGTGTAGCTGGGTTTAAAAAAGGTTTGAACAAGTTCCTGGAGGAAAGGTCCATAAACCATTATTAAGAAGGGACCCAGGATATCAATGCTTGACCCAGTACAAGCATTGCGGAACCTGTGTCTTTTGGGGAAACTGCTAGGTACGTATGACCTAGATTGGCCACTGTTGGAAACAGGATACTGTGCTTGATGGACCTTGGTCTGACCCAGTATGGCATATCTTATGTTTTTATGCATCCGTTTGACTACTTATGTCCCTATTTCATGAAGTAGTACATACCTTACTTTATAAAATAGATGCTAGTGACATGCAGAAAAAATGTAGGCTATTTACTACTTTCCTGGTTAATGCACAGTTTAACTCACGTCAATTCACCCTATTTTATAAAGTCAAGTATGTGGAAACTTTATAAAATAAGGGCATAAATTATGGAATACATGCAGCAAATCTAGGCATGATCACTTACGCCAAGCCTAGGGCTGGTGTAAAGGATTGTGCCTAGATTCCTCAAGAACATGATGCAAATTATAGTGCTTTATAATTTATGCATGTAAATTTGTGTTCTGCCCACTTTCCACCCATGCTTTCCCCATATGCATGCTCTTAATGAAAAGGACACACTGACCGCCTGAGTCGTGGACTTACAGAATATCAACCATCTAACATACCCGTGTAAAGGCCCATTCATATGAGTAAGTCACTGAAAATAGGCAATTTACATGCATTGATGGTTTGTATCTTTAGGCATCTCTTTATAAAATTACCCCTTTAGAGTGCATTTAAAAACCACTTAAAATACTTTTTTTTTTTTTTTTTTTAAGGATAGACTCAATGGATCAAGCTAACCTGCTCACATTTAAAGTTAAACACCAGAACTGACATTTGACTTTATGTGTATATTCAGCAGTGCTAGCCATTTGCATCTCTATCTCTTTCTATCTCTCTCTCTATATATATAACTGGTGATGGAGTTGCCTCTCATATGGATAGGTGAAGCCCATTATTCCATTGGTCTAACTTATGCATGCTATTGCAGAGCAGCTGAGTTTTGTCCCTCTGCATATGGCTTCTGACCGGGCCCCCGGTACATCGCCAGCCTCTCTCCTGTATATGCAAAACACATGCATATGTTAGGAGTATATGCACTGGCATCGTGTTTAAAAAGGATTTACAGTACGTGGTCAGCATCACCACTAACCAAATAGATCCCTTTGAACTTATTTAGAATGTATCATGAGTTCAGAAGATTTTTGTCGAAGCACAATTCCTACATTCATCTAAAACTTTATTATAGTTTGAAATACCTAAATACAATAATACAGGTTTGCACTAATTCCTTCCGAAACCTCAAAGCTTCTGAAGTCCAATGTGCAGCTTTGAATTTCTGTCCCCTGCATGCCATTTATGCAAGTAGATACTGATTTCCCCCAGTAAGTTGGCCCATGAGGATTGTCATTCTTGGACTGGCTAGAAAGTGCATATAGGGTTCACAATGTGGATACTTTCAGTCATAAAAATAGGTGCTTCTTTGGGTGGGTTTAGGTCAGAGAAGTAAAACACATACACACATAGCAAAACCCCTTCCCCCACCACACAAATGATACGTGCAAATTACATAGGCACTTTTATCCCACATCCTTGTGGTTGCTCATTGTCAAAGGAAAACCATGTTGGTTCCCTTTAAAAATAGACTACAATGCATGTAGGCTAAAAATACTCATGCACATGGCAAGTAATGCAGGAGGCTGAAAATCGTTCTCTAAAACCTTACTCACATTCTGTGCTTATGGCAAAAAAGGCTTCACATCTAGGGCTCTCCTGTATGATGGCTTGCATGTCAACAGTATTCTGGTTTCATAAGTTACACTTGCTTAAAAAACAACAACATTTCTGATCTCTTGGATCCCATCACTTGCCAATTGCTTAGCACAATATATTAATCCTACCTATCACCTAAAAGAAAGATCAGGAAATGTAAACCAGTCTCAGGAAGTAAAGTAAGACCATTATGTAAACAGCTTCAGATCTCATCCAGAATATGTCACATAAATATTAGACTATCAAATAAGAAATGTAAATTATCTTACATACTCGGTAATTGAAAATTTTATTATACATTAGTGAAGTCATCCATTTATTTAATCATAATCAGTTTCAATAAAATCTCATTAAGAAAAGTTGAATGAGGTTCAGGGTGGATAGTTATGAGAATGTCAATCCTCCAAACTCTCTATATTTAAAGAGGGGGTCACCCTCCTATGAAATAATTTCAGAATCCGGTGGTCCAATTCACTGAAGGACTAATTTGAACCCCAAGTGATGAGGAGCATAATTCGTGCTGCTTGCCACTGACGAATCAACGGACATACAATAGACACAGAACTTTTGTTCATGGAAGTCATTTTTGCACTATTGGGAGCACAGCAAAACAATTCCTCCTTAGCATAGTATGCAAGCAGGAGTCTTTCCATAGGTCATGGTTTAGAAACAATAAGCTTTCTTGTTCAAATTTCCCTTGAACAACTACTGGAAAGGAGCGAGCTAAATACTACTAATTGAATTTGGATATCAAATTGTGCAAAGTTTCCGATCTTATCTGTATCTTCATTGGCAATGTTCCAGACTGATCAACAGAATATCATGCCTTTCGGAGCCCCTTAGCATTAGTTAAGTAGAACTATTAGAAGACATAATGAATGACATGGGCTAAACAGATTTAGTAGCACTTTAAAAGCAGAGAATCTGTCAGGCATCCAGAATGCACCTATCCCGAGCCTAAGTTTATAAAAGGAGAGTAGACGCCTATATTTTATTACAAAATAGGGGTGTAAGCGATGCCAAAACCTAGGCATAGGTACTTACACCTGCTCTATGTCGGGTGTAAATGCCCATGTCTAGATTTCTCAAGTACAAGCGTAAGTTATAATATTTTATAACTTATCCGCATAAATTTAAGCTCTGCCTAGGCTCTGCCCAAACTCCATTCCTGTGGACACCCACAATGAAAATATATGTTATTGTAAATAAGTGTGCACTTATTCAATAACGACTTCCTAAAGCCTGCACCTAATTACTCATTTACACACACATCAAGTCCTTAACAAGACGTTATGTGCGTAATTGGTACATATCTTTAGCTGGCTCCTTTATAAAACAAGCCCCTAATTGTTAACCTACAGAAAGGACTTTATCTTTCTTCCTCACAGCTCACTTGATGTATGTAATTATAGGCTAAAAATTCCAAGGGTCCAATATTCAGCCTGGTTGGTCAGTGTTTTGTGCCTATGAGAAAAACTCTTAAAAAACTTTATTATTTTTTCCAACCCAATGGATGTTGGAAAAAATTATATAAAAGGGGGTCAAGAATATTTGTCTGTCTGTCTGTCCATCTGGGGGCCAAATAACACTGAAAATTTAATGGAATTGCTTTTTTTTTGTTTTAAATACACATGTAAACCTTTCATATTCTCCTCCTTTATTGCTACTACTATGAATCAACTGGTACTCAACTCTCTTTTGCATAATGGGGCACTTGATGGAAAAGATATAAAATACTATGAGAGACAACATGCCTTACACATGGAGTTTAAAACATCAGTACTGACAGCAGAGAGAATACAAATTTCACTTGATAGAACTTGGAAGCCATATAATACAGTATTTACATGGCTTCTAGAAGTTCAACATATATATTAAAATTTGGTAAAAAACAAACAAACAAACCCTTCTCATCTATTGATTAGAGAGCTTAAGAAGACCATCTAGTAGGATAAGTCAGTAACCGGGTAGACAGACCCGGCGCTTACCCCTGCTGCATACAACATTACTTCCCCCCCCCCCACCCTTTTCACCACCCTTCCACAACTTCCTCTTTGCCCTTCCCAGAGATTACACCAATAGCCAAGTGTGGTGATAAACTGGTCGCAGCTTTATTTCAATAACATCCAAAACAATAACCAAAACAATTGTTTCAACAATCGTCTCCCCCCCCCCGCAACGGAGCGATGCGTCACCAGCCATGCTACTAGCAAAGCGACCTCGCCTCTGCTGCAGCCATGGTCACACCCCCGGCAACGTTCCGACCACCCCTATCCGACTTCGCCATATTACTAGCAAAAGTCTTCCAGGGGTAGTCCGGGTCGAGGGCACCCCGCCCCCGTCCCGAGTCGCCTAAGGCTCCGGACCCCGGAAACCTCCGGGATCCCGCCACCGGCACAGGGCCTGTAACTGTGCCGCCCCCCACCGTTAGGACAAGCTGCGACCAGTGAAACCACCCCGAACAACCCTCTCCAGCACCTCCTGCCAGTCGTTCAAGAGCAAGTCTATTCCCACTGGCGAGAGGTGCACACCATCAGCCCTGTACAACCCTGCACAGGACACATCAACCCAAGTATGCTGCACCTGATAACCCCCTCTCTCGCAGACCCATCTCCCAATCTGCCGATTTATCTTGGTCAGTCCCCGAGACCACCGCCTCTGGCTCCATGACGATGGCCTAGGGATAATGTCGGACCAAATCAAGATGACTCCGTCAAGCAAACGGAGGAAAGTCAGAAAGTCCTTCTTTGCCGCCCGTATCAGCCGCTTACAGGACCACTCCATCAGATCATTGCCGCCCAGATGAACCAAGACGACCACAGGCCGCCCTCGCACCCGAAGATGGTGATGAAGCAAGGGGAGCAGCTGAGACCACCTCAACCCCCGCTCACCCAGCCATGAAACCGCCACCTCAGCTGTGTCCAGCCCAAGATTCAGCCCGATCGGCCGAACAGCTGCCCGCTGACCAGCCCAGAACACAAAGGAGTGTCCCATCATCCAGCAGACCCTCTCACTACGCACCCCACCTGCAAGAGAAAAGAACAGCATTAGTAACCCCCCCCAACCCTCCAACATCTCAAAGTCGCACATAACCCTGAAAAGCCCGAGAGCGCCATCGGCCAATACTCTGGATCTGCTCCCCCGACAGACCCGCAGCCGCCGCACTGGTGGCAGCCCCAATGCGAAAAGAGTGGGCCGAAAACAGCCCCGGCTCTTCACCAATTTGGCGCAGCACCATGCGCAACACCGCTGTCACCTGATACCTGGTCACGCAGGAAGAGTTCGCATGCACGAAAAGCCCTTCGCCACCGCCCGGGCGCACCCCCAAGTAGGTCTCAAGAGCAGAGACAGGGCAAGTCGGACCCCCTATCCTGCCCAGCACCACCCACAAACCCTTCCCTTTCTGGTCAGTTTTGGACCTGGCCAACAGCACCCTAATGCGCCCCTGCTCCCTCCACACATGCCGCAACCGCAAGCAATTACCCAAACCGGACTTAACCGAATCAGCCGCCAACTCACCGACCCTAAAGGCCCCAAAAAACGCCAAGCAAAACACCGCCCGAAATAAAACCTCCTCATAGGGCGATGCCGCCACCCCAGACAACCCAAGACATAGGCGCCTCAACAAGTCGTGTGAGATTGGGAGACGCCGATCACACCACCTAGGGAGCTCCCGCTCCCACCCTTGCATTAACCGCCGCGCCAGGCGCCCATGCAGGGCGCACGGCCAACCTGCCGCCCTGGCAAAAAAGTCAAACCCCGCCAGGTGCCCCCGCACCGCTGATCTTGTCCACCCCTTCGCCTTCGCCCACCCCACGTACCCCCCCAGCATAAACTCGGACACCCCACTCCCCACACACCCCCTCCCGCGCAGATACTCCCATACGTGCATACACCCCCGCCGATAAGCAGCCCACGTACGCTCTGCTACTGAATGTCTTAAGAGGTGCTTCATCTCGGTAGGCCACAGCTCCACAATTTCCAAGGGACCTTGGACCCGATCTCGTCTGCCTCCGGCGCCAATTGCCGAAATCGCTTCCACTGCAAACGAGAAAGAGCATCAGCAATGGCATTAGTACATCCAGGAATATGGCGAGCCCTCAAGTCCACGTTCAAACGCAAACAGGCTAAAATGACTTGACGCATTAAGGCCGCTACCATACTACAGCGAGGCGAATAACGATTCACGACGGACACCACCGCCTCGTTATCACACCACCACACCACCCTACGGTCAGCCAATCTGTCCGGCCATAATGCCAGCGCCACTAATATTGGGAACAATTCGAGAAAGGTAATATTCTTCAAAAGCCCTTCCGCCTCCCATTCCGGCGGCCACCGCTCAGCACACCAAGCTTCGCCGAAATAGATACCCAGCCCGACACCACCCGCAGCATCCGAATACAGCTGCAAATCATTACTTGAAAGCTCCGCTTGACGCAACACCGAAGTGCCATTAAAGTCCCGCAAGAATAGATCCCAAACCCTCAAATCATCCCGCATCACCTTGGACACTCTTATACGATGATGGGGCTTCCGGACCCCCGCCGTCGCTGCCGCCAAGCGCCGAAGGAACACCCTCCCCATAGGGATAACTTTACACGCAAAGTTCAGAGAGCCGATTAAGGCCTGCAGCTCCCGGAGGTTCAACTTAGATGACGCTAGAGCATTCGCCACCAGAACCCTCAATTTTTCAACCTTATCTAGAGGCAAACGCGCCTCCAAAGTTTGCGAGTCCAATTCCACGCCTAAAAAGGTCAACCGAGTCATTGGACCCACCGTCTTATCCTGTGCCAAGGGCACCCCCAGCTCGCGAGCTAAATTACCAAAACCCACTAACAGCTCGCTACACCCTAAGGACCCTGCCTCTCCCACAAATAAAAAATCGTCTAAATAGTGAACCACCTCCCCCCGACCAACTCTCTGCACTAACAACCAGTGCAAGAAGGAGCTAAACTTCTCAAAGTAAGAACAGGAAACTGAACACCCCATGGGCATACACTTATCAAAATAAAACTCCCCTTCAAACTGAAAACCTAACAACCGGAAAGAAGACGGGTGAACCGGCAGGAGACGAAAAGCCGACTCAATATCGACCTTCGCCATCAAAGCCCCGCGCCCTGCTCCCCTGACTAAACCTGCAGCCATGTCAAAAGACTCATAACGAACCGAGCACAGCTCCCGAGGAATCGAATCATTCACTGAGGTTCCAGCCGGGGAAGACAAGTTGTGAATAAGCCGAAACTTCCCTCGCTCCTTCTTAGGTACAATGCCTAACGGCGATACCACAAAATCCGGGAACGGCGGGTGCTGAAAAGGCCCCGCTATCCTGCCCAAACCGTAAGTCCTCCGCTATTTTGCCCCGTACGATTGCCCCCAAACGCCTCACACTGGGTGAATTCCGAGTCGATGCAACCGCAACCACACCATGGACAGGAATTACAAAACCCAAACTAAAACCCGACTGCAACATTAACCCGTCCCGCCTCCGCGGATAAGAACGCAACCAAGAACTCAAGAGCGTAACCTGAATCGGCGAAGGCGCCAGCTTGAACGGACCCCCCTTACTTGAGCCCTGCCGTTGGTGTAGCCACGGGCCCTTTTTTAACACATTTGGCTGCCGCATGGGGGCCGCCGCAGCTCGAGCACGCATGCCGGAATTTACAGTCGGGGAAGGGACACATCGACCTATTAAACCGCCAGCAGACATCTCCCCCCCCTCCGGAGACCATCCTAGCCTGCCCTGAGACGATTCCCCCTCGAAAGGAACGCGCCGCCCCCCCACTAACCCCCGACCCTACCTTACCGCCGCTTCCACCACCCCCCCACCCTTAACCGACATCTGGGTTAACCAAAGGTTAATATCCTGCGTGCCCCACGTTAGCAACTTATTCTCCTCCATCTTATCACGGAATTTCTCGTCGTAATTAAGCCACGACCAGCCTTCATGCATCTGAGACGCTTCAAGAATCGAATCAGCATAAGATAACAACATACCGGACTGATGAGGAAAATGATGCCCCCACACACTTGCCAACCGCAAGAACGACCGTACCCAATTAACAACGTTCCACGACACTTTCCGAAGCCGCCCTGCCTTCTCGTCCTCCTTCCGTTTTTTCCTACTGTCCCCCGAACGCTTCCTGCCTTCTAACAAACGAAAAATATCAATATATTTTCGCTTTTTAATCTTCCGCCGCAGTTTCTTTGGTACTCCCTCCCACAACTCCGACATGGCCACCAAAGACGCCGAACCCCCACCCGAAAGACACCCCTCCTCCCCTCCGGCCACGGCCATCCCACGCACGCCACCAACCGCCCCCGAAGCATCCGACGAATCGGACGACGATGAGGAAGAAGAGGAAGAGTTATGGCGATACCGACATCCACGCTTCTTTTTGCTGCGTGCCTTGCCGGACCGAGCGGTCCGCGACCCCCGCTCCGAAGAAACACCCCCATCAGCCACCCTGATCTCACCTGCCGAGTCCTCGATGCCACGAGCCTCTGCCGAGAGGAGCCCCTCGCCTCCAGGGCCCAAAGGCGTCCGGAGCACCTCCGCTCCTGAAGCTGGTATGCCGACTCCGGCTGCTCCCGCCTCTGCCAGGGATCTCGACGCCATACTCCCTTCGCTGCATGACGGCACTGCCGACGGGCCTGTACCCAGCGCCATCATATAGGGAACCTGTGAAGACAAAATGGGAAAACCCGATGAAGACAAGCCAAGAGCACCCCTCGGGGGCCATGCCCCAGTCCAATCGGACCCGGACGAACCCTGCCCCCCTCCTAACCAGTGCTCCCATCCAGCCCGGTGCCCCATCTGCCCATACCACCCAGCAGGGGACATACCCACCACCGAAGGAACCAAACCCCCAACCGGAGACATCCACCCCCAACCGTCACCCCCAGGGGCCCCAAAACCTTGCCTAGGTCCCCCCCCTATCTGCCCTAAGGGGCCAACTCCCCCCTCCTGACATTTCCCTAGTTCAGGCCTCTGAGACCGCCCTTGCAAGCCTTCTGCCTGCCCCTCCCTGCCACCCATTGCTCCAGCCGGAGCAACTGTCGCTGATGTCACTGCCAGCCTTTGAGGCTCTACTCCCTCAGCCTGTCTTATGGGCTGTTCAACCGCCCCCTCCCCCCTGCTAGGCCCTCTACGCCCCCTCCTCACATTCCCCACACCTCGCACCCCCCGTTTACCAACCCCAGTCTTACCCACACTCCCCGACCCCGAACGCCCTGTTCTTGCCAACTCCCGCCCCCTCAGTCCCCTTCCCTGCTTCCCTCTGGCAGCCCGGCCCCCCCCCTGGATGGCTGCTTTCCCGCCATCACACCGGCTCCTGACCTTGCCTGTAAGCAGGAATGGGGCACACGCGGCCTGCCTCTAGAGCCCCGAAGAGTTCTTTATTTATTTATTTTATTTTAAAGGAGGCTAAAAAAAAAAAAAGCGCTGCCTGTGCCGGGATCCCGGCAAGCACCCTGCACGCGAGGTGCGGCCCTATCCCCAGCAATCCACCGTCACTTGCCTGCTTACTGGCTGGCAATCAACTGCCCGCACCGACGCGCCGTGAAACGCCGATCCGCAAAGGACTCTGCCGCCGCCGCAGAGCCTCTCTCTCGCACCGACCACCGCCGCCAACAGAAAGGAACGGGGAATCGCCGCTGGAGGAATCAACCGGTAAACAAACCCCACCACCGAACACGATGCTGCTACCGCCGAGCCTCCCGCCAAACTGCCTGTGCTCTGGCAGCAACGCGCACGCCAGAGCACATGGCAGGCTGAACCCTGATTGGCTCCGCTCACTCAGAGCCTGAGCGGAGCCAATCAATTTAAACCTCGCGCCGCGGGCACGGGCTCAACGAGGCGCCCGATCCCTCCCCCTCCCCCCCCCCCTCCCCCCCCCCCCGCACCCTCCCCCCATTCACAGGCAGGGTCCCGCGCCGGGCAGAGCACCCGGTTACGAGCAGGCGCCGGGACCCTGCCCGCGCCTTTAATCTTGTGTTAACTTAGATACACTCGAGGCTTCTTTCTCCATCTCGTATTAATTTTTTTTTAGAATGAAGGATGAGAAAAGAATGTGTGAACAGGGTTAAAAATGAAACAATATGGTTGGCTAGTTTAATTGCCTATTAACGTTGTGTTCCCAGTATAATGAACATTTCTTTTATTTTAAGGAGCTTTTGTGTATACCAAATTATGACCGAATTTCGGTTTTGCATTGTTATAATTGGCCCTCCACGTGGTTGGTTGAGGTCTCGACTGGAGATGCCCAAGAAATGGTAGAGGTTAGATTCTCTATTAATTTAACTAATTCCTTGGAGTTCTCTAGAGAAGAAATTTCTTTTCAGGCTACTCTGGTTGCAACCTTTGCCAAAGTAGGGGATAAGTCTTCTATATTAAAATTGTATTTTCAGAAAAAGAATACTTTGTTTTGTGGATGTAAGACTATGATTTTTCCTGACGTATCTAGGGTTAACCAGATGCAGAGGAAAGCCTTTTTGTTACTGAAGGACAGAGTATCAGCTATAGGTACCAGTTTTTTTTTTAAATTGAATTTCCATGTAAATGCTTGGTAGCTATCAGTGGAATCAGTATGAGCCCGATTCTGACATGGAAATCCCGGCCCTCTCTGTGCCCAGTCGGAACCAAACACACAATTATCCGGGATTCTGATCCCGTGGGGCACGTCTAGCCCCGCAGGATCAGAATCGCATCCAGGCCTGTACGTGCAGGCCGGGACCCCAATTCAGGTTGGCCTGCACATTCAGGCCTTGCCCGGATAGCTCAGTCAGGCCTTTGAATGGAACCGTGGTGCCACAATCCCCGGCCGCTGGACTGCAAACTGCATTGCCCGCAGCCCAACCCCCGATCTGGCCTCCCAAGGCCAGGGTCGGGCTGCGGGGAATCTCCTCTGCCCCCTCCTGCCACTTTTAAGCCCCAGACCTGCTGTCTTCCACTGACTCAGGGAACTTATTCCACCTCAGAGGTGGAATAAGTTTCCCTTCAAGCCGACGGTCCCGGACGTACAGGACCAACATTGGAATTGGCCCTGTATGTCTGGGACCAACAACCGCCCCCGATCCGCCCCTTTCCTGCCCCATCTAACTTCCTTGTACAATGAGCGGGGAAGTTAGGGGGCCGGAATAGCGGGATGGGATGTCCATCCTCGCTATTCGTGCCTTGCAATGACCCCATATTTGTTTTTGTACTCTTTGCAATCAAAATATTTTCTTAATGTTAAGGTTGCCTTACCCGCTCAGTAAGAGTTTTGGGAAGATTCAGCTATGTTTTTGGCTGGATGATTTTTTCCATAGGTTTTTTCCTTTTTTTCTCTTTTGAGATGGTGAATTGTACCACATATATATTATTCTGTTTCTGCTCAGCTGTTGAGGGTAACTTTCTTTCCCATGATGTGGGCTATGTGTATCGCTTTGTATAATGTATTGTTTTTCTTGGTTAATTGCTCTGTTTTCCTGCTTGCTGTATGTTGAGCAATCTTTGGAAAATTTAATTAAAACTTTTTTAAATATATATATAAAAAGTTATCTACGACTTGCTTGTTGAGCCTTATTTGTACATATTTAAATAGACTAATATGGCATCTACAATGCTTTGCTCCAAAAACTTACTGATATCTAATTCTTTCATCACCCAGTCTAAAAATGTGTATCTAATTTACGTCAGAGGACAAAAATTCTTCACTTTGGCTTAAAACTGTAGTTTGGAATTTTCATTTATTTCTGAACTACTTATTGCATGTGCAACACTGGGGTAGCTGATGAGCAAAGCCCAGGGGCATTCAGTGGGCAGGGGATGGTATGTGTGGGGGGGGGGGGGGGGGAGAGAGGAAGATTAGCTTCAAAGACCTACCTTCACGGTACTTTGTCTCATCTCAGTCATCTCCAAAAATTTCACTATCCAGACAGAGGTCAACTGAATGTAAAAATAAAGTCTTTACTGAACTTTTCCATCCTCATAGTCCCTTTTACCTGCAGGCTTTACTACTCTTTCTGTTAGTGAGCAGGTTAATACCAGAACTATCTTCTCAGTTCTACCCTGGCCACCATTGCTCCCATCGATCTATCAGAAAGCACGAGCAACCCTGGTCCTGCACCCACATCCATTTCACAAGACGCTCTTTCTGAACTGGCACACTATTTCCATAAAAAAGTAACCAATATACAGCATGATCTTTTATTAGGACCTTCGGTTACCCTTGCACCATCTTCTCCAGTACTCCTCCATCCTCTTCAACTCTTCAAATTCTTCCTCTTCCAAGGTATCAACCCATACTTGAAGCTCTTTTTATCCCATCTCTCTTAACTCCTGCACCAAAATTATTATTTCCTCCCAAAACACAACCTGTCCATTAGATCCCCTCCCTTCATCCTGGCTCACTATCAACTCACTGGCTCTTGTTCCAATGGTTCTTGGAAGGTGGCCCCCCCTATACTTAATAAAACCCTCTCTTGATAAAACCCTTCAGGTAAACTACAGCCTATTCTCCAATCTTCCATTTCTTTCAAAAATCCCTGAAAAATTAGTTGATAAAATCAACACACTCCATCCTCGTCAATCCTATGTCGACTGGGTGACAGCACAGAGACCATCCTTGCCTCATCAGCAAGGTTCATAGTTCACTTGACCAAGGCAGCAGTTCATTCAACTCTTTAACAAATGCAGCAAAATATGATCACGTACCTCCATTGTACTTTCCAAACTATTAGTTGCCCCCTGTTTATCATTTTCAGTTTAAAAGTCTCTTGCTTACTCATAAGGTATATTGCACAGGATGTTCCATCCATCTTTCGTTTCTCCTTCCCCCATTGTCCTTCACAAACTGAAAATTCCAACCGTTTAGTTCTTCCTCCAGTTTCTTGCACTTAACTCAGATCAACACACCGTTCGGCCTTTTTCTTTTTTGCAGCGTATTTCTGGAATTCCCTACTGAACTATATACATTTTGTATTTTGTTTATAAAGTTTATAAAAGCCCTTAAACTCATTATTTTGAGTCAACATTCTAAGATTTTAGGGATCAAGGATAATCCAAGGCTGGAAACACTCATGACCTGTACTCTTTTTAAAAAAACTTTCACATTTTTTATTTAATTTTGTTTTACTTCTCTCTCTCTATCTTTTACTGCTGCTGTCATAATGGAATTCTTTTCCTGCTTCTGAATTGTTTTTAATTGTAAACCGTTTTGATGCCAATTACACAGAATGCATAACCGAGGTATCCGGATGCCCGACCCGGGCCACAGCCCCCCCCCCTCCACCCGCAGAACCTCACCACCCCCGACAGAGCACACAGACTTCAGGTATTGGTGCAAACTATGCTTGGTCGCAGCTTTAATTATTATTAACGGTAAAACACCGGCCCAACATGGGCCCACTCAATAATCAGAACAATACAGAATACCTCACACCCCCCCCCACCCGTCCTCCGGATGGTGTCCCCCCCACCAGCCATATTAGCAAAGCGGGAGCACCATCCAACCCACCCCACCCCACCCCCCCCGCATACCCCTTGGCGCCCGCCTCGCCGTATTAGCAAAGGCTGGCTGAAGGGGTTGCCTATATCCGGGTTGAGACCCCAGCCGGGACGTCTCCCCCCAACCTGAAGAGCCGAGCCGCTCACCTGGGAAGCGGCATAAAGCTGAAATGAGCCACCGGGTCGACGAGCACCAGCTCGCCACCCCGCCACCGGCACTAGGTAGCTCGCTATCCTAGCGCCGCCCCCCCCACCGAAAGCTGCGACCAGCACCAATACTCCAAGGCCTCCTGCCAGTCGTTCAGAAGTAAATCCTGCCCCACCGGGGAAAGGTGGACCCCATCAAGACGGTACAGGCCCGCACAAGCGACGTCCGCCCAAGGGTGGCGAACCTGGAACCCACCCGTCAGCTCTACCCAGCGCCCAATCTGACGATTGATTTTGCACAGACCCCTCGACCAGCGCCGCTGGGTCCGGCAGGCCGGGCGGGGTATAATGTCCGACCAGATGATGGCCACTCCGGGGAGGACCACACGCAACTGGGCAATGTCACTCTGAACCGTCATGATGAGGTGCCAGCAGGGCCAACAGGCGACGTCATTGCCCCCCAGGTGGAGCAGCAGCCCGACCGGCCGCTGCTGCTGCCGACTCATCTCCGTGCGAACGCAGTCCAGGAGCTGTCCCCAATGCATGCCGCGGCGACCCAGCCAGGACAGACGCACTCCATGCGCGGCGAGGCCAAGGTGGGTACCCAACGGCCGAACCGCCGCTCGACGCTCAGCCCAGTAAACAAAGGAGTGCCCGATGATCCACCATTCACCCACCGACACACCATCTGAAAGCAGAAAAGAGCGGACTACCACCAGCCCGCCACTCTGGAAAAGGAAGACAAAAGGTTAGTACCCCCCGACCCCCCCCTTTTTTCCCACAGCACGACTCAAACGAGCCGCCGACCAAGGGCATCGGCACCAGGGCGCTCAGTCAGGGGCAGATGGGCGAACGTACCCCGCGTAGGCCCCCGAACGCCATCGGCCGATGCGCTGAATCACCCGTGAGTCCAAACCTGCAGCCGCCGCACTAGTAGCCGCTCCTATCCGGAACGAGTGCGAAGCATAACTACGCTCGGGGTAACCCAAAGTACGCAGAACAAGGCGTTACACAGCCGTGAACTGGAACTGGGTCACCGGATGGCCATCCGCATGGACGAAGAACTGGCCACCAGCCTCCGGACGCTGGCTCACGTATGCGCGCAAAGCACGAACGGGACAAGACAAGAGGGGGGAAATGGCACATAGGAGGACCCAACCCCCTAGTCCGGACTGATCCGTCTTGGACCGCGAAAGGAAGATCCGGACACGCGCTGGATCGACCCGGACGTGCCCCGCGTCAAGCCCCCCAAAAGCCCCCCGCCTCGCCGACCGAGGAACCAGCTCAGACACCCGAAAGGTGCCGAAAAGGGCCGTCGTAAACAGCGCCTGAAACAACACTGCTTCGAAGCTCGAGGACGCCACCCGCAGCAACAGCGCACAGATCCGCACCAAAAGCTCGTGAGATACCGGCAACCGCCAATCCCGCGACTGCGGCGTCCCACGGGCCCAACCGGCGAGGAGCCGCCCGACTAAAAAGGAGACCCGGGGGTTCCCCCACCCCGCAGCCTTGCAAAAGAAAGAAAAACCCGCCAACGCACCAGTGACCGCCGACCGAGCCCACCCCTCCTTTCTCGCCCATAACACGAAACGGCCAACTAAACCATCCGAAACCGCCCCCCCAGACCAGCCGTGCGTTCCCAGAAAATCACTCACCTGAGAGTAGCCCCGGCGATAAGACACCCAGGTACTGCGCGCCACCGACGCCGCAAGCAGAGCCATTAGGTCAGGGTCCCAATCGTCCAGAGATGCTCCGGAACCCGAGAGGGCCACTCGTCCGCCCCTGGAGCCAACCGCCGAAACTGCACCCACTGAAAACGGGATAAAGCGTCAGCAATGGCATTCTGAGAGCCCGGCACATGCCGGGCCCGGGCGGTGACATTTAGGCGCAAGCAGGCTAGCACAAAGACCCTCATCAAAGACGCCACCCTGGGGCACCGAGGAGCATGTCGATTAATGACCTCGACGACCGCAGCATTATCACACCAGAAGACCACCCGTCGATCCCGCAAACGGTCCGGCCATACCCAGAGGGCCACAACGATGGGGAAGAGCTCCAGGAAAGCAATATTCCGGACCAACCCGGAGCTCACCCAAGCCGCGGGCCAAGGCTCAGCACACCAGGAACCATGACAAAAGGCCCCAAAACCAGAACCGCCCGCCGCGTCGGTGAACAACTGAAGGTCAAGATTGGAGAGCTCCGGCAACTGAAGGACGGAGCACCCGTCAAAGCCAGCCAGAAAAGCGTCCCATACCCGCAGATCCTCCCGCATCCCCGCGGAGACCCGGATCCGATGGTGAGGCAGCCGCAGACCAGCCATAGCCAAGGATAAACGCCTCGTGAAGGGGCGCCCCATGGGAAGGACTCGGCAAGCGAAGTTGAGATGACCAACCAGCGACTGCAGGACGCGGAGGGAGGCCTTCGAGGCAGAGCCGACGGCGGCCACCAACTCCCGAAGGCGCCGAACCTTCGGCGGCGGCAAACGAACCACCATGGCAGCCGTGTCAATCTCAATGCCAAGGAAGGTGAGGCAAGTGCCCGGGCCGACCGTTTTATCCCCAGCGATGGGGACGCCGAAGGCGGCAGCTACACGTTGAAAGGTGCTCAAGAGGGTGGAACAGGTGGGGGTCCGCTCAGGCCCGACAAAAAGAAAATCATCGAGGTAGTGGACAATACCCGAGGCTCCCGACTGCCGTTCAACCACCCAATGCAAGAAGGTACTGAAAGCCTCGAAATACGCACAAGAAATAGCACAGCCCATGGGCATGCACATGTCGAAGTAGTACCGCGCCTCGAAGCAAAACCCGAGCAAAGGGAAGGCCGAGTGATGCACCGGCAACAGACGGAAAGCCGATTCAATGTCCACCTTGGCCAGGAGGGCACCGTGCCCACACTGCCGTACCAGGGCGACGGCAGCATCGAAAGAGGAGTAGCGCACCGTGCAGAGCTCGCGGGGGATAAGGTCATTTACCGAAGCGCCCGGCGGGCAAGAAAGGTTGTGTATCAATCGAAACTTGCCCGGCTCCTTTTTGGGAACCACCCCCAACGGCGAGAGACCGTGAACGGGGAAAAGGGGGGTTCCAGGAACGGACCCGCGATACGGCCAAGCGCACACTCTTCCGAGAGCTTTTGCCGCACAATCTCCCAGTGCTGCTGAACGGAGGCGGCATTGCGGGCTCCACCGTGCCCGGACGCCCCCAGAACGGGGATGCGGAAACCCCGGGAAAACCCCCCAAGAAGCAAACCGGCCGCCCTGCCCCGACGGGATCGCCCGTATAAGAGGAGCCACGGACGCATAGCCTCAACCCGTACCGGGGTCCGGGCCGAGACCGCCGCAGCCTCACTTACCCCCCGCAGGGGCCCCCGCGGGACCCTTGCGGGTGCACTTAGCAGCCGGGTGCGCACCCCCACACAAGGAGCAAGCGTGTTTGAACTTGCAGTCGGGAAAGGGGCAGGACGCCTTGTTGAAGCGCCAGCAAACGTCCCCCCGATGGCGCCCCCCCTTTGCTGCGGCAAAACGGGGGCGGGGACACGAAAGGAGCACCCGCCAGCCCCCAACGGGGATGGCCCAGCCTTGGCGACCGTCGAGCCAGACCCCCCAACCCGACCCCTTACAGACATCTGAGTCAGCCACAGATTGATGTCCTTCGTTCCCCACTGCAACTGACAGTTCTCTTCCATTTGGTCACGAAACTCCTCGTCATAATTCAACCAGGCCCACCCCTCGTGGGCCTGGGACGCCGCCAATATATTGTCAGCATGGGCCAGCAAGGCCCCGTACTGCTCCGGGAAGTAGTGCCCCCACACACTCGCCAAACGCAGGAAAGCGCGGGTCCAGTTGAGGGTGTTGCGAGAAACCTTACGCACCCTGCCCACTTTTTCGTCTTCCTTGCGCTTCCGCCGGCTCTCCCCGGAGCGCTTCCGACCATCGAGCAAACGGAAGATGTCGATATATTTACGGCGCTTAATCCGCCGGCGCAACTTCCGCGGCACGGACTCCCACAGTTCGGAACAACGTATAACGGGGGCGCCACCGGACGCCCCACCATCCGCCGCCCCCGGAACTGAGCCGCGCGAAGAAGCTGAAGAGGACGACGAGGAGGAAGAGGAAGAGGACGCTCGCCGGCAGCGGCGCGCCCGCTTGCGCTTCCCTTTGGCTTTGCCCACCCCAGCGGAGCCCGAAGCGGAGTCCCCCCCCCACCTCGGCCCCTCCAATATACTCACCAGGCGTCCCAGAAGAGGCAGCGAGAGTACCCCCGGAGGACCCACCGGGCACCGGAGGACCCAGCTCAGCCGTGGAGACCGCAGAACCCGCACCGGCCAGCCTGTCCACAGAAGCCATGGAGATGGTCGGTGTCGAAGTCGTCGGGACCTGCGGAGGAAAGGGAGAAAAACAAGCAGCAGAGACCCCAGGGGTACCGGGAGCCACCGGCGAGCCGACCCCCCACACACGAGCCGAAGGCCCCAACCCGCCAGCCTCCCAGGTCGCCGCTCCCGCAGCCGCACCACGCCCCTCGCCAAACCAGCCCCCCCCAACCCCCACCCCACGGCCCTACACCCCCCCACGGGACCGCACCATAAGCCCAGGAGGCCGCAGGGGCGAAGAAGCCGTGCGGTGGAAGGGGAACCGAGGGATTGGGGGTAGGACCCCTCTCCCCAGAGGGAGAGGAGGCGAGTGGAGGGTAGCCCGCGCCCACCTCCCAGGGCCGGTTGGGAATTGGGGCCCCCGATGACCCAGGCTCGCCAACACCCGGACTATCTGTACCTTCGGGCTCTGCTAGCACAGCCGGCGAGGGAACCCCACGGGATGCCGGCGAGGGACCAACTCATCCTGGGAGGCACACTCGACCCCGATGACGGGCGCAGGACACTCGCCCGCTCTGCCACGGCCCCGAGCCCCGCCCACCCGGCTGCGCCCTCGCCCCTGCCGGACCCCCGAGAGGACCCTGGCCGTCGAGGTCGTAGGACGCGGGGCCCGACCACGGCCCGTGGGCCACGCCACACCGCGCCCCCTAGTAGTGCCACGCGCCCCTTGGGCCGCCCCCCGCGACCCCTTGGCCGCCCCCCGCGATGGGACCCTTCGGGCCATGAGCAAGGGGTACCCCACACAAAAGAAGCCCACCCCCACAGGGCACGTGCAGCTCAGGACCCTCTAACTGCTGCAGCCGCAGCAGCCTGGAGGTGTGTGGTCTCTTTCTTTTTTCTTTTTTTTTAAGCAGCAAACGGCGCCCCCCAGAAGCGGCAGGGACAAAGGGTGACCCAGCAAGAGGGGACCCAGCACCCCGCTAGAAGAACCGGCCGCTGAGGAAGACCGGGAAGCCCCCCCTCCTCTCCCCTACCCACGTGCTAAGCGGCAGGCACACACAAGGTGCGCTGCGAGAATTTAAACGGCCGGCGACCGAGCAGCCTCGTGGAGCGAACCCGGCCAAGACCAGCGCTCGGGGGCAGAGGGGAGACCAAAAACCCGCCCCAGAAGAACAAGGCCCCGAAGCCAAGGCCCAACTCACCAGCTCTCCTCCGCAGCGCACCCTCTCGCAGGCACGAGCAAGGAGGAAGAGGGAGATCGCCAGCCGGCGAGCCCTCCTTGCTCGCACAGGCCACGCCCCCACGACCGCCTATGCGGACCAATCCGCAGACGCCACGGAGAGGACGTGAGGGGCCCGCAGGCACGCAAGCCTGCCCGTGCCCCCCCCCCCCCCCGGCCCACCGCCGCGAAGAGGGCTGCCATGTGGTCGGGCCCCGGGAACCCGGTTACCCGGCCAGCCGCGGGACCGGGGCCCGTCGGCTCAGCCATCATTATATTAAGTGCCAATAAACAAACATCACCCTTGCTGTTTCCCTTGATCTTTCTTCTACTTTTGGCCTAGTCAGTCATTCTATCGTCTGTTTTTTCTTTACGATATTGGCCTGCATGGTTCCGTCCTCTAATGATTTTCATTCTTTTCTTGCAGATCATTCTCTCTCTGTGCCATTTGATCTACCACCTTTGCTATGTACCCTCTCACTTGTGTTATCCCCCAGAGTTCCGTTCTCACCCTATTGTTATTTAATATCCTTTTTCCTCTTTTTGTGGCCTGGGCTATCCTGGAGTATAGTAAAAGGGGGGGAGGTAGTGTTTTTAAAGGTGGGGCCTGGGTATGGAAAATCTCTAGTGTGAGGTAACACAATTTGGACACACGACTACAAAAAGGGTTAAGGATAAGTCAGAGACTTTACCTTCATCACAGGTTACATTATGAATTAACATGTGTACAGTAGAATTAAACGCATGCAAAAAAGCTGTAGGGCACATAGATATAAGCAAAAAAACAAAACAAAAAAAACCACACACATGGAAATCAGTAAAACATTTTAAATGAAGATTAACCAAACTCTCTATTGATCCTATAGATCCCTGGATGGTAACATTAATTACAAAGGTACACTACCAAAAAACTGCCTCCAGTTTTGCAACTGATTCCTATAGATTTTGGGGTGCTGAATCCAGGAAAAATAGCCAAAATGTTCCATCACGTCACGTTTTCTTGCAAAATTAGATTTCTTACCCATATAAGGAATGTTCACATAATTTCTTTTTAGCCGACTGCAATTTATTTTCTTGGCCCAAAATAGAGGTTGTAATGGTTAACTAACTAGAAACACTCCCTCATGATATTTTAGAGTGTTTTGTATTCATTTTATACATTAACAGGACAATTGGGAGGCGGGGGGCTAAATCCAGTACTCGCGCTGGCGCATGTTCTTTCCTGTTCGCCTCGCCTCGTTCGCTCGCTCAAACACGGTGGTTGTGACATGAACGTTCCTGTCAAATTTCAGTTTCTTGCAAGTTCATTATTACCTTTTGTTTGCTCAGTCGTAATCCAGCTTTATTCCAAAGTGGTTCACTACAGTTGTAGTTTGCAGTGCTGTGTATTTGTGATGGCTCACAGAGCCAGAGGTTGAGTCAACTCTCCGGACAGTTTTTGTTTTATTTGTGGGGAATATACCGTGAAAAAGCGGCAGAGGAACATTTCTGCATTTATTTAAAAAGTATATTTCGCCTATTTCGGTTTGAAGTTAGGCGATCAAGACTAACCGTGGGCTCCTCACAAAGTGTGCAAGACATGTGAGGAAGATCTACGCTTATGGATGAAAGGTAAAAAACCAAGCATTTCGTTTCGGAATACCTATGATGTGGCGTGAACAAAGAGACCACAGCAGTGACTGCTATTTTTGCTCTTGCATTGTGAAGGGATACTACTTAAAAAATAAGAACGTAATAAGTTACCCCAACCTTCCCTCAGCAATTAGGCCTATGCCTCATAGCAACGAAGTACCTGTGCCTGAACCACCAAAATCTTTGGATCATATTTGTGTGGACGGTTCTGATCATGATGAGACTCATCAGATGGCTTTTCCCGATGAGTCCAGTACTTCCGAGTTTGAAACTGAACCAGATCCGAAACCTGAACTTTTCTCTCAAGCTGAATTGAATGATTTAGTCCGGGATTTAGGACTCCCAAAAGATGCTGCCCAACTGCTAGGTTCTCGGCTTAAACAGAAAAATCTATTGTCACCAGGAACAACTTTTTATTGGTACCGCAACCGCGAGACACAATTTTTGAAGTATTTCAGCAAAGAGGAAGATTTGGTATTTTGCAACGATATATACGGAGTGATGGAAAAGTTTAAACTCAAGTATGATCCTGCTGAATGGCGGCTGTTCATTGATTCGTCAAAAGACAGCATAAAAGGTGTTCTTCTTCATAATGGCAACACATTCGCTTCAATTCCTATTGCTCACTCTGTTATTCTCCAAGAAAAATACGAGAATTTGGCCCTGATTCTTCAGAAGATTCGTTATGATGAGCATAAGTGGATGATTTGTGGAGACTTTAAAATTCTATCCATGCTATTAGGGCAGCAATCCGGTTTCACCAAATATCCCTGCTTCCTTTGCTTGTGGGATAGCCGGGCCCGCGACCTACACTGGGGGGAAAAAAGACTGGCCAATTCGGGAGTATTTGAGACCCGGTGAGAAAAATGTTCTTCATGAGAGCTTGGTACCTCGTGATAAAATTCTATTACCACCTCTCCACATTAAGTTGGGTCTCATTAAGCAATTCATCAAGTCCCTTCCAAAAGATGGTGAGTGCTTTCGGTACCTTTGCTCAAAGTTCCCCCGACTTTCTGAAGCAAAGCTAAAGGAAGGAGTGTTTGTTGGCCCTGATATAAGGAAACTCATTTCAGATGGAGCATTTGCTGAAACGATGTCTGAGAAGGAAAAAGAAGCCTGGGATTCCTTCAAGGATGTTGTTCTCAAATTCTTGGGGAACAGGCGGGATGAGAACTATAAGGATATTGTTGCCAGGATGCTCAATGCCTTCAAAGAACAAGGCTGTAACATGAGCCTGAAAGTCCATTTCTTGCACTCCCATGTGAACTACTTTCCCGAAAACGTGGGGGCGTACAGTGAAGAACAAGGTGAAAGGTTTCACCAGGACATCAAGGACGCAGAGAGAAGGTACCAAGGAAGATGGAACACCACTATGATGGCTGATTTCTGCTGGTTGCTGCTGCGGGAAACCCCAGATGAAAAATACGCCAAGCAGCGCACCAAGAGAAGCATTCGGGGGAAGAAGAAACGGGCCCACCAGGAGATTGATTGACCCAAGAATGACTTTAAAATCTAAACTGTGTTGACAAATATCGTGTTTTTACTAAACTTTGAAATAAAAATTTGCTAGTTATTACCACAGTGTCGGAACTCATTTATTAGAATTTTATTTTCACACCATCGGGTGTTTGTCTTCATGTATTGCAATGGTGCGGTTTGCGTTTTCTATTCTTACATACATACCTGTACAACATTTTTTGCACATTTCTTTGCTTTGCTTTGTGTCTAACCTCGCTCTTATATGCTCAATGTTTGTGCACATGTATGTGGCTGTTTTAAGTGCAGACAATTTTGCTACCATCACAGTGTGTTTTGTTGACATTACTCTATTCTTTTGTGCTGCCTTGTTACAATTTTCTTTATTCTTATTTGAATAACTACTAAACAATTAGTATAAAGAATTCATCCAAGAAACCTTTATCTCGATCGCACTCAATCTGAAACGTTCACCTCAAACTGCTAACCCAATGTAGCAAAAAATCTGTACGTGATGGAGCAAATTGGTTACCAGATTTGGATTCAGCGCACCAAAAAACGTAAAAATCAATCGAAACATTAGAGGCAGTTTAAAAAAATTTTTTTTAGTGTACCTGTGTTACTGATGTGATGCATACAGAGTCTGAGGTGCCGTCTTTATTAACGGTTTTAATATACAGCTTTTAGGGAAACAGCAAAGCGGTTTAAAATATAAAATAAAATAGAATAGAAAGAGACCACCACTTAATTATAGGAAAGTAAATAGAAGAAAGGTATACAGGCTCAAGAATCATACTCAGTCGATCTCAGTCCAGACCACCAAAGGCAGAATGGAAAAATGAGTTTCCAAGTTAGCACAAAAAGTTTGGTATGTGGTTTCTGTGCATTTATAATATGGAAGTACATTTCATAGGATATGAGCTGCAAAGAAGGTGGCTGATGTTTGAATGTATTCTAATCTAGCTAGAGATAATGCAGGATGTGGTTGCGTGGCGTGCAGTGGGAAGGGATTTTCTGTACAACATGTTCAGGGAAAACAAAAACAGTTTTACTTCTGTCCCAGCTTGTTAAACCTGTACACGCTAGTTCTCCTGGCCCTTCCTCCTACCCCATTTAAATTTCCTACCTCAGAACCTCTCTGCATGCTTGCCTTGGAAGGACTTCTGGCTCCATGGCCTCTCTCCCTCCTGCAGCCTGATGGGTCCTTAACCTCTCCCTGTGAGCCATGCCCTCCCAGCCCTGAACACTGGGCTGAAGACTCTCTTAAAGGGGACTGTTGATAATCCCTTTGGAGAGGGATGAGTAACATTCTATAGATCCCATCACAAAGGGATACAATGTAAGTTCTCCTGAGCTAAACACAGGGCACGGGAGAGAACATAAGGGATGGTAAGGGATGCCAAATGTGGAGGCACGTTGGTGTAAAGTACGTTATGAGCAAAAGGTCAAGATATTACACTGGACTCAGAATGGTATAGGAAGCTAATGATACTGAATAAATAGAGTGACAAGATCGTATTTGGAGTCGTGTTCAAGAAGACAGATAGCAGTGTTCTGTAATGCCTGTAGCATTTTTAATTTCAGATACATGGATACCAGAAAAAATATAATTGCAGTAATCCAACCTTGAGATAACCAGTGTGTGCATCAGGGTGTTTGCTGGCGAAGTGCTAGGAAAGTAGAGTTTGTCAGAGCAGATATTTGACAATGAAAGGAACAGTTTGGAATCAATAAAGATTCCCAAGTATTTAAAGTGGCCTGTTAGCGCAATCTGTTGACCTGCTACACTTGGTGCAGCTGCCGGACAAGCAAGATGATCTGTCATCTAGGCAGTAGTAGGTTTTCTAGGGTTCAGTTTCAGATGAGTAGAGCAAAGTCAAAACAAGATAAGTTGGGGACGAGGCTGTCTCAGAATATGATCACTAGGATGGCATTGGCATAAATAAAGAATGAATTCACATTTCTTGAATCAGGGTAGCTAGCAGACTAAGAAAGATGATAAAAAGAAGTGGAGTGAGAATGGACCCTTGTGGTATCCCATAGGGTAAGTGACAGGAATTTGACGAGTGAGAGCCAGTAGAAACTGAAAATCCAGGATGAGAGGAATGAGAAAAAAAAAACACAGTGCAGTACGGTGTCACATACGAATATACCAGAGTGAGAAGAATGGCAAGGCCGCGGGCCCCCCCCCAGCATGCGCGCGGCCGGCGTTAACCGGGGGGGTGGCCGGTCGCGTGCTCCTTCGGTCTCTGGCCCCGTGGTTTGCGGGGGCGGGCCGGCGGCATGCTGGGCTCCCATTGGCTCCCGCGGGGCACTGAAGGGTGCGGGAGCCAATGGGAGGAATGGGAGCTGAGAATCGAGGGGGGTTGTGGAGGCGTCGCGGTGTCCTCCAGCCTTTCCCTCGCGGGAGCCAGAGGTGCTGGACGTGTGCGGCGGTTTGTGCAGGGCCAGGGCCACGTGGCGGAGGTGAGCGCAACCGAGCTGCACACGGCTTTAACGCCAGAAGCGGAGGTTGCTGTTTCGGTACCCCACAGGGGGTGTGAGGCGTTCTTTGGGGGGCCTGAGTAGGGGCGGGCCCGTCGCTGACAGGATTGTGAGGATATAACGGCATAGAATTCATTTCTCATCATCTCTGGGTCAATTTTGCAGTGGGGGTATGGTGGGTTCCGGCAGGCAGAGCAAAAAGGGGGAGCGTGGGGCTGCGCGGGGTGCGGAAGGGGGGGAGTATGTGGGCCCTGATAGCCGGGGGGCGCAGGCAGGCAGGGGGACTAGGGGACATAGTTTTGGGCAGTGCTCTGGGCCCGTGACCAGCGCAGTGGGGCACAAGGGTTCTGCGGGCAGGGCAGCCACCCGGGGTAGAAGTTCCAGGGGTGGCCGGGGGTCCATGGGGGGGGGGCTCCACGCCACGGCGGAGCAGTGCAGGGGGTGTTTCCCGGGGGGGTGCTGCAGTGGAGAGCCAGCTGACAGCGCGGCTGGTCCCGGCTGCAGCTACGGCTTGGCCAGACAGGGAGGCGGTAAGGCAGGGTCCACTGCAGACATCGGCAGCGGGCCCGTTGATGGGGGACGTCCAGGCAGCGGGGGGGGGGGCGGGCAGTGGAGATTGGGGGGTTGGCGGGGCCATATGGGTGGCCCAGGATTTCTCGGTGGGGGCTACTCGCCTAGTTGGGAGCACTGGCAGAGTGGGGGGCAAGGCTCTGAGGGCGGACTGGCTGGGGGTGTGGCAGCAGCCCTGGGCCGTGGCGGGTGCCGCTGCGCCTTTTCCTTTTTTCTCCCCACAGGTACCTCCCGGTTGGCATTACCCCGGAACCCAGGAGCGGGGGAGCCTGCTATCGTGGGCTGGAGCGTCGCACAGAGAGGGGGAGATACAAATACCCTGTGGAGCAGCGGGAGTAGCACAGGGCGTGGCGAGCGAAGCACCGGAGCAGCAGGAGGCCGGTTCAGCGTCGGCGGAGGCAGCTGGTGCGGCAGGTGAGTCTGTAAGGCGGGTAACTGCGGTGGGTGAGTCAACGGGCGGAAAAAGGGGGAGCGCGTCCAGAAAGAAGAGGCGGCATTCGTGCCGCCGACGTCGGGCATCGGGCTCTGAGTCGTCCACTTCCTCGGGGTCTTCGTCGCCTTCATCCGAGTCCGAAGGAAGCAAGGGCGCTGGGGGTGGAGGCGAAGGGGGAACGTTAGGTGTGACGGCGGCAGCACCTACCATGGCGGCGTTCTCAGAACTGTGGGAAGGCGTGCCGAAGAAATTGAGGCGCAAAATTCAGGAGCGGCGTTACATTGACATTTTTCGGTTGCTGGAGGGTTGTAAGCGTTCCGGGGACAGTAGGAGGAAAAGGAAAGCCGATGAGAAGGCAGGGAGGGTGCGCAGAGTAGCACGTAACGTAACGAACTGGACACGTGCCTTCTTGCGGCTGGTCAGTGTGTGGGGGCGGGTGCATCCTGAGCATTACGGGATGCTATTGGCTTATGCGGACTCCATACTGGAGGCCTCTCAGTCGCATGTCGGTTGGGCTTGGCTCAACTACGACGAGAAGTTCCGTGATAAGATGGAGGAGAATCGGTCGCTGTCGTGGGGCACTCAGGACATTAATTTATGGCTCACACAGATATCGGTTGGTTTGGCTAGCGGGCCGGGGAGTGGCCCAAAGGGCAGAGTAGCCATTGCTCCTGGGGCGCCGCGGCCCTTTCGGGTGGGCGACTTGGCGGCGGGGCAGAAAGCGGCGGGAGGGGGGTGCAGGGGACTTGTGTTGGCATTTCAACAAGTCCTCATGCCCTTTTACGGACTGCAAATTCCGACATGCATGTTCCGTCTGCAATGGGGGGCACTCTGCCGTCAAATGTGTTAAGAGAGGTCCGGGTGGAGCCGGCTTGCCCCCCCCCCCTAAGCAGTGAGAGCTGGCGGGGGGTGGCCCCGACTCCTATTAGGATCGAGGCATTGCGGGAGGGGTTGCGGATCCCAGAAGGAAGGATAGGGTTATTTTGGAGGAGGGCTTTCAAGAGGGGTTTCAGATTCCGACGAGGGGGTTGGTGGCGCCGAGCGCAGTACGTAATGCACCTTCTGTGAGGCGCTTTGCCGACGTAGTGAGGGACAAGTTAGCAGAGGAGATCGCTTTGGGGAGGGTGGTGGGCCCTTTCGAGGAGCCCCCCTTCGCAGATTTTGTGGTGTCCCCGTTGGGGGTAGTACCGAAAAAGGAGCCCGGGAAATTCCGGCTCATTCATAACCTGTCCTTCCCCAGTGGGGCTTCGGTTAATGATCGGATCCCCAAGGATCTTTGCGAGGTGCGGTATACCTCTTTTGACATGGCGGTTGATCTCGTGCGAAAATGCGGGCGGGGGTGTCTGATGGCGAAGGCAGATATTGAATCTGCTTTCCGTTTGTTACCGGTGCACCCGTTGGCGTTCCCTTTGCTAGGGTTTCATTTTGAGGGCGGCTATTACTTTGATAGGTGTATGCCTATGGGGTGTTCGATCTCCTGTGCTCACTTTGAGAGGTTTAGCACATTTCTGCATTGGGCTTTGGTGGATCGGGTTGGTTACGATCAGGTGGTGCATTACCTGGACGATTTTCTAGTTGTTGGGGCAGTGCGGACGGGGCAGTGCAAGGCCTTGTTGGACGGTCTGGTGCAGCTGGCCCGGGCGTGGGGAGTCCCGTTGGCGGCAGGAAAAACCGAGGGCCCGGCTTCGCGGATCACCTTTTTAGGAATTGAGCTGGATTCCGTGGAGATGGTTGCTCGCCTGCCAGCGGTCAAGTTAACGAAACTCCGGGTCTTGGTGGCGAATGTTTTGTGTTACAAGAGAATGACTTTGCGGGAGATTCAGGCTCTGCTCGGGTCTTTGAATTTTGCCTGCAGGGTGATTCTGATGGGTCGGATGTTCCTGAGGCGGTTGGCAGCGGCTACTGCCAGAATCTCCAAACCGCATCACCGGCTGCGGGTGTCCCGGAGCATTCGGGCCGACCTAGCCATTTGAGATGAGTTCTTGCAGGATTTCAATGGCACTACGGTGCTCAGGGATAGGGAGATTTCCAGTCGGGATTTGCAACTGTATACCGATGCGGCTGGAGGGCAGGGCCTTGGGGTGTACTTTGGGGGCTCCTGGTGCGCGGAGGAGTGGCCAGTTTCATGGAAGGAAGCGGGTCTCACGGCTAACATAACATTCTTGGAATTATTTCCCATACTTGTGGTATTGGCTTTGTGGCCGGGCAGGATTCGCAATAGTTGAATCATGTGGTGGTGCGATAACAAAGCAGTCATAGCAGTAATAAATAACTACATGCCGCGCTGCAAGCAGGTGGCGGACTTGATGCGGCAGGTCATATTAGCGTGCTTGCGATTGAATACTGTGATCCGGGCACGGCATATTCCGGGAATTTCTAACAAAGTTGCCGATGCTCTTTCCCATTTCAAGTAGGAGCTTTTCCGAAAGTTGGCGCCGGAGGCAGAAGAGGAGGGGCAGTCTGTCCCCGATCACTTATGGCAGATTGGCCTCGAGAGATGACTGAGCTTTGAAGAATTCAGTGTCGGCGGCTACGTGGACGGCTTACCAGAGGGGCTGGACAGTGTGCGCATATTCCTGGAGGAGCGCGGATGGCAGGGGGATCCGCCTTCGGATCAGCTTATGGGTCTGTATGTGTTGGCGGCGAAGGCCGCCGGATTGTCTCGGGCTACGGTGAGTAGGAATCTGGCAGGGTTCGCGTTTTTTGCCAAGGCGGCGGGTTGGGGGGCTGGTGGGGGGCTTCCTGATGCGTAGACCTTTGCTGGGCTGGGGGCGAGCCTGTCCTTCGCCAAGGGACAGCCGGCGGCCCATTACTTACGATTTGCTCCAACGTTTGTGTGCGGCCTTGCCTCAGGTGGTCTCGTCCACCTTCGAGGGCGTACTTTTTCGGGCTGTATTTTCCGTGGCCTTCTTTGGAGCTTTCCGCATTGGGGAACTGATTGCGGAGTTGGGGAGGGCGGCCGGAGGGGGCGGTTTGCAGGTGCAGCATGTGAAGTAGGAGGAGTGCGGGGTTAGTCTTTTTTTGGCGCGTTCCAAGACGGACTAGTTGGGGCGGGGCACGTGGGTGAGGTTGCGAGCTCTGGGTGGGGCAGCCAGTTGCCCTGTGGAGCTGCTGCGGGCTTACGGGCAGATACGGCCTGGGGGGGGCAGTCTTTTTATCCACGAGGATGGAAGGGTGCTTACGCGGTTTCAGTTTACGGCGGTCCTGCGGCTGGCATTACAGCAGCTCGGAGAGGATGCGGGGTTGTTTGCGCCCCACTCCTTTCGTATTGGGGCAGCGACTAGTGCGGCGGCGGTGGGGTTACCGGAGGATGCCATTCGGTGCATAGGCAGATGGAAGTCGCGGGCCTTTTACAGATACGTACGCCTGTAAGGGCGGTGGGGGGCTGGCTAACTGTGGATCTTTTTGTTTTGCAGAAGTTTTTCCAGGATCATGTCACTGTTGGGTGCTGGGCCACTCTTTTGTGTTCTGGGCCGGTCGGCGAGCAGCAACACGCCCGGTCGGGCGGAATCTGGGATTGGACGCGTTCGGGGTGACCGTCTCATGGCTGGGCGAGCGTGGCCTGCGATGGATCCAGCTTTTGCCTTTGCTGCGGCACCACGAGCGGATGAGTGGGACACCGGATGCCGTATTGATACACTTGGGCGGCAACGACTTGGTGTCCTGGACCTGCCAACAGTTAATTCGGACTGTCATTAAGGACTTGGGTGTGATCCTGGCAATGTTCCCTGGTGTAATGTTACTTTGGTCAGATATCATTCCAAGGCCAGCTTGCAAGGCTCAGCGGTGGTGGTCGCGGGGGTTGACGAAGATCAATCGCCAAATAGGCAGATGGGTGGGGGAGCGGGGGGGGGGGGGATGCCAAATATTGCACTCCTGGTCCGACGTGGAGTGTGCTGGCTTGTATAGGGCGGATGGGGTGCATCTCTCCCCGCTGGGGATAGATCTGCTCCTGAACGATTGGCAAGAGGCTTTGGAAGATATGCTGAAAACGAAGGGCACTGGTCGCAGCTTGGCCGGGGGGGGGGGGGGGGGGTCGGCTCAGGCCGGTAACGACCTGAGCCGGTGGCAGGATCCCGGAGGTTTCCGGGGTCCGGAGCTGGAGCCAAGCAGTAGGGCGGGGGTGGGGTACCCCCGACCCGGACAGTCCCTCAGGCTTTTGCTAATAATATGGCGAAGTCGGAAGAGGGAGGCTAGGCAATTTGCCAGGGCCGGGACATGGCGGAAGCGGAAGCGGCCTCACTTTGCTACCCACATGGCTGGTGAGAGTTCGCTCTGCTGGGGGGGGGGGTAAAGTTAATGTTTGAATTGTTGATGGTTATTGTTTATGGATTAATAAAGATGCGACCAGTTGAATTCCCATTATGTGTTGTGTATTATTGTTAATAATTGTCGGGTGTGGGGGAGGGGGTTGCGAAGCGGAGGCGGCGGACCGGTCCACCTTACCCGGTTATATTATGGTCTGCTAAATCAAACACTGCCGATAAATCAAGAGAAACAGTCAAGGTCACCTATCCCCTATCAAGAAAACTGGATAATACTAAGCAAGGCTGTTAAAATGGTTTCAGTTCCATGGCCCAGGTGAAAACCTGGATTGTCTAGGATAAGCACATTTGATTTCTCTACAAAATTTGTTAGTTGATCAAAGCCATTTTTTTCAGCCAGCTTGGAAATAATTGAAAGATTGGAAACAGGACGATTATTAACTCATATGGATTGATTTAACTTTGGGTTTTTGGAGGAGAATAGGCTGCACTACTGCTCATTTCCAGATAAGAGTTTAACCACAGGTGCAGTCCCTACTATTAATGATTAGAAGTGTGATAAGAAGTAGAGCAGTGGATGGCTCTCTCAACCATTTTGATGGGATGGGGTGGGGTCCAATGAATTAGTTCTCCAAATTCAATGAATAATTAGTTTTCCATATTTGAGCGAAATAGCTTCCAAGAGAAAATTGTTTTGCTAGGTCAAAATTAGACCAGACATGTGAAAGTGATGGAGTAGAATTAGACTCCAGAGACGACTGGGTTACTGTTACAGAAGATGTAGGTGTCTCAGCATTACTTGAAATACATTCTTGATGAACATTCTGGAACTTTGAATCGAAAAAGTATCCAGACAAAGCAGCAGGGTTTGAAATTGTCTTACTAATTCTTACAAAAACATTTATTACAGAGCTTCATTTGCATTCGTAGCAAACTTTTGCCAAGGAGGACACGATCCCAAGGGAAATTCCACAGGTTAATACATTGGATCCATCATCTGTGATGTTGAAAGACACATTAGCAAGTTTCTAGCCATACTGAGTTTGTCTGCATTATAAA